>WBNH01005462.1:0-80310 GCA_013401255.1 Urocolius indicus
GCTCGGCTCGGCTCGGGCGCGGCGCCGGCGTTGACCTTGCGGAGGCTGTGGGCCCCGGCATTTTCGCCCTGCCATCTGGCACGGCCTTCTGGCCCTGGCCTCGCTGCCTGCCGCGGCCCGCTCCGTCTCGGCCCGCCCCGCCGTCCGTGCGGGACTCTGCCGCAGGCGTTCTGCGGGGACCCGTGCGGCCGCTGGCTTTCCTGCGTCGCCTTCTTTGCCCTGTGTTTATTAGGTCTTGCCCCTTCTTAGCAGTGCTTGTCAGTTCCCACCTCTAGAACCGCTTGATGCCTTCTTGCCCCGCACAAGCCTGAGGAGCGAGCGGCAGTTTAGACCCTGCTGTTCTTCCTGCTATTGGGCTGACCTGTTCCGGGCTCCTCCTCCCGTCTCTCAAACTTAGCATCATCAACAGTTTCTGTATTTAACTCTTGTGTATAGCACTAACTGTAGGAAATGCAGAAGAAAACGTGATTGTCAACAGTACCCGAGAGATTTAGTCACCTGATGGTATTTCCAGATCCTGTTCGTGGATGAGACACTTTTTCTGAGGCAGTATGTCCATGCTTCGTGCTTGCTGCTGGAATGCAAATGATTAATATCTGTAGAGCTTTAGAAGAGTCATCGCCTGCCCTTGAGGTTGCAAGTGTGCTTTCCATGTGGTCTGCACAACTGAGGTCAGTTAATAGCCATGAGAAGAGGCTTTGGATGAAGGGCAGCCTGTGCAGTCTAGGTTGAGTTACTAGAAGTAGCCTGCAGAATGAGGCATGAAAGTGAGGAAGACAGGAACATGGGATGCTAACAGTTGAACCATACACATTGTAGTTGAGGTGATGTCTTTTACATAGCTGTTAATCCGTTACATAATTTTTTATACCTTTACTTGTATAAAAATGGATGCTAACGTGGCTAAACAGTGGAAGTATTGTGGGATCAAATGTAAGGATGGTAAATGTGGCATATCTTTAACAACACTAATTCATGGTTTGTTTTGTGTCATAAATTAACATGTTTATGTTTTTGGACACATTGTAAGCGAGATCTTGAAAATCTGGATTTTATATTTCTTGGAATAATTCAAGTTTGAGTGGCTTTTACCCTTAGTGTGTAGCCCACAATGAAACTGCTAACTCTGCTCTCGTTTCAATCTACCAAGTAGATTCCGCTTCTAATTTCTGTATTAACACTAAAGATTATGCATATAAATGTGGAATTTTTGACACCTAGATTTTTGTTTTTGAGCTCTCATTGCCTGTGTCTCAGTCATTCAGTTTTTGTGTGCATTTTACATTTGCAGACCCTCAGGAATTTCAAGCAGCACAAAAAGCACCTAACTACAAACTGCTCACTAGATCTAATTCAGTATAGTCAACTGAAGTAAGTTTTTTGTAAGAAAGCAAAAGCTCTGAAAAGTCTGTCATTCTTGTGACATACTTCTGTAACCTCTTTTTAGAACGCTTAGTTCTACCTCATGGAGTAAATTGCAAAGAGCAGAGCAAATGTATGCTGTACGACATTTTTTAGCCGCTGTTTTAATGGAAGTTTATATTAAAAAAAATATTTTCCTGGGTCAGCATAGACATTGTTGAAATCCAAGTCTTAAAAATACTTAAGGGGAGAGAAATTATTTATAGGAAATAATTAACTTTCATTGTTTTATTAGTCAGGCATATTATGTCAGAAACTGACATTTATTTCATGACACGGGAGTGTTTTTGAAAGGTAGTATTGGGAAGTGGCAATGACAAAATCCACTAAATTGGAATATGAGTGTTCCACATATAGCAGCCATAAATGAATAACTTGGACAGCTTGTGACTTCTGCCTGAGTGCTGTTGGTATGGCTACGTGGTGGTTGGTATGTTGCTCTGGAAAACTTCACCAGGCCTATTCGTTAAGCTTTTATTTCTGAAAAAGAACCCTAAATTCCTGTGTTTGTTTCCTAACAAATCGTTGTCAGAGAGACACTGACAAATTCAAAAGGTATTGCAAGTAAAATTGTTCTATCTAGGGTGACTGGCAATAACTGTAACCTGCTACATGGCATAACATTTATACAGTGTTCAAGCTGAAAATACTTGGAACAGTTCTTGAGGAACTGGAGGGTGAAAAAAGAGTTGAAAAGCATAGTGACAGAGGCAGAAGAATATCTGTCCTCACCTATGTCTTTGTGGAAGGTATGATGAGCTTACAAATTCTAGAGGTATATGCAGTGATTGAGATTAATAAAATGATGTGTTATCTTTGATTTATGTGCAATTTTTCTGTGACTCAAGAGGATTGATTGATCGGACAGTCCAGCAAAGGAAAACACTTTATGAAATACGTTGGAAAGGTTTCACAATGTAAAGACGTTTTTGTGACAGAATACAAGTTCTAGTGCAGCGCTATGTGCCGCTTCTAGCTGTAAAGTGAGGGTTAGGAATATATACTTTATAGAGGAGAGGTTACTCTGTTCAAAAGATAACTGTCATGTGGATTTTCTGTAATACAGTAATTTGATCTTGTTTGATTAAGAAAAGGGTTTTTTTTTGTACTTTTGCTGCGTTTCTTTGTCTATTTCTTTTTTTTTTTCCTTTTTTTTAACTTGCTTTTTCTTCCTGTTAACTAAAAGGGGTACAGTTCTGGCTGATGGATGGAATGCTTTTGGATGGTGGAGGATTAGTGAAGAAAATAGGTTGATCTGTCTGCCCTTCTTTCAAATATGCTGCTAGCAAGTAGTAAGTTATCTTCTGTATCAGTGAGGGGAGCAGCATGTACTTTCAGATTATAGATAGATTTTGGGGTGTGGTCATCATTGATGATGTCAGACTACTGAGATTTCAGTAGCAGGGTGATTAGACTTGGATCCGTTGGTGTATGAAGACTTCAGGGTGAGAGAAACACAAAAATAGTATAGCAGAGCTCTATTAAGAATGAATTAAATACTCATATTTAGATTTCTTATTCTTTGATCTGTGGCAAGACTTTGGTTTTGGTGTCAATAAAAGCTAAAACTTTAATTTTAAATGAGAGATGGTTGAATGAGAGACCAAATTTGATTAATGCTCAAAGGCCAAAGCTCAGCAAACCATATTCCATCCAAGTGTTGTACCCTTTTCTTGAGAAAGAACACAGAAATTTCCTTTAGCAGTTCCAAACACATTTTTGTGGCTATATTGCAATTCATATGTTCACGAATCAGATCACTTGTCCTATCAAAAATGTTCTGTCAGTTAATTCTTGAAGACTGCCCTACATGGTGGAATATGAGCCAAAGTGAACTAGAGTAGAAAGCACTTTGGTGTGAGAGGAGTAAAGTTTAGGTTTTCTTGCTGACTCTGCTACTGCCTTGGAGGTCTTCAAGACCCACGTGGACATGTCCCTATGCAACCTGATCTAGGCGAACCTGCTTCTGCAGGAGGGATTGGACTAGATGACCTCTAAAGGTCCCTTCCAACCTCTACGGTTCTATGATTCTATGATGCACTGTCTGATAATGATGATCTTTTTTTTTTTATCCCAGCACTTGTTCAGACTGTAAGCTCTCTTGGCCAAAATCTGTTACTAGAGAGGACCAGGATCTTGGTCATGGCTTCTGGTGCTGTAATATTCTTAAACATTGTAAGATGGAGTGCAGCTTCTAGTGCTTAAAACATGGATATGTGGCAACTCAGCATCGATTTCCAGTTAGCTGCTTGTAACCTTACACTTTAAAGTTTTGTGTACAAGGAAGGGAGAGGGTGGTAGTAAGGCTTGCCTGTGCTCAGCATCAGCAGTTGGAAACAACATTGATTGGTAAGTGGGTTATTAAGTGTTAAGGTATCAGTGAGCACATGGAGTAGTCCAACATCACAGCTCTGCTGAACAAAGGTGAGTGTTCGATACCTAGAATACCTTTTTTAGGTACAATGATTATCAAAAGACTCAGGTGAGGGATTTATTTTTCTTTTTTATTGCCTATGGTGTTAGCTAATTTCATGTCATTTAAGGTGCAGTTTCCCTCTCTTATTGAAAAGTTTTTGTCAGTTTTTGTTACTTAGCATTTGATTCCTCTGTGACAATGCTGAGTCAGCTTTTTATATTTGTTTTTTTGACATCTAAGACATTGTTGATCCAGGTAGCTCTGTTCCTTTTGTATAATTTTCTGACCAGTGTCGATAACTGCTACTTGAAGAAATAATAACAGAGTCCATTAAAAAATACATACTATATTTACAAGTCCTTGCTATCAGTCATTTGTTGTGTGTAAACTGAAGGAAGGTGTTTTACAAGGCAAGAGAGCGAGTCTTTTATTTTTAGTGTTGCAATGTTTCCAAAGTGGTCCAATCAATAACTAGATTTACAAAAGCATTTAAAAGCATTAGACAGATTCAGTGAATTGGAATAAATAGGCACTCTTCCGAAAAGTACATAAATAGGAGGAATTGTAATGTTAACTGTGCCATCTTTAGCAGCTTCAGACTCACTAATTCATGTAGGTTGATAAAGTAGATAGGATCTTCAACATCTAGGATTTTAAATATCTGAAATTAGAAGTTTGAGCCTTTTTTCTTTCATTGATTAGGTTCCTTCAGATTTTCCCCACCTTGATCCCAATTTAGGTGATTTTTTACATTAAATATCTTTATAGAAATATTTTATTGTTCTGAAGTCCATCTTCTAAGGACCTTCATAAACTAGATTTCTTTTTAAATAGACAATCATTAAACATACAGGAACTTTTATTTTACATTCTTAATATATAAGCTAGCATAGGAAAGTCAAGTTTAAAGTGTAAACTAATAGATGAAAGCCACTCCCTGGGCAGAGAGGAGAGAAAATTATTACAGTGAATGTTATTTAAAAATATGAAACCTAACTTTTGTTAGTAAAAATGGTGTAGGAGTACTGTTGAAACTGAATAAAACATATATAATAAAGTGATAAAGTAAGAGAAACTAATAAAATATGACATATATCTAATGAAAATCCAAATACATAGTTGGAAAATTAAACATTTTGCTTATACTTGGTGTATAAGCGAGACAGTTTAGAATGCAGTCAAAGACAACATATACATGGCTGAGAAACGCTCAGGATATCTAGAGTCAGCTGCCATTTGTGATTACCTCTGTTTGACATGGATTTTAGATAAGATGCTAGAGACGTGCTGATGCAGTTGGGTGTCTCCACTAAATTGTTTTGCTCTGTTCCAATAAGAAAATAATAGAACAGAATTTCAGGTATTTCATTTCCTCTTTCACGGGCAAACTAAACAATGAGAAACTTCAAAGATATACAGTATCTCTTGTCCAGATACTAGTCTTTTAGTTTGGAAGGATATGCTTGTTTAAGATCTCAGTTTCTTTCCTTAGCAAGTGATCATTGTGGCTATTTATCTTTAAATTTTGTGAAGTCATTTAATGCTGTTAGACATATAATGAACAAGTAATAAATAAGGACAAGGTTAAAGTCTCCCATAACAGATCCTACAGCATGTTTATTTCTTACCAGTAATTGTTATGATTTGAGGCAATATTAGGACATACTAAGTTAAGTAATTCAAGTAGTGAAGATGTGAGTTCTTCAAGCTGGAAGACTCAGACTGAAAAAGAAAATTCCTTTGAGAGAATGAAGAGGTTTCATGGTAAACACAATCCGGGAGAAGTTATGGAAGTCATGTTTAATTGACATGCCTTTAATCTTCAACAGGTTTGATTTTTAGGAGTGAATCTCTTACTGATGAATGTCTTAGTGATGCAAGGTTTTGGTTGGTGGATTACTTCTATGGTGGGGATGATTGAAAGAAATCAGTCTCAAAAGTGTAAGAGAAGCGTACTGAAAATGAGGACAATGCTTTTAGCTTTTCTTGGTGATCAGATCTCATTACATCTACACTTCTGTATCCTGCTGTGCTATATGCTGTAGCAGTCTCAGTGTGTGCCCTGATGCTGCAGGAGCCAGTGAGTGGGAGAAGTTTCCCATATGTCCAGAGTGAACTTGACTGGGGCTTCCTCTACAGTCATTTGCACCTTTGCCTTGTTCGTGGATGCTCATCTCTGGTTCTCCATACATGAGAATTTTCATATTCTGGGTTTTTTTATGTTTACTTTCCCAGTGGGAAAACACTTTTTGAGTTATTAAGTGATGGGATGGGAGTACGCTCGGTATGTGCACTTCTGGTGTGAGGGATGCCAAGCCACTGGCCTTTACGGTTCAAGTGGAGGACACAGCTGTGTTCCAGGGAAACAATACATTCCTCCTCAGAGCTAGTAGAGTTATCTTTGGAAATAAGTAACCCTGAAAAACATAACTATGTTTTTCACCTGTACCTCTGGCTGTTTTTCCTGGTGTTCAAAGTGTTTGAAATGCAAAAGTAACTGTTGGAAATTCATGCCCTTTGGGCATTGTGTAAGGGAAAGTTTCATTTTTTGTAGCAACTGGTTCTAATAGCTGGCTGTCTAGAGGAAAGTATGTCTTTCATTGTTAATCTTGCAGATGCTACACTCCATATGATAGTAATTTAGTAATGCTAGAAATAATTTCCTGCACTTGGTATTGTACAGGTTATGCATTTAATTGAACATTTCTTGAACCAGGTAAAGCAAAATTTTGGTTTCATGTATCTTACTGGGATAATGTCTCTATTTTAAAAATTGTAGAACAAATTCTTTGATCTTGGGTGTCATGGTGGTAGCATTTTTGTGCAAAACTACTTGGTTTATATCCTTTTGTTGGCTCTAGAAATAAAGCTTTAAAAAAATTCCTCTTTAGTTTTCTCTTAATAGCTAGTTAGGTGTTGTTGAAGGTATCTGTGGCCACTGCACATATATTTGTTTTGACAGTTGTTGTGCAGTGCTTTTACTGTTCTGAATGGCTTTGTAGTAGTCTTGCAAAACTGAAGATATTCTTTTTTCATCATGTGGCTGAAGGCAGAGGTTCATTTCTGTCAGCACCAATTTTTGTAGCAAGAGCTAGCATTCTGCATGAGCTTTGCTACTTAGCAGTGCTCTTAATGAAGTGATCATCACTGCTTTTGCAACAGAAATGTTTAAGTAACTGTTATGTAGTACCCTTCCTATCCAGAAAAATATATATATATATTATTGTAAATGTGTTCAAAGCTCCTGACACTCTTTAACTGACTGCAAAAGGTTTTTGACAGTAATCCACAATATTTCTGTTGTAGTGTCATTGGTACTTGTTCGTGTAAGGGTTTACAGTTTTACCCTGTGTCTGTTACTGTTATGCTCGTGTGATGCTAATATAGAAAAAACCTTGTCCTTACAAAAGGATGTTTAAGTACCTGTTTTCTTACTTTAGGCCACAGCAGCTTGAAGTTCATCCTATATAGTATGAGACTGTTATATCTATGTAGCATAATAAAAATAGATTATACAGTGCAGGATAGCACTCACTCCATTAATTTACTGCTTTGTTGCCAGATTTGAAAGTTACTTTGACAACTGTGAAAAGAACGTGGACTGCTATAGGTGCTAGTTGGCATGGACTATATGTAGATGCACTGCATTGCTAGATAATTATAGTCCATTTTTTGGTGAAGGAGGAGTACAAATAATAATTTACTTGCTGCTGAAGACTGTGACCTACTTACTGCATGCACATGAATTGGCCTGGCTTGGCTTTTCTTCTTGCTGGTTAAAGCATTGTGTATGAGACTAGTCTGTTATGGTGAGTGTGACCATGTGAGTGACACCATACTCTACATAGACATTGTGCCATACCTGACCATGATTCACTTCTGAGCTGCCCTATAGGAGACAGAAGAAAGTATGTCATGTTTTTTTTTTTTTTAAACAAACAAAAATGAAACATTTTTCCTGCTCACCTGTAGATTTTGTAAATTTGTTTAAAACATTTTTTTTGCATAAGCAGGGCTAGAATTGTGTCACAGCTCTTATGTGTGCGTGGCTAGGATTTTCCCTGTTGATTGCCAAAACAGAAATGTTCCATTGATGTGCATAAGGAAGCGTGCTTGCTGTTCTAGCAAGCATGAATAAGTACTAGGTTTATTTAGTGGCAAGTTACTGGAATAGACAACTGGAAAGTAGTTCAGGCGCTATGAATTCTAAATCTCATTTCTCACCTTCCTTTAGTTAATGTATTCATTTTAAAAAAAAGAAGAAAAATCCTGTCTAGTGTGTGAGAGGAAGATGGTGAAAGAAGCGGAAGAGAATATATGTCCTTTTCCTATTTCTAAAAGCTTCAACAGCTTTGTGTGTCAAAACCAGGCTCTCAGACTTTCCTATACACCAAATTAAGCCAGGCACTACTGCACTGTTTCCTTTTCCTGGCCTCTGGGACCATATTTACTATAATTATCTCTCTCCACTCTGAAGTATATGCTTATGCTAAACTTCTGAATAAACATTTTACTGACTTATTTTTTCACTCTGTTGTGTAGTTATACATTCTTAGTTGTGTTTCTGCTACATCGTGGAGAAGTGATCTCAAAAATAGGGAATTTCGTCTTATAAAATGTAGTTGCCATCTTTGAATACAGTTCCTTTAGTTTTACTTAAAGTTCTTCAAAATCAGAGTTTCTGAAAGGCTCCTGACCCTTTTGAAGCCAGCTCAGATTTTTCATGTACTTGATTGAGGTCAGAATTTCATATAACATTTCTATAGTTCTATTGGATGTAATGAAAGGTGAAAAATTAATAGAGATAAGGCCTTGCTGCTTAAAAATACTTGCGATAACGTACTTGATAGTTCCTCTATGGATTGGAAGTATGATCCTTCTCAATTTTGGACCTAGTATGGCAGGCTCCAAAGCCTGCTCAGCTCCACTAATAGTAGTGGAAGCTAACCTCTCACATATTTACATTTAAAGATGAAGGAAGCTGTGCACTCTCAGTGCTGCTAACCAGGTTCATATCTTCTTTTTTCTCCCTCTGCTGTCCCACCCTTTCGGGTTGGTTAAGATTTAAACAAATTTTAGAAAAAACGTGTTTTAGTTACCCTTGTTCTACACACTCTGTAGAAGTGCCACCAACACCCTGATGCTGTTAGCAGAGTTTATTTTAACTTAGCATGGGATTTCTTTTAAAAGTAATTAGAGAATTGATTTTGAGGTATGCAGTGGACCATTCTAAGCCATAAGCAATTTTCTTTTTTTTTTTTTTTTTTTTTTTGTTATAAATCTGAAATACCTTAAACATTCTTTATAAAATAAAACAGCCAAGCCAGTTTGCTAGATTCTTAGGTGTTTTACAATTTATAGCTTATTTTCTTATGGTATTTTTCTTGTCTTTCTATAGGGCTGAAAGACACACAGGAGCCTTCATGGATATAGTTGATACATTTAACCATTTAATTCCTACTGAACACTTAGATGATGCCCTAATTCTAGGATCCAACCTGGAGAATGAAGTCTGTGAGGATTTTAGTGCAAGTCAAAATGTCTTAGAGGATTCGCTGAAGAACATGCTCAGCGATAAGGATCCTATGCTAGGATCTGCAAGTGCCCAGTTCTGTTTGCCTGTTTTGGATAGCAATGGTCCCAATTTCCAGATGCCTTGTTCAACAGGTAAATCTTACAGTTTTTTAAGATTACACTTTAAAGTACAGTTGTACTCTAGTACCAACCCTTTTTTGTAATGTAGAAGTAATAATTTGGGATTTCTGTCTTCTACCGGCCCTTCTTGTTGCACTGCTTACATGCCTGATATGTAATGTACGTGCAGTTCTTTTTAACTTTATTGCACAGCAATAGAGGGAGGCTTCTAATCTGGATCAATAGTAATTTAGGCTTTTTGTTGAGTATGTGTAAATGATTCCCAAATTAAAGTAATGGTTTCTTTAGTGTAAGTACTGTGCCTGATCGGTGAAGTTACTAGCTATCTTCAAAAAATATAGTAATGTGGTAGTTCTTGATCAGCAATAGGAGCATGAGAGTTGTATAAATTACTACTCTGATCTCAGAGTGCTCCCACCAAACAAAGTTTTATCACTCTTAATGTGCTTGAAACTGTACAACGTATATAACTGAACCAAATTCCGCCCCTCTACATTTTTTACTTAATTCCAGTAAAACAGTGAAGCAGATTCTTGTTGCACACTGCATCCTCTGGTAAACCAATACTGCATTTAAAAAGCTAATAGAGAACAACTGGGTGTTTTGGAAATTATGGGGAGACTTTTGGGGGCTTTTTGGCCTGTGTTTCTCCTGAAAGGGATCAGCAGTGCAATCATTAATACTATTGATACTTAAATAATCACAGATTTTAAAGTCCATTAAGATAAGTGAGCCTACTCATTTACTTGGGATAGTCTTTCAAGATGTGTGCAAACTAAAGGAATTTAGTTTATATCGAGTTTGTAAGTTTAATGTTTTGATTTTTAAATCTGAAAGCCAGAGTAGAGCCCCTTTTGGCAGGTAAATTAAAACATGTAATTCGGAATTAATGTAGAAGGTGATTCTATGATTCTGAGGTATCCAAAAGGACATAAAGTGTTCTTGCTGTTGCTTTCGGTTTTTAGGTCTTGATAAGATAGATCCTTACTCTGAGACGGTAGCACCACAGTATGTATTTGGTGTTTTTTAATTGATAATAACAATTATCACTTTGAAACAAAATTTCTTTGCTTGTCTTGTTTCCTTGAGTATTCATCTAGATCATGATTTGATTTGTCCGAGACTGCAATCTAACATGGCTTATGTAGTGTGTTGGTAAGAATGCAGTCATGCAAGATGATAATACCCTTGGGAAGAGTTACCCATACCAAGGCTGTCCAGACAGTATGCATAAAAGCCCACCTCTGCATCATAGAATTACAGAGTGGTAGGAGTTGGAAGGGACTTTTTAGAGATCATCTAGTTTAATGCCCTGCTAATATCAATTTGTCTAAAAACCTCTTCCCACACAAGTTGCCTTACTTATGTCCTTAGAGCTACAACACTATTGGTGTGTCATACAGAATGATAGTTTGCTGTGTTCTGATCCTTCCAATTTGATTGTTTTGAGCAAGCTGAAGAGATAAAGGTAAAAATAGTTGGACTGAGGAGATGATTAGGCCAAAATAGTATTAGGTGTCATGAAGTAGCAGAAGGTGTGGTTCATTTCTTTGAAAGCCTGGTTTGAGCAGAGTTCAAGCACAAAACAAGATGCTTTATTTAAATGCCTTCAACCCAATGAACTTGCACTGTCTTCTAAATAAGAAATTTCTTACGTGAACATGGGTGTGTTTGTGTGTCTGAAGCTTTGAGAAAGGCTTACTTCAGGCCTGCTTACCCACATACCAAATTTCTTACTATTGCATTCACTTCAGTTCTTGTTGGGTGTTATTTACAGGCCTAATCCAAAGTTATTTCTCATCAACATTGCATCTGTCAGTTTTAGGGTTTATAGTGCATGTTGTTGACTATGAACTAAGCATTTTGTTAATACTAAAGCTCTTTTTATGGTGAGCTAGAAGTTATCCGACTGCATGTGATGGGTACTAGTAGCAGTTGGTTGTATGATCTTTAAACAGTTCAAGTACTTGTCTGTAAGACAAACACACATAGATTTTTGTGACTTGAAGTTTAGTTGCCAATCACTGCTTCTTAGAAGCATGTACCCAGAAAGTGCAAGTTTTGTAACTTAGAATGTAAGTTTATTTTGGAGAGGATGGTAGCATAGAATCATAGAACAGTTTGGGTTGGAAAGGACCTTAAATGAGTTTAAAGGTCATCTAGTCAAATCCCGTTATGATGAGGAGGGAGATCTTCAACTAGATCAGGTTGCTCAGAGCCCCATCCAACCTGACCTTGAATGTTTCCAGGAATGGGGCATCTACCACCTCTCTGACCAACCTATTGCAGTGTTTCATCACCCTCATCATAAAAAATTCCTTCCTTATGTCTAGTCTAAATCCACCCTCTTCAAGTTTAACTGTTACCTAATGTCCTATCACTGTAAGTCTCTCTCTATCGTTCTTATATGCCCCCTTTAAGTGCTGAAAGGCCACAATAAGGTCACCATAGAGCCTTTTCTTCTCCAGGCTGAACCACCCCAACACTCTCAGCCTATTGTCACAGGAGATGTGCCTCTGATTATTTTTGGGGCATTCCTCTGGACCCTCTCCAACAGGTCCATATCTTTCCTGTGCTAAGCATCTTGTGACAAATAAGAGGGAGCATGACAGTGGATTGTTGTTGCCCATACATAGGTAAAAAGAGCTATTATCAGTACCAATAAAGCAGTCTCATGTTCATGCCGTGGCCTGAATCCAGTTACGCTGGTTCTAAATTACTTTTTTTGAGTTAGATGACATGGTTGATCTTGGTTTACTCTGTGAGCTTGCGCTATAATTGCCCCTGCTTAATAGAATGGGATTGACTTGTTCAGCTTTGAACAGTTACATGTTGGAAGAAGAAAAAAAGTTTTGTTTCTTTTTGCCACAGATGATCCTGATTAATGGCTTTGAACAGAGGTAGAAGTAACTCTATATGACCCTTACACAAATTGGAAGGGGTATGAGTCAAATTAATCCTTTTAGGATGTTTTTGTGAAGAGCAACTGCTTAACAATAAAGATGTAGTTGGGTTGCTGGTTTGTGAAGCTAGGCTGAGAAGATTGCTGCCATCATAATACAGTTGGAAAATTTTCTGTTATTTCAGTAAGTCAAGGTACAAGCTGTCCTCAGATTTTAACTATTCACTGCAGCTCATAGGAGCTTAGCAGTAATGGAGATCATTCGGTGTCTCAAAGTAGGTATTAGCAGAAAGACCTGGCATAGATAGTAGAAGTTGATATAACTGCTGTCTTTGTCAGTTAAAGGACTGAATTTGTCAACATGAGGCTTTTGCTTCAACAGCTTGGGTTTCATTTAATTCTTAATCACAAGTGTCCCATATGATGTTTTAGATGTGTCTGGGCTTCTGTTCATCAGTATGGCCAGGCTTTCAAGAACTGAATGACCAATACAGAATGGTAGATGATGCAGAACAACTCTTGGACATCTTTAGTATTTGGATGGTGTGTTTGGATGTGGATGGATGGTTTTGGGATGGCTTTTTTTTTTTTTTTTTTCCTGAGCAATCCCTTGATCAGAAGTGAAACCTGAAGTTTGGGATATGACTTAACTCTTGAAAGCAGTACCTTTTTTTAACTTTGTATGGTACAGTAGTGATAGATTTTATGATTTGTTCTGTTATTTCTTGCTGTAAAACATACTGGAAGCTTATCCACTGATTTTTATAAGCTTGTAAGCATAGCAGGTCAGACTGGCCACATGCCAGAGAAATAAACAACTAGCATTCAGATTAAATTGTATTTCTCACCTATCATAAACTCTGTAACTTTTCAGGATGTCATTTACTGGGGCAGTTTGATTTTTATACATGTAATAGAGGGAACAGAATTTGAATTGCATATAATCTGGAGAAATTTCTGGATTTTTATAATCAAACTTTTAACCACTTTAGTTCCTGACTATGTTTATCAAATCAGCTATTTCTCAAATGATAATTAAGACTGTCCATGTAAGAGTGTACAAAGATTGTTAGGAACATCTTTTAAATTTTTCTTTTTGTCCTTCTTCCTCTGGATTGTTTCTGGGAAACTGTTTCCCCGAAATATAGTCTGTTCTTTTGAGTTTTAGTGTTGTATTCAGGAGTACTGTTGAAAGCAGTATCACTTCTGCTAAAATTATGATTTATCTTTTGAATCTTTAGAGCCAAACTAACCGTACTGACTTTCAGATACTCCTTTAGCTAGTGTCCTGTTTGGCTGTGTTACCAGTTTCAGGCTCTTCACTAAAGCCGAATGTTATGTGTATTTTTGCTTCCTTCATATGAAGTAAGTTTGAATCTTTTCTTACCTCTTTGTGCCTTCTTCCCTTCAAGCTGTCCGTGTCAACAGTTGCACAGTGTCTTGTGACCAAGGTAGAAACTTTCCTGTATAAAATTTAAATTTACTACATTGATATTATATTGTGAACCTGGAGAATGTTTATTTTGCATGATTTTCTATTTGTAGGTAACAAACTACCAGTATTCCCCATTTTAGGTTCTTCTGAAGACTTTAGTTATTTGAATCAGTTTTATGGAGTTCTGTTGCTGGAGAGAGGTTGAATCTGTAATAGGACTCAGGACAGCTTATGTATTTACAGATCACAGAGCTTGTCTAAAGTCTGTCTTAATAAAATAACTTAATTTGACTTGAAGTGCTTGATTTGTTGCTATGTTTTTACTTGTTAAAATTTGTGCTTGGTACTATTTATTTCCAAAATAGTAGGCTCTGGTGGCTAAAGAACCATAAATCAATAGCCCTGTGATGCAACCCCATCTTTTTTTTAAAAGGGGGATTTGATCCT
Source organism: Urocolius indicus (assembly GCA_013401255.1). Classification (NCBI taxonomy): domain Eukaryota; kingdom Metazoa; phylum Chordata; class Aves; order Coliiformes; family Coliidae; genus Urocolius; species Urocolius indicus. The sequence continues at coordinate 14,278 of WBNH01005462.1, forward strand.
CTGTCAATATGCATGCTGTTTTAAGTTTATTAGTCCTAATTGATTTTCATATGCTTTTAATCCAAAGACAGGAAAAATCCATCTTTATACTTTAGGGATTACTGAAGAACCCCGGAGTAAATGGTTCATTAGTATTTCACATGGTACTTACTGTGATTATTTTCTTGCACTGAGCAGCCACAACAAGGTTTGCAAAGGCAAATTCTCAAACAGGTTCCAGGCTTGCAGGAAAACTTGTAAAACAATTGGAATTTGGTGTTTTCTTACTCCAGTTGTATCATCAGTGACTTCATTTAGTTTGAAAATACATCTTTTTTTTTAACAACATTTTTAAGTATGATCCCTTAAGGATCACAAATGTCAATAGGAAAAAGGTTTTCATATCAAATAGGCCATCTTCATTTACAGTCTTGAGATTTAATGATGAGATTTAACTATCAAGACGTATGTTTCGTTGCTTTCCTAGCGTTTGTTAGCTGGTAAGGCTTACTTGGACATGTGTTAGTTACTGCTTTAGATTGTTACTGTTCTAGTGTTGCCATCTGCATGTAACGTAGTAGAAATTTTAAAATGTCCAAGCGTTTTCATATAATTAGTGATGCTTACAGAATTAAAATATGGAATCCACTGTGGACTTGCTCAGTCTTCCTGTTGGTATAATTCAGGTGAATGTAGCATTTATAACAGTGCAAAGCAGCAACAGCAGTGGAGTTCTGTTCCATGTGGTTAGCTGGGCAAAATAAATTCAGGGCTAACATTACTGAAAAGAAATTTATTTCTCTGCTTATCGGTGTGTCAAAACTATGGATATTTCTGTCTAATTTTAGCTGAAGGTAATCAAAGGAAAGCTTATGTTAAAAATAAAGGTTTATATATTTCAAAGATTTTGACAACTATTTTTAGGGGTATTATCTTCTTCCTTCCTCTTCCCCCATCTAGTAACACTTGTTTTCCTCCATTTTGCATTGCTGAAGAGTTAAGAAATGGTCCTGCTTTAGTTTTAACACATGAGAAATTGTACTTTAAATTTGAAAGCAAGCTATTTTTGCTGTATGTTTTCTGTTGTTTTATAACATATATAACAATGAGTTAGTAATGCAGGACAGTAGTTTGGAAACTTAAATACTTTACAAGTAATGAAGAGACTCAAAATTTTAAGTTGAAGGCCACTGGTTCTTTCAGTATGAATATGTACAATATGTCTTGTATTTTCCTTATTTGCTGCTTGTTCAGTTGCACACTGATGTACAACTTTTTCTATTCAGCTGTGTTTTTTCTTTATTTTTCCTTCTGTATTTTTTCTTATTTTTGTATTTATTACTGGTAAAATCTTCAGATACTTGTTACTAAGATCATCTGTATCTTTCTTTTTAGTTCTGCCTGGTTTTGCTTTTGTTGGTTTACTTTTCCCAGTGCTGTTTCTCTACCTTAACTTTTTTTTTTTTTCATACTTTAATTCCCTAGTATCCTCTGTTATCTGTTACTATTCTCTGTCACTTTTTCTCTTCCCAGCAGGGTCTGTGTCGAAGGCTTCTCATCCCGGGGCCTCATGGGCCTGTACTAGCTGAGTTGTTGTAGCTCAGGTGATTTGAAATTAGCAAGATTCTGTGCTTCAAATTCCTCTGTAAAATTAAAGCTACAGCACAGAGTCTTGTAAGTATGAAAATACTTTAATTCTAATACTTCAAGCTGTCACTCCTAGACTGTGTCACCTTATTAATAAAGAAGGCTGTGTAAATTCAATAACTTAAGCAAGAACATTGTAAAACCCAAGGCTCTAATGGCAGCACTGAAATCTACACCAGAGCTGCTTCAGAAGCTCAGTAGTTTTTATGTGTCATGTTGTCTTTGTTAGCTTAGTAATTTAGTTCTACACTGAAGGGGATCTGAAAGGAGTCTCCTTTGTCATATCCTGTTACCAAATACTCGTTCCATGTTTTGTAGGAACACTATTCAGTGAGAATGCTAATACCAAAGTGCAGAGCTGTGGGGAGGATGAGCAAGCAAAATTAGGATGAGGATCTGCCTCATTCATTTATCTATTTTGGACAATGGCCAGTATTTGATTTTTAGGGGAAAACAAAGCCTAACAGGGCAGTTACAATGCCATCTTTTTGCCAGCATGTTTTTTTTTTTTTTTTCCAGTATGTAGCTTATAGCAAATAACGGATCAAGGAACATTTGGATGAGTGGAATAAGACCAGCCTTATCAGTCTTCTGCAGCTTGAGTGTGATATCTGTGTATACATGTACACATGCACAGACATGAAGGTGGCTCTGTGGGTTAGAAGGCAAAAGCTGCCAGTAATTTCTGGAAACACACTTGTCCTGTGAACTGGCATATACAGTGCAGTAACTAAAAATTATGGTTAAAATAAAATGAGTAATTGTCAGCTCAAGGAATTCCTAGCCTTCAGCTCTTGGCAGCCATCTGATTACAGAGGTCCAGAGTGCCAAGTGCAGCCTTTTTTAAGAGGCTGTTTAAATTTTTTTATAATATTTGAAATTGAAAATTAACAGGTTGTTTAGGTGGTGGTAGATCATGACAGGTGACTGTGGATGGAATTACAGTCTTGATAGACTTGATTATTCAACACTGTTTGACTACATCAGTGTTTTACAACTTCCAGTTTGTGTTATTTTAGAGGCATGCTCATTACTGTAGTACCTTCGCAAGATCATTATGTTTTAAAGTTTCAGTAGCATCAGACTTCAAAAGGAATAGGAACGGACGATTTCTGAGACTGTCTAAAAATTCCAACAATCTTTATTTCCACTAACTTCTTATTTTTATTTCTAAGGTAATTAATTTAAATCAAGTTTAAATAAGCAACTCTTAGTAATTTTTAGATATTTTTGTCATGAGTCAGTTGGTCTTAAAAGTGCTTCTAGGTAGGTGCCTGAATAGTGAAAACCAGGCATACTTGGTTAATCGGAGTCTGTGTTGTGTTTGTCAGACCCTCCTACATGTTTTGTAAAATCACTTGGGTGTTTGGCTTGATATCACAAATTTCGCATTCCACAGGGACCAGGATTCATTAATCACACGTAGGATCTTGGGATAGGAGAGTCTACCATTGCAGAACCAAACTTAGAGAAAGTGAGGAGAATGGCTGGTACAGTGGCCTGACTGCCTTTTAGGAAACCTATTTTCAGGAGCAACCTCTGGGATCCTTCTCAGGTTAGTGGAGGATAGGAATTTGACAAACACAATGTTCTCTGACTCTCCTGGGAGACTAGTGCATGCAGCACTCGATGCCCTTCCAAAAAGGGGTTGCAGATGCAGGTTATGTGATGTGGGTGGGACTTAGGGTTAAAAAATTGTGTTCTGTGAGAAAACTCTGATTTTAAACTCTATTTCCGGATCAACTCTTTCTGTTTACTTTGCCTCACTTTTTCTTAGGTGAGAAGGGGCAGTGAGGGCCAACTGATCCTTTTTAAGACTGGGGACCTTCTAAGGCCCCCTCCAAAGAAAAAAAATGAGTCCCACAAAATGCTTTGAGGACTATCTACTAGAAATTTTAAGCTTTGAGTGATAGCTTCTTCTACACTGAGGCTGCCTCACATGGGAATTTTCTGTCTTGCCCTTCTTCATTTTTTTCCTCCTTTTGTTTATTTTTAGGTGGCCAATTTGTTTATTTTTCCCTATCTTCCCTTGTTTTGCTCAGCATTACAGCTTCAACAGTTTTTGATCCTCTTAAGTTTTAGACTCTTTATTGTTTGTTTTTTTCCAGTTATTGGTCTTGATGAGATTATGGACGAAGAAGGAGTCAAAGAGAGTGGTAATGACACCATTGATGATGATGAGCTTGTTTCACCTAGCAGAAATTTAAGGAGCCGTTCCGAAGAAACAGCAGTCACATCACCCAGAAAATCACCACGTTTGATGGCACAAGGTGATCATTCAATAGGTTACGTCTGTTTGTACGTTTGAAGTAAATGAATTTTTTCTAAACACACCTCTATAAACTTAAGTAAAGCTTTGCTCTGTGGTGGTGGGAATTCAGGTACACACTTCTTTTTTTATACACTGCAGCCAGAAGTCAGAATCCATAGGATACTCTCGAATTCCTCTTTGATAAATATTTGATATAGTCATTATGACCTGTGGTCCCTAAACTCATATTCGAGATTTTCGTACTTTTATCTGCATCAGTTTAGCACTGTGGTTCTTCCCCCTAGAAAAGCATGTTGTATTTGCAAACAGCATGTCCATGTCTCTTTATTTCCAATTAAACTTTTAATTATTTTCTTTTCAGTTTAAATTAGGTTATAGTAATTGCTGTCATGGAGTCTTCCATCAAAATTTCTCAATGTGCTTAATAAGTATTTTAGTCAAATATCGACATTCTGTGTGGTAGTTAATTGGTTATGGTTGTGTTTTTTTCTAATTCGTTGAAATTGTGGAGTTACTGACGGCTTTGCTTTTCACCTCTGAAGAGCAAACTGAGCTAAAATAGTAAAATTAATAGAGAATTAATTAATTAATAGAGAAGTCAATTTAAATACAAGCCTATGGTACAAAGCTGGTGAATACTCTTTAAAAAGTCAGTAGGATGGTTTGTTGTTTAGAGGACGTAAGAGATCTTGTCAAGTGAGAACGTAGCTGAATGTCATTCATATACTGTGTTCTCTAAAGACTTTCTAAGTTTCACAGCTATACTTCTAACTACAATATAATTATGCAATTTCTGCTTGAGGTTAAAAAATTGAGTGGTAGTGAAGTAGCATGGGTTTTGTTTATAACATCACTTTCATAGCCATTAGACTAATGATATTTTACATTCAAACTGAGTGTAAAATTCAAAGGCTAGTAATTTATAACATCTTTGACAGTTGTTTCTTAATTGGGGTTTTTGGAGGGGAGAGTGTTCTGTGTGGTGTTTGTTAGTTTAGTTTTTTTTAGTTTAATAATCAACGAAGTTTTAAGTTATCCTTGTGTCCAGTAAGCTAAATCAGGCTACATCCATTCTATTCAAGGTAAATCTTGTATTTGCAAAGAGAGGGATGCCGTATAGCTAAGAAATTTTCTTTTTCCCTTCCTAGAAACAGTACGGAGTTTGCGACAGAGCACGCTAGCCAAACGTTCAAGTGTTACACCTCCTGTTAATACCAAGAAATCATCTGTAAAAAGTGGATCCGCTCCAAAAAGTGGACAGAAACAAGAGAAAAGTCCAGCTAAAGAGTCAGATGTTGCTACACCCTTGAAAACAGAGCAACCTAAAGAAGTTAGGCGTAGTACAAGACGATCAGGCCACACAGAGGGAACAGCAGCAGCAGTAACAGCATCCCAAAGTAATGCAAAATGTCTTGCTGGATCTGAAGAGGTGAATGAAACAAAGCCTGAAACACTTGAGCAGGAAAAAGTTGAGGAAACATCCCAAGAGTTAAGTTGTGCTAATTTAGCAGGAGCTTGTTCTCCTTCTGGAGAAACAAAGGAAATAACAGAGGTTTCAGCAAAGACTGAATCTGGGAATGCTGAGTCACTTTGTTCAGTATCTGCAGATACTGAAATTACTGCTGTTAAAAATGAAGCAAATAATGTGATTGATTCTATGGGCTCTGAAACTTCTTCAGAGGAAAAGACTGAAAATAAGACAGAGGATTTGGAGAAGAAAACAGAAGAACATGACCAAAGTGGGGGAACTGGAAATGCTACTGATCCATCTAATGCTTGTGTGAATCCAAGTGAAATTTGTGAGACCGTTTCAAATTTGTCCAGCTCTGTAGAAGAGGGAGTTGATTTTACTTTAGGTTCTCACAATGTGGAAGTTCATGATGAAAGTACATTGTCGGTAGAGGAATGCACAACTAAATCTGGAGATGAGAAAGCAGTGGAGAAAACTGTTACTTCATCTGAGAAACTATTGGACAGTACAGAGTTTGATAATAAAGACTTGAAAAGTGAAGAGTTTACTTCCGCTGACACGGGACCTAGCATTTCAGAAAGCACTGCTGTTGATCAAACAAGCCAAAACGTACAGCAGCAGATCAGCAGTGCTAAAGTAGAGGGCCCAGAGGCATCAAAATTTCAGGATGATGATAAACAAATTAGCACTTCATCAAAATGTGAAAAGAACGTTAGGCCCCGGCACAGTAAGTCTATAACACAGAATAAGCAAAATCTGACTGCAGGTTCCCGACAGAAATCAGGTACAGGGCAACAAGAAATAATACATTCAAGATCAAGAGCTGATCTTACCGTTTCAGGTGTTCACAGTCCTTCCTCAACAAGTCTGAAGCGGAATGCAGATGAGCAAGAGAGTCATCAGCATCCAAATAACCCAGTTAAAATTAGGAAGAAACAATCCGATGTGAGTTTGAAAGCAAAGAGTTGTGTTTCAGTGGTGACTGTAAAAAAGCAGACCAATACAATGCTGAAAAAGATACCCCGGGCCCAGGCTGCTGGGCAAGTACAGAAGTCATCAATTCAAAGAGCAAGTGAGAAATCTCCTACTCATCAAAGCAGTTCTAAAGATATCCATCATTCTGTGCACTCATCATCAGGACATGTTTCAAATCTTGGTCAGAAGCAAGCCCAGGGTCAGAAACACCAGCTTGCAGCTATGGTAAAAACAAATAGCTCCACAAAGGAAGAGACAGAGGCAAAAGATCCTCTTGTCGAACATCTGAAGGAGGATGATAAAGAAAAAAATAAATCAAAAAGAGTTGATAAGAATCTCCAACCTCGTCAGAGAAGAAGTAGCAAAAGTCTTTCACTTGATGAACCTCCTTTGTTCATTCCAGATAACATTTCAACTGTTAAACGGGAAGGCTTGGAACATACCTCTGCTAGTGATAGCAAAAACATTTGGGTGCCCAACAAGCAGTGTGGCTTTTGCAAAAAGCCACATGGGAACAGGTGTGTGTGGCTTTGTGTCTGAGGAATTTATTATTGATCTCAGAAGATTTTTTTTTTTTTTTTCCTCTCACCAAATGTTTCATACTGCTGGTGCCTAAACAAAAAGCCTTGTTGTGAAAGCCTGTCTGTTAGACTGCCAGTTAATTTCCTTTGCACTCCTAGACCTTCTTTTTAGAAGCAGTTTAGCCAGTTTTGTTTTGCAAGAAATGTTATGATATGAATAATTTTTTTGATTAATGTTTAACTCTACTATGCTGTTAAAGTATGTACTTTAAACTTGACTTTTTTTCATAGAAAAGAAATAAGCCTAAGATATCTGTGTTCCAGATTGTCATTTCCCACTTTTGAGAGACCTCCAAATTGAATGATTACGATCAGGCAAACAAACAAACAATCATATGTTTGTTTATGCATGACTATCTGGTAGAAGTGATTCTTATACCTAGAGATTCAGATGCTTTTTTTTTTTTGAAGTTGCATAATCATTACTGTAGGACTTCCATGTACCAGGAGTAATTAAGTAGTTGGGAGGGGGACAGGAAAACGTCAGTCTCAAGCCCTACAAAACTTCAGTGTGGGCATATTTGAAATTGTCTGTAACTCAACCTAATAATGAGGTTACATCTGAAGTCGGTAATGTCTGTCTACAACAAAAACTACTCTTCTGTGCTGTAAGTGAATTGAAAAAGATCACTGGCTTCCACTAATCAACTATCAGGCCAAGAATAAGAATTCATTACCACTTTGTATTTTCTAGATCTAATTTTTGAAGGATTTTTTTCTTAGTTGCAATTCTGCCTGCCAGCCCTTTCAGATTTTTATTTCAAATTAAAGATGTTTCTGATTAGTCCTTTGCTTATGTGGGATGAGCTTTTAATATTCATTTTCAGTGAGTATGCTTTAGAGCTCCATATATCAATGTGAAATATGGTACAATTGCCTTTGATGCCTGAGATTTTCATAGCATTCATTGGTATCTAAGAAAAGCCATTGTAAGTTTTATTGACTTAATGCATCATATTTGAAAAATGAATACATAAAACTTATATACTGTGTAACTATAGTAACTTCATCAATGTGGCCTACTAAAGAATTAACATTAGGTTTGCTCTGCCCTGTTGGTGAGAGCTACTTGATTGAAGGGGAATCTCAGGCTTAGTTTTGTGTGGTTTTATTGTTTTGTTTTTTTAAAATCCTTGTATTGTTAGGACTATCCCTTTAGCATTTGTGCCTCTATAATGATGTTTGCAATATGTATGCAGTTTACGTTTGCTTAGTTTTTATCATCTTACGTATTACCATAGTAGTAGAAGTACATGGATATCCTGTATTTCAATGATTTGTTTGAATTCCAAAAGGCTGCTTCATGATGAAAAAAATGCTTCTGTGGATATTTTCAAAGCAAAGGGTACATATTTGGGTCTCAAGCTGCTTGATATCTGTTCAAAATTTAGCTTTTAGTGGAACTTGTCCTGTTTTGCCTGCATTTTTGGTTTAAACATTTTAAACATTCAATTGGTTTTGTTTTTCAGAAAGTCTTTATTTTTAATACTAAACGGATCTAACCAGTGTTGGGAAGATAGAGCAGTGAGGCAGAAAGAAATCTGCTTATTTTAGTTTTTAAGGGTAGAGTAATGCTACAGAAGATACACGTACTTTGCATTGATACAGAATTAAATGCATAAAACCAATTTTGCATGCCAGCTCTTACTGCTGCTAGAATACTGTAGTGTAAGGATTGATCACTGGTTAAGCCACATTGAGAGAGCCAATGAATTGCTACAGAGGATGATTGTTGGTATCCTCAACTTTGTAATGTCAGTCTTGCTAAGATCTTTGTTTTTCAAAATATGTTTGTGTTCCAAAACCGTTGACACAACCGGTTTCATCAGGAAAAGATCAGATTTGATAAATGAAGAAATTTAATACATAAACACAGAATTTTTGTGTTTAAGAATTTTGTGAATGAGACACACTAGTGGAATTGAGGAAGCTTGCAGTATGCAGACCTCTGCTTTATAACAGAAAACTTAGGACAGCACTTTCTGTCATCATTGTTCTAAGAAATGAAGTTTTAATTTATTTAAATTACTTTTGATTTGTAGTTAAATGCTACAAATAAAAGGCAAACCTCGCAGATTTACTTGATGTCTTTAAGCCTGAAGAGGAGGCAAAACTCATCATATCTTGTGTACCTTGACAATTTCTATTTATTTACTTATTGGTGCACGAAATAACAAACGTTTTTCCAGTGAAAAGGAAGGGAAAAAAAAAAAAAGCTTAACAAGATCAGTTTCACTATTATCACCTGGAAAAACATCAAACTGTCAAAATTTACTATAATGTTAAGCTTGTATTTCATTCACTTTGACAATTGCTTTTCAAGGAATTTTCATTTGCCTTTTGTAACAGCTTAGCTAGCCAGCCTGCTGCCTTTATTTAGCTGTTCATTGTATAGGAAAAATGAAGAAAGTGTGAGACACAGACATTGTCAATTGACATTAAGTTCACCAAACGTCAGAGGCAGTGCTAAGATTCAAAATATTTTGGTTATATCCCACTCTTACATTTTTTAAAAACTTTGGAAATTTTTATCAATTCTATGGTACAAATTACTTGTAGAAAATGAAGTTGAACTGAAATGGCAGCCCCAAGGTGGGAAACAATGTGCGTAAGAGCTTTGCAGTACATCATGTTAATGAAATGTATTTAGAATTCTGGCGGCAAATTAGAACTAGTCAATTGAAACTTTTGTATTCCTTGCAATAAATACAGAGCCGTAAACTTGTTATTTATGTAATACTAAGGTTGAAAAACTGATTCAGGTTGAAGATCATGTGTGGAAATCATTTCATCATCTTTGTTTGTGTACAGAATTCCCCAAAGGAAATGCCTACATGGGCCTTTCACAGCCCCAGAGTAATTTTATTGTGCCTGCTAGAACAGTGGAAGGATAGTACTTTTATGTTGTTTCCTTTCAGAATTGACACCTGACCAATGGAGAAAATGTTTATCTTTAGGAATACATGCAATAGTTTGCTGGGCACATGAAAAGTCAAAGTGTGTTTACCTTGCAAACAACTGGTTTGAATGGGAAAAGAAGAATCACTTTTTCACAAACATGTGACTTGCATGGTCAAAAAAGTTTTCAATTTATAACGTCTTGTGTTACAAAGGGCATGCCTGGTGTTTTTTTTTCTATTAATAGGTTGTCATTCTTTGGCACCTGATCTTTGTGTAATGACTTTCATAATCTGTTTTCCACTTGTCTTGATGCTTACAAGCTGGAACCAACATAGCTGTTTTGTCTGTCTTCGTTACCCAGAGAGTGGGTGGTCTCTAGGACAAATTGTTTCAGACTGTTTGCTTGATGTATTGTATTGATTCATGTTCAGAGATTTACCTTTGCAACATAACTGAGAAATAATTGGGTTTTTTTTCATTGGAAAAAAAGACCCTCTGTTTCTCCCAAGTCTGATAATTATAATGTAACTTCTTCGTACTTGGTAGTTTTCTGCACATCTGAAATAAGTTCTTTTCAAGTGCAAAGTCTGAATTGTGTTACTTATTTTAATATTGCTTTCAACTTGTTTGCCATTGTGTTTCCCTGTTGCTATCCCATGTTTTCTGATCAACTAATAACACAAATTATATGCATAAATTTTCGTCCCTCAATCTATAGATTGTGTATGGGTATCACACAGAAAAGTGATAGGCTGAAGTTACTACCTCAGCTTATTAATAAGTTCAAGTAATGTTGAAAATGTTAAACTTTGTCACAAACAGGAGTTATTTTCCTGAAGAGAGATCTGACATCTTGCAAGATAGTTGAAGGGAAAAAAAATAATTTCTTCACACAGAGCTAGATGAAGAGGGTAGCTCTGCAGACACTGAGAAACCTGCTAGTGAACATTTATTCTTGAATGCCTTATATCTTTCTGATGTAAGGGCTTCTTATAAATGTCTCCATTTTTTTGTTGCAGATGTTGAAGTTCTCTGCAAGGCTGGAGAACTGAACTCATTTCTTTAACAGATTGGCAAAGCCCAACCGATGTTTTACATATTGTCTTCCTTGTCTTTGTTCTTTTTAATGAAAGAAATTCCACCAATTTCTGATTAATATTTCATAGAACATAGCTTGAGAGAATACGTTCCTAATCAAATTTTCTAGAAAGCATTATGTCACAAGGGAAGTTTGTAGCTTTAACTTGTTGCTGCTGACTTCCTCTGGATTTCTGCAAATCCACCAAGGATTTTTCATAGGCTGTGAAAGTTTGAGTGTTCTCTTATGTTATTGTGGTTTTTTTTTGTTGTTTTTGTTTGTTTGTTTCGGTTTTTTTTCTGTTTTTTTTGTGGGGGTTGTTTCATTTGTTATTGCTTGAGTTTTGAATCAGACACAAACTGGCCTTCTCAGAGCTCACAAAACCCCACCAATGCAGGATCAGGGTTTTAATTAAGATCTTCCTTTTCCCCACATTTCAACTCTGCTTTTAATGTAGAGGAAAAGTTAGTAATATACTGAAAGGCAATTAGTTGGAAAGAAGCAAAGATAAAATATTCCTGATCTCTTGCGTATACATAGTCACTAAAAAGTATCTGCACAGCATAATACAGGAAGTTACTTTGACTGATGAAGTTTAAAAAAAAAATATCTGGAAACTGATTGTTCCTGTAATGAAGATTGTTTTGAGGACATTCATTTAATCAAAACAGTGCTTATACTTGAGAAGACTATTTTGGAACCAGGTGATATACAATGTGCACAGCCAACACAAAAGAGAGTGGTTGAGGAAGGAGATTAAGGTTCTAAGCTTAAAACCACCCTTAAGTAACATGTCCTTTTTTTTTTTTTTTTAAGGGTGGATACACACATAGCAAATCAATCATTGTTGTGACAACATTCTTCACATAAACAGTAATTAAAGTAATTATGATGCCTTAGATTTAGTACATGTTCATTTAATAGTATGAGTATGTAAAACTGCAAAATGCAAATTGTCATCAATTTACAGTCATGGGTGATGCTTTGAAGTTTTCTGCCTTTGTTACTGCTTTATTCCACTGTGAAAAGCCTTGTGACATTAAGGGCTATCATCCATATCCACCTACAGCTGCAGAAAAACTGAATGACAGTGTAAACACAATAATACTGTAATGTATCATTAATGAATGGAGACACGCCAGTGTTTTATATTTACAGCTGTATCATTTGTAGATTTTTATATGGCTATTGCTGTGCTGAAGTACTGGCAGGATTATTATCGATACCAGTACCATTAGGGAATCAGGCAGATGGATAGCATGAGTTGTCTAAAAAACTTAGGTTTATAGAGTAAATGTGTGTATATATATATGCAGTGTATAGAACATATGATCCTGATCCTGCAAGTTACTACATGTGGGTAGAATCCACAAAGCAGTGGAGCTTCCTTTGATTAATGATGGGAGATGTGATGTACCCATTGTTTTTTTCCCATTGTTTTGGGAAGTTCAGTAATAGTGGTTTTCCTCTTCTGTTGTCATGTATGTTTCATGCATTCACCTTTGGTTCAAAGAGCATAAGATTGCTTTTCTCCTTGCTCACTTCCTTTTTAGAGAGGTTTGTGGAACGTGAACACCAAAGAAAAAATGATACATTTAAGGAAAAAAAAAAGAGTTCTATTACATAAAATGTGACATTTAAATTTAATACTTCAAAAATAAGTTTGAAGTGTCTTTTTGCTGTACTGCAAATTCAGATCTGCTGGTAGCGTTTCCTTGAAGAGAGGTTGTTCTTGTTTCTAGAAAATGAAAACCTGAAAAATCTTGTCACCTCTGTTAGACTTGATCTCAAAGCAAACAAAGGAAACTGCTCATGTGTATGTGCTCCAACAAAGTAGCGTAGATCTTATTTTGTGCTTTTTTGGGGGGGAAACACTCATTTCACTTGAGCTTTGAATTGAGCTCATACTACTTCACTGGTGTGGAACATGGGCTGTGCTGAAATGGCCATGACTATCTTCTCTTCTATTAACGTTAATACAAATTTACAAGAGGTTTTGTAGAAGATCAGTGAACAGTGCTGTTAAGCAGGGGGCAAATGCACATGTAGGACATGCTTTAAATACATAAGTCCTAAAACAGCGTCTGAATGGTGGTTTTATTCCTCTTAGATGAGTTTGGGGTTAGGGTGTTGTTTTGAATAGTTTTTAAGGTGTGAAGATTTGGGTCCTATTTCAGTATTTTCCCTATGCTACACACTACAAATGCAAAGGACTAAACAGAAGCAATTATTCTAAAGTAAATTATGTTCTGTGGCAGTGTACCTTGCATTATTGATTAATCATAAAATGCTGATTACTGCCCCACACTGAATATTCTAACAACTCCCAAATTTTTGTCTCGTATTTTACTCATAAATGTAGCTTTAAAACAATTGTTTTATGAACAAGATGGTGTATATCCATTTTACTTTCTCTGGAAACTTGCTTTTGTTATACAAGTTTAATGTATGTAAATTAATTTTAAAACGTGGCCTGTATATTTTCTAAGTAAATTTTCCAAACGGGAGGTTTTCATGTAACAAACCAGATAATTTATTTAACTGCAAATAACCACACCAAAGAAAATCTCACAGTCCTAAGAGAGATTGTAGAAGATTTGCCTTGTTCTCTCTCTCTTTATGTTATCTATGCTTTCTAAGGGATTTCTTTTCATGCTGATGTGTGGACTACCAAGAGGATTCTTTAGTGGAATGAAACAATAACATTTTCTGTGCGAAGGTCCCAACAAACTGTAGTGCTATCTGATGTCACCTGTTGGCTCTTTTTAGATTTTTTTCTTAAAGATAATTCTGTTTTTGTTAAAATCCAGTGAAAGCAATTCTTTCATTGAATATATCGTGATTTAATATTTTAAAACACACTTCTCTTTCTCTTGCAGCTTTACATCTTCCCGTCCAGCCTTACAACATGGGTAAAACTCCTGCACTTCAAACTTGAAGCAATCTACAGTCAGAAACTTTGGTTTTAATAGTCCAAGATATCAGAACCTCTTCAGTCACAACTCTGACAGCTGTGCAAGAGGACATCCTTGATCCTTCAAGCCAGGCTTCAGTTTCAATTGACTCCCAGTTTTAGTCTTTGAGCATTGCCCATTACCCAATTATAATTGCTGTTAAAAATCATAATTGTGTTTCGTGTGCAGATGAGTGAAACAGATAAAGGTGTGAAAGTGACCTTATGGTAAAAATGATTACTTACATTACCAGTATCAAAATCTATACGTTCTGTCCCAACTTCAGAAGTTGCAGTCTTGCAGTTGACTAGTGTCAAAATACTAGTACAAATAGTGAATTTTTAAGGCAAGATAGCACCATTATCTTCATAACCATTTTATATATCTAGGTTTAGGCAAGACAGTGGTAAACACTATGTTGTATTTTGTGGTATGGACTTCATGGACATTGCTAGATTCTTCTTGTAGTCTTATTTCAGAGTTCGAAAGCTTTTTTGGATGTGTTTAATATAATTGAAACCTTATTGTGAAGACTAGAATGAAGTCAAGTGGATATTTCATATTCCGTAGTTTGCTTAAGATGGTTTGAATGACCGCTGCCATTCTTGGTGTGAATTTCTAGTGGAGAGTATTCTTGGAGCTGAGTATGTACACTATAGGGTGTTTTACCTTTTTTTTTCCTTTTTCAATCTGAAAATAAAGATCTAAGACTGGATGATCATCCTGGTGCTTTACTTGTATCATACACGATCTCTACTGCCTACTTACTATGTGTGAGCTAAGCTGAAAAATTGCACGTGCTATCAATTTAAAGGTGAAGATGTGCAGTGTCCTGTGTATTTTAGTCTCTGGAGTGAATCTCTTCTGCAAATTTAGTCTCAACATTAATCAAAATTTTGTTATGGTTGCTCAAGTTTGCAATCTGCCATACTTATTTAAGAAATGAATCTCCAATGCCTGAATTTACAAACTGGGGAAAAAGAATGTATATTTTAAATAAAAACTCCAGTAGTAGCAGTTGTGGCTTCAAGAGGGTGTATTTTTTATTTCCTTCCTTTTTAACCAAAGGGTGTTAATTCATTAGTACACCAAAATATCCTTCGAACAAGAAGCACTTGACTGTATGCTGTAATCTTATTTCAGCTCTGTAGCAAATCTTGTGTTTGAAATTCTCCTAACCATTTTTAGCATTCCCACAGCTTTTACTAGTTTTTTCTTGCAATAGTGTAAGATGTATCTTACATAAAGCATCTTCTTGTAGATCCTTGCAGTTGTCAAATAGGCACTCAGCTGTATTTCCTGTCCTTCCATGTTTGGCTGTTGTTTCTCAGAAAGGAGGAATCATCTTTGTGTTGATGTTCATTGCTTCTCTTTTTTTTTCCTGTTGTGTGTTTGGATGCTATGGTATTACTCCAGTAAGACCATCTGAAGCAGTTGTTGCTTAATGTTACCTTTCTCGTGTCTTCACTCTGCTGGAACATGGATTTGAAGAAGTGGAGGTACTGACAAAATCTGAAGGAACCTCTGCCTTCTTAATTGAAACTATTAAGTAGATGGTGGAAAGATATTGTTTGCTATTGAGAAGTGATGCAATCAGTGGACTTGCAGCTCAGGAAAAAAAAGAAAATAAAAAAGAGAAAATAGTTTTCTTCACGTCCGAGATGAAAAACTGGTTTCATCAAACCTAGTAAACAGCATCATAGGCCAGTGAATCTGGAAATGACCTTTTTCTCAAACTGCTGAAGCTTTAGAACTTCTCAGTCTCACTTTGCATCAAAAGTCTTTGTGGTGGTTTAGCACCAGAATTTCATCCTGAATTAGTTGGGGTAAGCAAGGACAGAACATAAAGCTCTTGTTTCTCTTGTTTCAAACATCTACTATCTCTTGAGATACCAGTAATTCTTGAATACAATACTTGCATGAAGTCCGCATTTACAGTTCTGAAGAATGAGAGTTCCTCTAAACATGTTTTGTAATATTTCTGTGATTTTGCAAAGTAGGTAAGTCAGCACATTGTAGCTTGAATAGGAACATAGCTAAGGAATAATATTCCTTAGAGTCATGTTACAGAAGAGGTTTATAGGATATTAGATTAAAGAAACAGGGTTTACAGGTCAGTGTATTTAGCTTGTTGAATACATTTCTGAAACAACCAGTGTTTTATGAATTGCTTTTAAAATCAGATCTGTCTTCTATGGAATTTGAAAGCATAATTCAGTAAATAGTTTTTCACATTAACAACTTGCACCACTTGCAGTCTTTCTGCATGATCTTCATCCAGGCAACATGTGTAATAGTACAAATATTTAACTTAGTTTATGTAAGTGTAAAGCAAAAGAGAAAGATATATAAGGGCAAAGAGAACATAAGTGGATAATACAAGAGGTCTTCCTACATCATTTGAAAGCAGATCTTTAGTAATGATGCCAGGTTCACTATTATAAGAAAGGATTGTAAAAAATCACAAGTGTAGAAATCTGAAACAGATTTATTGAGGTGTTTAACTGTAACTGGAATTCTGCATCCTTCCCAAATAGTTCCACTGGAAGTATTACCTATCAGTGTGTTTAGGTACTATTGATACCTAGTGAAGCTTTAAAAATGCTTCCACAAAATAGTCAGAAATGATTATTTGAGACCAAGGGATCTTTCCAGCACGTTGAAAATACTCTCTGTACCTGTAACAGTTGAAGTGACTGAGATGAAAGATGTCCTTAAATTATACTTATTTTGGTGTTGGAAACATTCTTTAACTGTTAGCTCTGAATAAAATAACTGGGTAACACAGAAGTGGTATGTACCTTATTTAAAACAAACCGATCAGTCACTGCAAATTAGACAGATGTAGTTGGAAGCCAAAGTCCTGGCCTCATATTCACCAGTAAAGAGAATAAAAGCTTCCTGAAAATCATTCAGTAATGATGGTCTAAGGATGTCAAATACCAGCTAATTTAGAACAATTTGATATTTCTGTGCTCATCATGTTTGTCAAAACGCTTGAACATCTCTTACTGCCCTGGAAGGCTGCAGTTGTAGATACATTTCTGCTGTTAGGATGGTGATAATATTCGAAGGAATGCAAGGACAATGTGATGTCTCAAAATTTTCTTTTCAAGTCTTTACAAACCTAAGTTTAGTAGTTCTTAGAGCTTTTGTTTGGTGGTGAGCTTTGAGGTTTTTTTTTTTTTTTTTTTTTTTTTTTTTAACATTCCTATCAGTTATTTAATAGCAGTCTGAAAAAGTCCTCTGAGTAGGATTTGGTGTCAGATTACAAAAAAACAAAGAGGTTACGATAGTCTCTTGGACTACTGAAAAAGGCAAAAAAAGCCAAAAGATTATTTCTTGAGAAGATCATACCATGTCGTAAGGCTGGAGAGGGATGTAAAGCTGCAAAGAAAAGAATTTCCCAGGTAAGAACAAATTGTTAAGATGGACAAATCAAAGCAAGTGTGGTATGTTTCGCTCAAGTTGCTGTATGTCCTTTCACAATATCCATACTGACTTACATCTTATTTTGTTTTCAGGTTTATGGTAGGCTGTGGTAGATGTGACGATTGGTTCCATGGTGATTGTGTTGGACTGAGTCTTTCTCAAGCACAGCAGATGGGTGAAGAAGATAAAGAATATGTGTGTGTGAAATGTTGTGCTGAAGAAGACAAAAAAATGGAGTGTTTTGATCAGAGTGTACAAGATACTCAAGTGAAGCTTGAAACCCATAGAGAAGAAAAAGCAATTGAAGGTGAAAAACTGGGGATGTCGAAGCAAACACCTGCTTGTAATCTAAATGTAACGACTGAAAAAACAAAGCAAACTGAGGATATTGGAAAGCACAAAGTCAAAATCTTCAAACGAGTGAGTCTTTATTTAATTTCTGTTCATCACTGGGAGTGTAGGAGTTTCCTCCTAACTCCCTTCCGTTTAAAATACCATGTTTCAAACAGTTTTGTGAGTCTAATTTAAAACTTTTCCATTACTATTTTCAAAGTTGCTTCATTTTCTAACTGGCTTCACTCTTTTGAAATTATATTACTCAGCTTCCCTTACATTGAGTGGGTCAATGTGCATGTCATCTATGCATGTGTGGACACACACCTATGTGTTTAGGTGTATGCGGAAATGGTGAAGAACTTTGTGCATTTTTCTTTCAGGTTTTTAAACACTTTTACAGGACACTGTCAATTGCTGTATGATAAAAACTGCAGTTCTTATATAGATCATAGAATCATAGAATGGTAGGGTTGGAAGGGAGCTTTAGAGATCTAACCCCTCTGCAGAAGCAGATCCACCTAGATCAGGTTGCATAGGAACATGTCCAGGCAGGTCCTGCAGACCTCCAAGGAAGGAGACTCCACAACCCCTCTGGGCAGCCCATGCCAGGGCTCTGTCACCCTCACAGTGAAATAATTTTTCATTATATTTAAATGGAACTTTTTGTGTTCCAGCTTCATCCCATTACTCCGTGTCCTATTGCTAGATACCACAGAAAAAAGGCATACCCATTAGGAAAACTATTTTAGTTCTGATTATTTTAACTTTTTCTTTATGTTTCATTGTACTAATCAAAGAATAACTTGCAAGAACAGTGAAATTTTTATTATGGTTTTTAGAGTCTTTTGGTGTATAGCATTTGTTCGTCATAACTTGATCATCAGTTCTGTCGTCTTTTTGAGTTGTAGTGTATGCATTCTGACATATAAGCTATTCTGTTTAATTTTGATTTACATATACATATGCTTTATAAACATTAAGTGACTTGGGGAAAGGGACCTGGGGATCCTGGTAGACAGCATAATGAGCATAAGCCAGCAATGTGCCCTCGTGGCCAAGAAGGCCAATGGCATCCTCGAGTGTATTAGAAGGACTGTGGGCAGTATGCTGAGAGAGGTTCTCCTCTGCCTCTACTCTGCCCCTGTGAGACCACATCTGGAATATTGTGTCCAGTTCTGGGCCCCTCAGTTCAAGAAGGACAGGATGCTACTGGAGAGAGTTCAGCACAGGGCCACCAAGATGAAGGGAGTGGAGCATCTCCCTTCTGATGAAAGGCTGAGGGAGCTGGGGCTCTTCAGCTTGGAGGAGACTGAGGGATGATCTCAGTAATGTTTACAAATACATGAAGGGTAGGTATCAGGAGGATGGAGCCAGGCTCTTCTCACTGATGTCCAATAATAGGACAAGGGGCAATGGATATAAGCTAGAACAGAAGAGATGCCAAAGAAATACAAGGAAGAATTTCTTCACTGTGAGGATAACAGAGCACTGGAACAGGCTGCCCAGAGGGATTGTAGAGTTTCCTTCTCTGAGGATGTTCAAAACCCACTTGGATGAGTTCATGTATGACCTACTCTAAGTGGTCCTGCTCTGGCAGGAAAGTTGGACTACATGGTCTCATGAGGTCCCTTCCAGCCCTTAAGTTTTTGTGATTTTGTGATTCCTGTGAATACCTGTCTAAAACTGGTTAAGGGTGTTCTCGTGCACACAGCTTTGCTGCTCCTTTAATTAAACTGATTTTATCTCAGCCCACGAGACTCTCATCTTATTTTCTTCCCTTCCCTGGCTTGCTGAGGAGGTGGGTGATAGAGTGCCATGGTGGGCACCTGGCATCCAGACAGGGTCAAACTACCACAGACTGTTAAACATTAATTTGGTATACTGTTCAGTAACTTTTTAGAGGATATTACATGATGGTGTGTATGTCCAGGGAACTGGTTTTTAATTATACATAAAAAGAAAAAAAAAAAAGGAAAAATGCATGGTAATTGCAGTGGTTCATTGTAGTGTTGAGTAGTGTGTGCTAACACGTGTAAATATTTATTTCAGGAATCTGGTGATGGGAAGAGCTTTTTGGAGTCTAGAGATTTGGATACTAAAAAAGCACAACATGTTCCTGCTCGGAAAGTTTCACAAACTGCTGTAATTCCTCGTCGGTCTCCTGAAGATAAAAATGAAAAAACAAGTAAAGAATCCCTTAATGTGGTTGACAGATCCACAAAATCAGGTAGTGACTTTTGGGGAAGTACTTCAAACTGTAGTTCATACACATTTACAGTGAAGGATGATGACCTTCTTTATAGTATCAGGGGTTTTTTAAATTAGTTTTTCAAACCATATTCTGTAGTGCAAGTGATGGTGATCAGAAGACCTATTTGTTCCCAACGTGTTTATGATCTTTATTAAACATTTCTTTTAAAATTGTATGTAGCTGGTAAATGTTTCTTGTGTAGATGTGTTAGTTTTTACTGTTTGAATAGTAGAGGATGCTCAAGCTAATAAGCACTGTTCATCTTGGTTCAGTGTAGAAGAAAAGACCCTTAATTAAAGGGCAAAACCCCTGTTTGTTTCTGCTGAGATTTTTTTTTTTCTGGATTAATCTATGTAAGACAAATTCCAAACCAAGAAAAATTAAAAAGCCAGCCACCCCACTATGTGAATCTGTTACGTCTTCTTGAAGGTCAATTCTTGGTGGTTTTATTTTTAAACTTTATGACATCCAGCAACAGTAAAAGTTCATAGCAGTGGCTTGAGTAGCTTACAAATTTTATCTGTGCTTTTTTATAGGTGTTCATGAGAAACAAGACGTTAAGAAAAAGAAAACTGAGAAAGGATCTGTTAGTGCAACACACCTGCCAGCTGTGCCAGCTTCCAAACCTTCTGCTGATCAGATAAGACAAAGTGTCCGGCAGTCTCTGAAGGAAATTCTGATGAAAAGGTAAAGATACGTTATTAAATTAAACTATTCATTTGTATTTGTAACTGTCTTTTGGGAGATAGAGAAAAAAGCCATTAATTATTTGGAAGCATTTAGTAATTTTTATCCTTGTGTTCTCTCACAGATTGACAGACTCCAGTTTAAAGATTCCTGAGGAGAGAGCAGCAAAAGTTGCCACAAGGATTGAAAGAGAACTCTTTTCCTTTTTTCGGGACACTGACTCAAAGTATAAGAACAAATACAGAAGTTTAATGTTCAATCTAAAAGATCCTAAAAATAATGTATGTATTATTTATGTGTTGTGCTTTACAAAAATTCTTAATTTGCTGTAAATTAACCAAGCAATACAGAGATGTTAGTAATATTTTCACAATTGATCCTGTTAATTTTTTTTGTAGGTTGCCTCATCTTCTTGCTGTTGCTTGTCCTCTTGTACTCTGTGCTCTCTGTGTTCTTCTTTGCTTGTTCTCTATTGACAAGTGTTAATGTTTACCACTGATCTGTTTGAGTGTCTCTGCCTCCTTCCCCATAACTGTGTGCTGCTTACTGTGCTTATTTTTGTTTCTGTCCACTGTCTTTTCTCACTGTGCTTTTACATACACAGATTCCTCAAGCTTGGTTTTCCCTCTGTCTTCTGATTTCTTGTGACCACATTATTCAGTATCTTACCTTTTCAGCTTCTGTCTTTTGTCCTTTTATCAGTTATTCTGATCAAGTTACTTTGTCTATAGTATTTGACTAGTATGGTTAGCCAAAGGTAAATTATATGAACAGGCTAACTTTTGTCACTGTTCATACTTTTCTTTTTGCTCATACTGCTTAATTATGTGGTTTTACCCTAGGAATTGAGTTGAGTCAGTGAAGAAGCATAGATGACCTCTGTAATACTAGCTTCTTTCTGATGTGTAATAGAGGGGATTTGTACCTTCAAAAAGAAAAGTCGGGGTTACTGGTGCAATAAACCTCTTGTTTCGAACAACAGCTAATTACACATCTGATAATGAAGGGTATTTGTAGATGTATTCTATTATGGAGAATAAGGGGAGCTCTGGAATTAATCTTTTTATGTTATAAAATCCAGTACTGCTTCCTACAATGGGAGATAATCACAAAACCACATGATCGATATAACTGTACAGAGTATTTTGTATGTTGCTTCTCTGCTTTATTTCCTACTCTGAGTTCTTTTTGCCTTGATAGCAATAGTTAACTTTTCTTCTTTCTTCTAGATATTATTTAAGAAAGTGCTGAAAGGAGAGGTTACTCCAGACCATCTGATAAGAATGAGTCCAGAAGAACTAGCTTCCAAAGAACTGGCTGCTTGGAGACAGAGAGAGAACAGACATGTGAGGTTTTTCAACTTAGGTTGTTCAGTTGACTGCTTAAGCACGTTTAACTTCTGTTTTCAGATGGAGTGTGTATAGAAATAACAGAACACGTTGCACAAAGAAACTCTGACAAATCAAGAGGATCTCTATGATTTATTCAGTAATCAGAACCCAAAGATGCTGTTAGGACAGTTGTGAAAGACATGTAGTACGTTTCTGAAAGGGAGAAACTGTTCATTTTCCTTTGTGGTGCAATGTTGTTGTTGCTTGCTCGCTCCTCCTTATTTCCCCCAAGCTTTTTAGCTGGAGCTTTATAGGCACTAGTTTCTTAGAAGTGGAGAGAGATCTCTTTGGCCTAAACAAACCAAATTGATGTTGTTTAAAACTTACATAGTGATGAAGCATGATGGTGCACCCACCAAGAAGGTGGAACATAAGGAAAGACTTCTTCACTGTGAGGGTGAGGGAGCACTGGAACAGGCTGCCCAGATGGGTTCTTGTCATCTCCTCTGGAGACACTGAAAACCCACTTGGACGAGTTCCTGTGTGACCTACTCTAGGTGATCCTACTCTGGCAGGGGAGGTGGACTGAATAATCATTTGAGGTCCCTTCCCACCCTTAAGATTCTGTGATACTGTGAAGTAAACGGGAACCTGACAACCTGATCTACCAGTCCAAAAGCAGTCTAAAAGGAAAAAAAAAACACCACCAAAACTCCCAACAAATTTTAAGAGGTTTGTTAGTTTAGTTTCAGTGTTATAGTGTGACTTTCTGCTGTGAGAAAGGTATTTCTAGCTGTGTTAACAGTTTAAAAGGAGAAGCAGGAATATGAGGGTCTGTGTCATTTTTATGGAAATGCCTTTTTCTTAGACGTTACCCTGTTTATTGGGCAGTTAGTGTGGCGACAGCTAACTGCATGTGCTTAGAAATGTCTGGTTCACAGCATCAAGTTTTCTAGTTGACAAAATATGGATTTATGTTTTCAGAATCTTTGGTATTTGTATGCCTTTTCTTAGGACTGAAAGGCATAAAAATTGGGTAGTGTTAACTGGTGCGCATTTTATATTTGAGTTTTATGATACCAGGAGTTGTGGGTCATATCAGATGACTTCTGATAAAAAGGAAATTAATAAATAGAATAACACAGAATAGATGAAAATTCATCCCCTTGAATTCTCTATTCTCAGTATGAAAGAGTGTTCAGTACAGTGGGCTGCTGTTTCAGAGACTGCAATTTGCATTGCAACATTAATTATTCCCATTTTTTCCTTTTATTTGCATATTGTGATTAGAGCTGTTATAAATCATCACAACTTTTTTCTAGTTTCTGTGCAAAACCAGTTGTTTAGTTGTTCTATGTCAAAGGTGATTTGGCAGCCTAGAAAGGCATGAAGAATTTGTTTATTCTGTAGCTATCCAAAGCCTATCTTTTATAGTATATCTTTATTACATTTATTTTTATAAACACCAGTAAAATACTGAAAACAGAACATACAAACCAATATTTCACTGTTGTGAGGAACAGCTTCAAAACAAAAAGTGTGTGCTGCTTGAAAATTACTGAAGGATCTTGAAGGATTTTAGAGAAATACTTCAAGATTTCTAGGAGTTGAAATGGAATGCAACATGGAAAATAAGAAGCAATGTATTGTTTGACTATATTATTCATTTATTTAGGCAACTTTGAGACTACATCTTAACTGATTTACTGATTTATTTAAGTTTCTCGAGTGTTCAAAAATAACTGTAGGTATTTGGCAGACAGATAATGCAATCACAGAATCCTTGTTTCCTTTTGAAACCAGGCTTAAAATATAGGGGACAGACAACACAGACTTTCTGGTTAAAGAAGTAGATATATGCTTGAAGAAGCAACTACGGAAATAATGGTTTATGGTTTATTTTGTGCAAGAGTGCAAAACACCCAGTGCTAATCAGAATTAGCATATCAATTACTTTAGTAATACATTTACCTGGGTATTTAAAAAACAAACTCTTGAAAAAAGAAGAAAACAAATCTATGTAGTTTTGTCCCACATTGTCCTTATTACTATGGGAAAATAGTTGAAGTTTTTTTTTTCTTTAGCTCTTGGAAAATCACAATTGCCTATAAATTTAGCATTGAAAGTCTGCTTTATATATTCTTTATATACGAGCTCGGTAAGTCCTTGCTGCACTGCAGGTGAAGTTAGGCCAGCTGCTTGTGCGTTGCTTTATGAAACTGCTTGGCCCCTGCAAAATAAGAATGTATTCCTTTTTCCACAGAGGGTTTCCTAATTGCAGTCATATTTTCTGTTATTGTATGTGTGGATTTTCAGATTTTATTGCATTGGAAGTAAATATCCATATCTTCTTGTTTTGGCAGACAATTGAAATGATAGAGAAAGAGCAGAGGGAAGCTGAAAGAAGACCTATCACGAAAATTACTCACAAAGGAGAAATAGAAATTGAAAGTGAAACACCGATGAAAGAGCAAGAAGAAGTTATGGAAATTCAAGTAGGAAAGAAAACATTTGTAGTTACATGTTAGGTCTCTTTTGAGTTCAATTTTTCTTTTATCCATAATGTTTTTCGCATCTGGGTCCAGTGTTTGTATGATGAGTTCTGGCAATATTAGAAAATATGCTAAATCTTACAAGATATTTAGAAAGCAGAGTGTGTCTGGCAGGTCGAAGGAGGTTCTGCTGCCCCTCTACTCTGCCCTGGTGAGGCCTCATCTGGAGTCCTGTGTCCAGTTCTGGGCTCCCCAGATCAAGAGGGACCAGAGAGAGTCCAGCACAGAGCCACCAAGATGATCAGGGGACTGGAACATCTTTCATGTGGGGAAAGGCTGCGGGAACTGGGGCTGTTGAGTCTAGAGAAGAGGAAACTGAGGGAGAATCTTACTAACATTTACAAATATCTAGATGATGGGTGTCAGGAGGTTGGGGCATCCCTTTTTTTCTATTGCAGCTAGCAACAGGATAAGGGGTAATGGGATGAAGCTGGAACACAAAGTTCCATTTAAACATAAGAAAAAACGTATTTCACTGTTCAGGTTAGGGAGCCCTGGCACAGGCTGCCCAGAGGGATTGTGGAGTCTCCTTCCTTGGAAGTCTTCAAAACCCACTTGGACATGTTCCTGAGTGACCTTATCTAGGTGGACCTGCTTTAGCAGGAGGTTGGACTAGATGATCTTTAATGGTCCCTTCCAACTCCTACAGTTCTGTGATTCTGTGAAATACCAAGTTATTCTTTTAATGCCTCGATAGACTTTGCAATTTTTTAGGCTATAGAGCTGAAGGGAGATTTTTATGCCTGAAGGAAAGAAAATACCATAAAATATTTAAGCAATAGGAATAGCAATATTAGGAGTGTTAACAAAGAAAAAAAAGACTTAATTGAAATATGTTCTACTTTTCTTAGGAACCTAATATGAAGTTGTTTGAGAAGTCAGAGGAAGCTGAAAAAGAAGTAAATGAATCTGCATCTACAGACACCACAAGTCAACATAAAAATCATCTCTTTGATCTTAACTGCAAAATCTGCATAGGTAATTTTGAAAAGCACATAAAAATAAATACATCATGCTAATATAATACTTTTCAGTCATAAATCTCAGTATACCTCAAGAATGCAAATAGTTTTTTTCCCTAGTTTACTGTCAAAGATAGAGAATTGGTGTTTTATTTCGTAATTTACAGAAGAGACAAAGTTCCATTTAAACATAAGAAAAAACTATTTTACTGTGAGAATGACGCAGCCCTGGCATAGACTGCCCAGGGAGACTGTGGAATCTCCTTCTCTGGAGGTCTTCAAGACCCGCCTGGACATGTCCCTTTGTGACCTGATCTAGGTGGACTTGCATCTGCAGGGGGATTGGACTAGATGGACCTCTAAAGGTCCCTTCCAACTCTACCATTCTATGATTCTATGAGAAGCTGTTGGCATAAACTTGTCTATTTAAAAAAAAAAAACAAGCCTCAGAGAAAGAAATCGCTTTCATGTTGTTTATTACATTAAACACCTTTAATGGGTGTACATGCTGTTGCTGATTGCTCATATCTATATCCTGTCCTATTACATTGGCAATATTTATGTGTAATATTGTCTGCGTTGCACTACATGGTATAAGTATGTATAAGTATTTTAACTTCTTTATCCCATCCCACCTCACTGACAAAAGTCAGTTCTTTTGGCACATCTTTGATGTCTTCAGGCAAAATACTCTTTTGTTTCTGTAACAAAAAAGAAATCCCATGGTGTTTTGCTCTCTGCAGGCCGGATGGCACCGCCTAGTGATGACCTGTCTGCGAAAAAAGTGAAAGTCTCCGTTGGAGTTGCACGGAAGCAGTCAGACAACGAAGCAGAGAGCATTGCAGACGCTCTCTCTTCAACATCGAGCATTTTAGCTTCAGATTTACTGGAAGACGACAAGCAAGACTCATCAAAATCATCATTCACGCCTCTCCCAAAGTAATATAGGCTGTAGAAACAGTGTTTTTACATGAAAGACATTATTGATCTTTTTAAGCTATTTTGACTAAAGCTGATTTTATTTTTAATGGCATTTCATTAATCCATTTTTGTGCTTGAAGTTGTACTGTTCTTCCTAGCAGTAGGGTTCTGTGCTGGAGTCAGTGGTGCTGTGCATTTGTATAAATAATACTACATTTATTGTTGTGATTACACAACCCACAGTTTCTTTTAGGGAAAAGGAAATTACCTTACCTTTTCTAGTGCAACAAAGTCCTTTTAGGGACATGAGTTCATGTTAAAGTCAGGATACAGAATTCATATTGATGAACATAGTATGTACAGTGCTGCAGTTGAATGTTTGTGGTTGTATATGTGTAAATATAAAGCTAGGGAATTTAAGATTGCTCTAAACAGAGCATCTATTTGTGCTAAATCAGGCTAGCTTCAAATCTCAAAGCAACACTTGTCTGGAAATTACAGTTAACAGCAGCTTGTTTGATGTTTTGCTATATTTACTGGCAGCACTCTTTGTTTTCTTCCGTACTCTGCTGTCCACTAAAGGGAATGACAGTTTGTGAGGCGGTTGTTTTTCTGGTTTGAAGGAGGGATTTCTACAAAAACAGTGACTCCCGGTTATTTAGAACTAAATTTGTGCTGAAAGTCTGCATTTATCAGGACAGCGTGATCCTTTATGGAAGACACAGGACTTTGTTTTATGAATAGCTTGCTGAAAATGTACAGAAGTAATTTCTAGTGTAGACAGAAAGAAGTGCAGGTTACTGTGTTACTGTAGCAACACAACATCTAGTACTACTGGGCAGCTAGCTTAAAACTGCTAATAGCATGCCTAGAATATTTTGTTAATAACATGTTGGCAAATCTTGAAGTGTGACTGTAACCTTTTCTATGAGGAAACTGGTTGAGAAACGTTCTCCTGTGAAATTATTTAAATCTTTCCACTTATTCGTTGTAGCTGCTTTGTTGACAAAACAGGTTTGCTTTGTTTTTTTTTAAAGGAGGAAACCCACAATTTTGTATAGTTGATGATATTGGGAGGAGGTAGTCATAGAATCGATGGGAGTGACGCATGGGTGAGAAGAGATGAGGAGCTGGCTTGTGAGATGAGGAAGGGAAGAGACCTGTAGATATTCAGGTGGTGAACAGTGTTACAACAAAACCATAGGAGCTTGGAAAGCAGAATGAGGATAGGCTAGCAGGCAATACGTTGTCTTCTCGCCTCTTCCCTGTGGCAGGGGAAGATTATACTTCGGTCTCCAGCACCTATATGTGTTTGTGTATCCTCTTCAATAACTTAGTTAAATAACTCTTGGACTAAAATTCTCCATTCTTAAAAGATACAATAGTGAACTAATGTGCTGCTTATTATGTTCTCCATCTTATAGATTACTCCACTTGAAGTTGAGAAACATGGTTGTCTGTCTCTTTTCATTGACTCTCAAGTATGCTTAACTGAAAAAGAAAATGATGCATCATTTCTTTTATAAGGAAAATTTTGGACTGTATTGTCTTGCATGATATGTCACGTTCTAAACAAAATGGTTTTTTATTTGTCATTTTTTAGATCAGAAACACCTGGTACTGTGGAATGTGAAAGCCTGTTTCTGGCACGCCTGAATTTCATCTGGAAGGGTTTTATCAATATGCCATCAGTGGCAAAGTTTGTTATTAAGGCTTATCCAGTGTCTGGCTCATTTGAGTATTTAACAGAGGTATTTATATTTACTGCAAAGAATGGACAATTCATTTATTAAATTTAGTGACTTATTTACCTTGTGAGCTAATAATTGTGTAATGATGAAAGGCAGTAAAGCCGTGATCATTGTACTGAGTAAAGTGTTTATGGAAGGATATAAGTTAAGGTACGTATTTGTAAGTTAAATATTCTTCAGTTTGCCCTTTGTGGACCCATGGATTAGTAGATTTCAAATTCTTTGATGTGTTTTCAGATGTTTTGCATCTCATTTCAAGGTATTTCTTGAGGATAAGAAGACACGTTTCTAGAGCTGGTTTTATAAAAGTTGAACTGTTTTTTTTATTTATAACAGAACATCTACAGTACAAAGCAGGGGAAGACAGGACAGAATTGGCTACTGAAATAATCACCTTGGTGGCACTTATTTTCTGAATTAAAAGGGGAGGAAATTGTATCTTGGTTTTGAATTCAAAGCATTAAACAAGTTGATACCAGTTGCTGAAAAATAAGTGTCTATTGGTGGTTTCTGGTGTTGACAGTGCAAGAAGTCTTCCCATCTTCTACAACAGAAGTACCTGTGTAACAGGGTTTAATTTTTTGCCTATCTGGTGGCAGTTCTGGCCGTAACCTTCCACTGTAAGACCCTTATTGTCACCCTTAAAAAAAAGTTTATCAGTGACTGAGAAGCAGGAAAAGGATGAAACTGCTTATTGTAGTTATCTTCATGTCATAAAATAAAGATCAGAGAGCTCATAAGGCTCAGTATTCTTGCCAGTAACACAGGATGCATTAACTTTTTAATTAAAAGGACTTAAGTCTTCTGTTAATGGGATTGATTTTACTTTTTTTGTAATTTCCACTAAAGCCCAGGGCATGCAGTATCCTGTAATACTAAAGGATTGTTTTGCAAATACTATGTGCTTTCTCAAGGCTCTTCTGCTTTGTTTTTAAAAAAAATATTTTTACTTCAACGTTCCTAAGTGATTCTGAAAGTCTGGTTTTTGTTGCTTGTGAATAGTGAACTTGGTAATATCCAAGAGCAAGTCTATGTCTGTATATACACATGTATTGTGTATGTATATACACACATATGTAGCTTGTATTTTGCCCTTGTGATTAAGATTTTGAAGGCTTATTGTATACATAGATGTGAGGCTCTCATAGCAGTTTGATCTTAACAGAAAACTTGAGTGTCTGCAGAGCACTATAGTTATGTTTGCAGTTAATGTTACTTCAATAAATAATTTTAGAGAGGTATAGATGATCTGTATTGAATGATCACTAATTGATCAAATTAACAGATCATTGACTTGACACAGAAAATCTTAATTTAAATATCCAGACATTAAATTCTGTGCCTTCTACTGATATTTGAAAATTAGAATTTTAGAACTAAAATAATGAAGTATGTTGTGAACGTGTAAAACTGATACTGGATGAAGGCTTTACCACAATTAGATTTCTGTTGTCCTTTCTCATAGGATTTACCTGATAGTATTCAAGTAGGTGGCAGGATATCTCCTCACACTGTCTGGGAATATGTAGAAAAAATCAAAGCATCGGGGACCAAGGTAAGAATTTTATGTCTTGAAGGCTTGCTGTCTGATGTATTTTGTGTGTGGTTATGTTGAATGGGGTGGATGGCAGCTGGTAGCCTTTATTTTCTTACTGTCTAACCTTAACCTGTCATCTGTTCCTTGGGAAGACTTATGTTCCTTTGAGACAGTAACTCATCATAGGTGTTTGCACACCACGTGTCAGGTGTTATCCTTTCATTTTGATCCTGTTACAGTGTGCAAAACCATCTCACTGATGCTCTGCTGGGTATGTCCCACTGTGTGCAGGCTGTCCTTGTGCTGAGGAGCCCAAAGCTCGATAGTGTTGTCCGGATGCTCAGAATTGCTGGTTAGAAGAGAATTGACCTGCTGGTGGCTTCGGTTCAGACACCCAGCTTGCAGTTGGCCTTCTTGGCATGGATGCATTGCTGGTTCACATTCAGCTTCCTTGCCAGGACCCTCACCTCCTTTCATACCAAGCTGCTTTCTGGCCAGTCAGTCCCTCAGCCTGTCCTGGTGCATGAGGTTACTCTGTCTCAAGATGCAAGCTTCAGTGTTCCCTTCACTGATCTTCCCAAAGGGCATCCAGTGTTCTCAGCCTCCTGAGGGCCCTCTGAATGGCCACCAGGCCTTCAGTATATTGGCCCCTACCCTTATAAGGTGATGTCTCAGTTTTGCAGAGAGTTTCCTGTCCTGTCTTCCAGGTCATTAATTAAGCCATGAAATGACATCAGCCCCAGCACAAGGCTCCTGAGCTGGGCTTTGGTCATAGTTGTGGGATCTGAATACTGGTCTTTCCCTGGTGTTAATGAGTGTCTTGGACACACTAGACTACAAAATAAAGCTTTCTAGTACTGCTAGAGAGGAGAATAATTCCTTGGAAGCTGGCATGCTTCCCTAAAACTTGTTATTTGTCTGACTGATAAAACATTGGTGGTTTTTTGTCATGCACTGTATTTTTTTTGTTATGCTAAATGCTTTTTATTTCTGTTCTGCAGTTTTCTTCAATTATTTTTGGCCCTGTTTCTGATCCTTCTGTCTTCTCTGCTGTTCCTTCTCTTCTGGGGCAGGTTTTTTTCCTCAGAACTGTCATTTTAAATAGAGAGCAGTCACTAAAAGAATAAAAAGCCATAAAAATTCGTATCTAACCATCTTTTTCTCTCTCTCTTTTTAAACAGGAGATCTGTGTAGTTCGCTTTACCCCAGTAACTGAAGAGGATCAGATATCTTATGCATTGTTGTTTGCCTACTTCAGCAGTAGAAAACGTTATGGTGTAGCAGCAAATAACATGAAGCAAGTGAAAGACTTGTACCTCATCCCTTTAGGTTCCTCAGATAAAGTCCCACATCATCTTGTGCCTTTTGATGGGCCTGGTAAGTACACCTTGGAATTCGGAACTTTATTATCGTATCGTTATTTTAAGCAAATTACAGCAGAAATATAAGAGAAAATAAAATCTAAAACCACTGTCTATTCTGGTCAAATGTGAGTTTTCCATAGTATTATATTAACTGGCTTGAGAAGACATTCATTTGCCATTGTAAGATTGTTCTGATATTTAAAGTATTGTTGTAGAAAAAGTTACTGTGTCTAACTTTGCCTCACGTTTACCACATTTGTCCTCTAACCCAGGTGGCTTTGTAGGTTACAATCTCAGTAAATTCAGTAAGTTCATTCAAATGAACTGTGACAGTAGACACACCGAGTTCCAAATTGATACTGTAACTTTAAAATAGTCTTTTTCATTATTTGAAATGTAGTAATTTCTGTTTTCTCAAGTATTCAAAACATCCTTAAAAAAAAACCAAAACAACAAAAAACCCCCCATGGAGAGTTTAAAAAAAACCCAACAGGTGAGCAAGAAAGAGGAAGATAGAATCGAAATGGCTTTCAGTTGTTCTGCTTACACCTGAGTTGTTTTGTATCAATTAATTTTAGTTATAAAAAAATTTGGATGTTTTCTTCTTTTGAGGTAGGCAGGGACAAAATGAAGAGAGGACCATCTACCACTCACCATTTTTTTTTTTTTTTTTTTTGCAAAAACTTACATTACACAGAACATAGTGACACAGGACATAGTGAAGAGAGAGCTAGTAGTATACCTTGAAACACAGTGCCTTCCTGGAATGAGGGAAGCATTTCAGGAAGTCACTGTTGGTAAATCTTTGAAGAAATATGTCTAACGGAAATTAATGAGGAAGATTTTTGTGGTTGCAAGTCTGCAGTTTACTTTTCTTTCTCTTGTGCTTTGCTACCACTGTTACCAGACTGCACCCATGTCAGACTAAGGTGATATTTCACTTATGTGACCGGATGTCCTATACAACCGTCTCATACTCTGTAGTTGGAAGTAATAGTAGATGATATGGTACTTAAAGTGTGTTGGAAGTCATGCTACTTATGTTAGAAGTACACTTTCTATTATTTTAAGTATTGTTTGTACTGATGAAAATTTCAAATGTCTTAAAATGAGTACCTTCTATAATAAATTCTAAGAATATGACACTTGTTTTTGTTAAAATGATTGCCTTAACTGAAACATGAAGAGACGATAAATTACTGTTACAATTTTGTGCAGGGATTGAACTTCATCGACCAAATTTATTACTGGGATTGATAATTCGACAGAAACTGAAGAGGCAGATTACTGCTGTTACAAACGTTACTAGTAGTTTTGTGGATGAGCCTTCTGAAAGTACCTTGCCACCAGAGAAGAAGAGCAAGCCAAGCAAACCTGAAGTCTCTCATCACGAGGTGGCACTAGAAGAGGACGAGGAAAATGATTTTTTTAATTCCTTTACAACTGTGCTCCACAAGCAGAGAAATAAGCCTCAGCAATCTAACGTAGAAGATGTTCCATCAGTTACTGAACCGTTGGTGGAAAGTACCAAACATGAACCACCGAAGCCTCTCAGATTTCTTCCTGGAGTCTTGGTTGGATGGGAAAATCAGCCTTCTACTCTGGAGCTAGCAAATAAACCATTGCCAGTGGATGACATTCTTCAAAGCCTGTTGGGTACAACAGGACAGGCACATGAGCAGAGCAAGTCAGAAACGAGTCCCACTGAAAACATACCATTACTAAATGAACAGGCAGCCTCCAAAGAAGAAAATGTGGATGTTGCTGATGTAACAACTGAAGTTAGTGAGGCAAAGACTGGTTTGGATGATCAACAAGAATCCAGCAATGCCGCTGTAACTGTGGACGCAGCGGCTGCAGGTACCTCAGGTTCTGCAAGAAGTGCTGGAGCTTTGGTTGGACTGAGTCTCAAGGGAAAGCCCCCAGATGTCTCCACAGAGGCGTTTTTAGCAAATTTATCGTCTCAGTCACAAAATAAAGAAACTGAAGAAAGTAAAGAAAATGACTCAAAGCGGCAGTTAACCGACAAGGATAACGTTGCACAGGAGGCTAGAAGGACCACAAATTCCAGCTTGTCATCTTCCTCAACAAACGCAGGGAAAAAACCCAGCGACAACAATGTTAACGTAGGCTCTGCTGAAGGTGCCACTGCTAATACCTCTAAATCACCACCGTTTATTAATCTTAAGAGAGACCCACGGCAGGCAGCTGGCCGAAGCCAGCAGACTAACCCTGCGGAAAACAAGGAAGGGGACGTGGGCAAAAACGAAGACCGACAGAATGCCTCAGGAAGTGATCAAACAGAACCAGAGAATAAACAGTCCTCTGGAGAGGCGGGCACAACCGCGTATCAGAGCGAGGCGCAGGGTGGCGAGACGCAGTTCGCTTCAGCCGCAGCCAAGGCAGAGACCGCGGCCACGTCGGAAGTGGAAGATGCCAAACACTCACAGGATGATGCACTGATGCAAAGCATTGATACGGTGAACTCGTTTAGAAGAGGATCAGCAGCAACTTCATCTCATTTTGAAACTGAAAACTCTTCTCGTTCTGAATTTATTTCCAATGTCCCGAACCCTGTTACAAGCGGCAGCTTCTCATCTGTCAGACCTCCACAGCAGAATTTTCAACCTTCTAAATCTAACCCACCTGGATTTCAGTTTCAGGCTCCTGCACCTCATAACTTCCCTCCGCAAAACAATCCTATGTTTGGATTTCCTCCTCATTTGCCACCTCCGCTCCTCCCTCCTCCCGGCTTCGGTTTTCCTCAAAATCCGATGATGCCGTGGCCGCCGGTAGCTCATTTATCGGGTCATCCGCCACACTTTGCTGGGCCCGTTGCACAAGGGCTACCAGTGGCTCACAAACAATCAAGGTTTTTGGGTCCAGAAAATTTTTTTCAGAGTAAAGACAGCAGGAGACCAGAAAGACGCCACAGTGATCCGTGGGGCAGGCAAGAACAGCATTTGGAGAGAGGGTTCAGTAGAGGAAAAAATGATCAACAGAGGCAAAGATTTTACAGTGAATCCCATCACCAAAAGAAAGACAGACATGAAAAAGAGTGGAACAACGAAAAATACTGGGAGCAAGATTCTGAAAGAAATAGGCGCAGAGACAGAAACCAGGAAAAAGAGAGAGAGAGGAAGAGCAGAGAGGAAGGACAGAGAGACAAAGAAAGAGTGCGATCTCCACACAGTGATAGGGCTGCTGATGGAAAAAGCCCTAGAGAGACGAGAAATTCAGAAAAAAAGACAGAGAAGCCTAAAAGTGAAGACCAGGCTCATGAAAAAGATAAGGAGAGGGACAAGAGCAAAGAGAAGCATAGAGAACGAGAAAGTGAAAAGAACAGAGAGAGACATAGGGACCACAGTGACAGAACTAAAAGCAAGAGGTAAAAAAAGATGCAGGCAGTCTTTTAAAATGCTATTTAAATAAACTGTTAAGAGTAATGTCATAAAACTTTGTATAAACAAACTAAAACAAGCCTGCTAGGATTGTGCCATCTTTTTTATTCGTTGTTGGTGTTTTGCAGAAACAAGTCTGTGTTTTGGTACCACTCCGTGTACCAATACTCATCCTTTTTTTCATTATACCAACTGTCGCTTAGAAGTAGGAGTTTAATATTTTTAAAGAATTTACATTGCTGTATATTCAAAAGTTTTACAGATTTCTTTTATTAATATGCAATAAAGGCTTAGAACTTTTCTTAGCTGATGAAGTTGGCTTTAGTCAAGTCTGCAATATAGTTGCTGCCTTTGGTAATTTGTGCTCTCTTCTGTTTTAAGATGCTCTGATAATTTTAAAGGTGAATTTCATACAAAAACCTTGTTTTTAAATTGCACTGTTTTTAAAGACTGTAGCGAAGCCTCAGAATCCACACAAGTTGCAACAAACTACAATACTCTTGGTGGTGTGAAGAGTTGTTTTTTTTTAAAGTTACTCAGTAGTTCAATAAAATAATTCAAGTGTATTTCATTAGGTTTTTCAAGTATTTCCTAAGCATCTGAAGCAGTTTGTGACCAGAAATTGGAAGGCTGAGCTGCTCGAATGTTATTCCTTTAAACTGCACTTGTTTTAATAAGAAAGCATTTTTTAACCTAAATTCTTGAAAATATGATTTGTAGTAGTAAATCCATTTCTCCCACCATTTTCCATGCTTCAAAAACTTGAATACCTAAGCTTGTACATTACTTTGTGTTTTCCTATCCTTTTTACTGTAAAATGTAAATATTTTAAGGGATATTTTGATTCTAAAATGATAAAACTTTCTGACATACTGTGTGTGTTTGATTTTGTAGGTGTGAAACTTTAGGCTGAATGCGTATAGCAGTCTGAGTTACAGAACACCACGTTTGTTGTACACTTCATAGCTTGGTCATTTTGGGTTTCGGGAGGTGAAGGGGAGGTGGGGAGAGAGGCAGGAAGGATGTTTGTACCTTTGGAGCTTCTAGTTTATGGGTAATTTTTAGTGACTACCATCCACACAAAAAGCAAAAAACCTGTAAACTTGAAGTTAAAATCTCCTGCTCTTAGACTATGAAAAATAACACTGGTCATTTCTTGGAATCTGTCGGAAACCACAAAAATATTGAACTTTACTATATAAAGAAAAATTTTTATTGTTCTGTTTGCCAGTGTTTTTTGTTTTTCACTTTTGAGTACATTAGTGACACAGCATTTTGCATTTTGCTGTGGAAAGCCTCTTCTTTCCAGAAAAGTCTTTCCAGTTTAAACAACACATTTAATTGTTCATTTAATTCTGAATATATTTTAAGGTAAAATTTCATTTGGGGTATCTTACAGGTAGCTCCATGGTCAAATTGACAAAAATTAAAAGTCTCACACTGAGTAAAAGGAGTGGTAGACTTTTGTTAAGTAACGTTTCTTAGACTTAAGAAGAATCATGCAGAAAATATCCTCAGTTTGTTAGTAAGTAGAAACAAAATTTAAACTTTTAACTTTTATGGCATGATAACATGAGGTGATTCATCTTTTCCAAAGTAATTTGATGGTCTGTGTAGCAGTAGTGCCATTGAATATGTCTGGTGGTATTACACATGTGTTGTATTGTTTAAATATTTACATCAGAGTTCTTTAGACATAGAAATGCACCAAGTGATTATTCTGTTTTTTTGGAGTAAGTTTAAAGTTAGCAGCTCTGCTTGTGAGGGTTTTCTTTTGATGTGTTCAAAAGTAGACTACTCCTGGTCTGCTGGTGATCCATCTCTCACGTGTGAACATTTTCCAGGCTTGTGAAGTGCTTTACTACCTGCCTCATGTATGTAGCACCCAAAGAGAGCCACAGTAAAACAGCTCTTGAGGGAGGGTTTTGTTAGGAGTCTAAATTAACAAGTGGCAACAGTTTCCAGGGTTTGGTCCTAGAATCTGAGTTGGTGTTAATGGGAATAAATCCCACTACTTCAGGAATTAAAGGACTTTGTCGTTTCCTATGCCTTCAGTCACTCTCTTTCCAACACTCTTATTAGCTGGAAGTGCTCCAATTACTTGTTCCTTGTTTTACACTAAATCACTTTTCAGACCACAAGAAGCAGTATGTGCTGATGAGGAACTGGCAGTACACCAGGAGCCCCAGAGAGACCAGGATAAACCCTAGATACATTCCCTTCCCCAGCATCTCATGGCCATAAAAGGCCCTCCTAAGAGAGACTAGAAGAGAAGAAGAATCTGGGGCCAGCTCAAATGCCAAGCGGCCTTTATGAGCTGCCCGAAGCCGTGTTGCATTATGCTAATGGCTTGAAGGCTCGGAGCAGCTGAAGAAGATAGAAAGAACCTCACAAAGATGTTTGCAAATGCAAACGCATCTCTTGATAGTTCCATCATACCCCCGCCCCACCTTAGTTATCTTTAAGTTGTCTATAGGCGACTTGACAGTGCATTCATTGCTACATACTAATGGTTATGTGCAAACTAATGTGTGTCACCTAGCTTTATTGTGCTTATTGTCTCTGCTCCATATGGAAAGACATAAAGTAAATCAGAAATGGCTACTAGTTTCTGATAAATGCCCACTGAAGACTTCTGTTCAGTGCATGGCTGTGCAAGGAGGCGATGGTTTATTATCTGCTTTTGAGCAATAGTAAAATGAAAAAGGAAAAGACAGGAAGCAACCACTATTATTTTTATTAAGTATTTTACTTACATAGTAAGCCAACAGTCAAATGAGAAATGTAGATACAATCATAAATCATTTGTTTAAGCACATTAAAATAGAACTTGATCTGTGTTTATTGCTCAATGAAGTAGAATATAACTGAGCTTTTTCAGAAGGAATAGAAGTTCTGCATTGAAATACGAAGAGCTCTATTTACTTTGCAGATTATAAATTCATGAAAAGTGTAGTCATGGAAATTCAGTTTACTGTGGCCAAAACTTTTGTCTAGTAAAAATTTCATTTAGGGGCATAAAAGCCAGAGAAAAGAAAGCAGTTCCTAGACTTTATAGTTTTTGAGCTGGTAGGAATACTAGTTGTTTGTAGGCAGAGTGCCACGTTCCCATGTGCCAGTTGTGAAGGGTAAAATCAAAATATTTTCACATAGGTAGACAAGGGAGACCTCCACTGGAGAAGCCAGCGGGCATGTTTCAGTGCTGGGCAGTGATGAGGCCAAACACCCTTTCTGCTCTTAACATTGTTCCTTCCTCTTTAAGATGTATTTGAGTATGAAGACAGGCTTAAGTTCTGCCCTTCTGCAGAAATGCTCACTCGGGAGGGAGACCAAAGAGTCTTTGTGAACTCACAAGTAATTACAGACATAATTCCCATTACAATTAACATGTATTTTGCCTCAAACTGGAAGGGAGGTGAAATACTTACGTTTTTACACTTGACCTTAATATTACAAAATTGTAAGAAGTACCCTGCATTCTAATTAAAGAGCTTTGGAGAAAGAGGTAAGTTGTTCATTCTTGCAAAGCAAAAACAATACTAGGGTGACGATTGGCTTTATAAGCTAATTACTACCCATTTGTATACAGAACTATTTCCAGCACAATAAAGAGGAAAGACCCTTTCCATTGTTTTGAAGTAAATACTGAAGAGTATGCTTAAGTAATTTTTATGACTACAACATTTGATCACATTTTATCTATGCTATTAATACTGGACATTAAACAAAGACTGCCACCTAAATCAAACAGGAGGAAAAGGGAATCCATCACTTATAAAGAGCCTTAAACAATTAATTTCCATGATGTCCGTTGTAAACATTATAGCCTTCTGCTTTCATTAATGGAATCTTCTTAGAATCTTGGAAGAGCACAACATCTTTAATTTTACCAATGAATTCCTTCTGAAAAAGCCCTGTAGTGACGGCATTGACTTCCCTGCCAAGTTCAAACCCACCGAAATAACAAATGCCGCCGTAGTTTAAAGCAGTGTATTTTCTGTGTGGATCAATATCTTCAAAAATAATTAGGTCTTCATCAAGATACACCTTAATACAAGTTTGGGTTTGAACTACAGTGATGAAATGCCATTCTTCATCACAACAGCTAGAGTATTTGCTGTGAATTAGAGGAACAGATATTTTTTCTCCAAGATTAATCACAACTTTTAAAGTTCCATTGACAAGACCAATGGCAAGGAAGTCATTATCTTCATCTTCAGCTTTTCCCATCCATACTATTAAGCCTTCAGTTTCATGGGTAGTAAAATTTAAAGAAATACGGCTATAATGGAGGTCTCTCTTCCCATAATAAGGATCTGTGTATTTAATGTAGGAGCTGCCAACAAACTCTGCTATAAAAAACTTCACTTTGCTATCGCAGTACTTGCCTGACCAGCCTAGTGCACATACACAGGTATATGAAAATGAAGTAGGTTGAGCAATACAGAGAGCTTGAGACCCACACCTGTTTTGAGAACAGTGAATAGATTGTTCACACGTGCTCCCTGTCCACTCTCTTGGGCAAGAACAAGAAAAGCCTGTGTTTTCTACATGACATGTGCCATTATTTTTGCAAACTGTGTACCCACAGGCTGTTCCATCACAGTCACCAACATTGGCTCCGCCTTTGGGGTCAGACACGGTCAGCTTCAGTTCCTTGTTGTTTATAACAACTTCTCGGATACAGCCAGTGAAACCTGTAGGTTCATTTTCTACTGCTGTTGGATTGACAAGGTTTAAGGAAGACACCCCTCCAACAAAAAAGTCCATGTGCGTGTCTAGCACGTTCATTCCAGGAGTGGCTTTTTGAGTAACGTTGATACCATCCAGGTCCAGGTAGCCTTCGTTACCAACTCTTCCTGCTTGGAGTGAATGCCATCTATTTCCATTGGTGTGGGCCTTCTGAAAGGTCTGTAGGATAACTGTCTTGTCTCCGAGATTGTAGCGTAACTGTACAAATCCATTTACTAATGATATACAAAGAAAGTCACCTGTAAAAAAACAGTATAAATAGTTTTAGAGGCAGCACTGTGAAGAACAGCATAGTCATAACACTGACACTTTCATGCCTGCCCTTCCCCAGTTCATTAACTTGGTTTTGGTAGCCTTACACCATTGGCGTCTAAATCGCACTGAAGGAGATGATCCCTGTGAGTTGGTGTTCCCATGAAAAAATACTTGGCAAGTTACAAATGCCAGAACACTCTCAATTTCCATATGCTGAATAAAGGCCTGAGGGATTTGTCCGTTTAATGTGCTGAAGATTTGCCCATGCTGAACATACTCTGCTTTCCCTCAAACTGCTTTTTGCATTGGGGATGTTTTGGTTTAATAATCTGACAGCTGTAGGAACAGATAAGCTTTTTATTGTACTTCTGGAGGTCTCTGTCTGTTCTTGTACTATCAGTGTTTCTGGCCTCACAGGCAATGTAAGAGGAGAGATCCACTTCCCACTACTTGCAAACGTGAAGAAGAGAAGAAGGCAAAGGTTAGGAAACAGGAGCTGGAGGGAAGGATGTGTAAGGGCAGAGATAGGTTTAATAGGAGAAGGTAGGAGTGAGACAGAAGAGGACAGAGAAGTGCAAATCAAAGTCATATTTGCAAACTTTCTGGTCTTTGCCTGTGCAATTTAACTTTTTTTTTTTCCCCTAATACTGCTTTTGGAAATACTAGGTAT
This sequence comes from Urocolius indicus, assembly GCA_013401255.1. Classification (NCBI taxonomy): domain Eukaryota; kingdom Metazoa; phylum Chordata; class Aves; order Coliiformes; family Coliidae; genus Urocolius; species Urocolius indicus. The sequence continues at coordinate 54,338 of WBNH01005462.1, forward strand.
AAAGTTGTTGAGTTTTTTAAGGTAAGTTTGTCAATTCATAACTATGTTAAATTTGAATGTAACTTAGTCTCCTGATAATTACCAGTAAGACTTTGGTTTCATTTAGTATTTTACTAACGAAGACATAGTTTTAAATTTGGAAAGTAAAATTTCCTTAAAGATTGAGCATTCTTAAAGGTGGGTCTGTTGGTAGAATGATGAAGTTTGCTTTCTTGGAGGTCTGAGTCATTCTGACCTTAAATTACATTGTCTTAAAAAATGAATGACTTCATTTACCGGAGGCTTGTGAGAGTAAAGTTATGCCTTTCTACAGCAATTGTTTGGGCTCCCATTCAGGCAGGATGATGTATCAGCTGTATTAATGGCTGTAGAGCACAAGCTTCATGTCTTGCCTTCCCTGCCCCAAGACACCCATGGGGAGAACGTCTTTCAAATCCAGCCCAGGAGTGGCAGAGCATTCCAGTTGTGATCTGTTTTACTGCTCTGTGTTCAGTGTTCTTTTTGAGTACCTGGTTTATTTATTTGTCTATTTTTTTCCCTAACTTTCAGAAAATGAAGGTAATTCTCTTCACTTGTCGTTCCTCTTGCTCAGTGATGAGGCATTAAGCTTGCCAGGTTTTTCAGTGTGTAGTTTGAAGGCACTCACTCATCTTCCTTGTTTGAGTAAGGTATATAACCCGCTTTTCTATTTTTTCTATCAAGATCTCAATCTGAGGCTGAGAAAGGAGCATCAGAAAAAATTTCTGAAGTACCTCTCTGGCAGCCTTTAGTCCTCTCTCCTACCCAGATGTGCAGACTTCCATAAGGACATGAATACTCATTCTTTGCTGTCTAGGAAAAAGGAAAACATCTGACTGGGGTTTCTTGCTTATCTGTCTTATAATCAAGAACTGGAGAAGCTGGAATTTCTCCAAGACTTCCCAGCCTGCAGCAAAGTTCTTTGGTAGCTTTGCATCTTTGACAATGATCTGTCAGAGGTGACATTAGAGAACAGTGCTGCAGTGATGCCTAGGAAAAAATGGACACAATTTCAGCAGTTAGGTGTAGTGCTTCTCACTCAAGCCTAATGATATCTGTTGTTAATGTACTTGCAGCCCATTTTGGAGTCTTATTTAGTCTTATTACAAGAGCAGATCTGTGTTAGTGCATCTGCCATCTACAGTGCAATGTGAGGTTATGGCAGAGGACTGTGGGTTACGTTCTAGCACAAATTTGAAGCCTCACTTCAAATTGGATTAACTTCCTCTTCTGCTAGTTGTCAACAACCAAAATTAAACCTTCCCATTTCAGCTTTCCCTGAGGCTCTCAAAGCGCTTTCTTACCACCTTGGTTAGACACTCTTTTCACAGATGACTTGCCATTTTGGTCTTTAGCAAGAGCACCATAGTGTTGAGATAAATTTTATGACGTGGACGTTGATCCCAAGGTTTAGCTTAATATTCCTCCTTGAAGTTTGTTACGCCATAGGTACTACTCAGGGACAACTGGCTTAAAACATTTTAGGACTGTAATGTAAAGTGCTCTGTGCTCAATGCCCATGAAGTGTCCTCTCAAAGTGAAGGCAAATTATGGGCCCATCTTTGTTCCTCTTCAGCAGCCAGTGGCATTTTTGACAAGGGACCTCAGTCTGCCCTGTCTCTTGAGGGATGGGTTGCACATCTGAAGCCTGTGCAGGCCTATGCCAGCATAGAAATTGCATCACTATTTTAAATAAACAGCATTCTTGCCACTTGTGGTTTTGCCCAGCCAGCAATGAAGCACCACGACAGTCTCTTACTCGGTGCCTCCCATTCACCCCCACCCTCGTTAGGCTGGCAGAGGCCCCAGAGAAATGGGAGGAAAAATATAAGCAAATTTGTTGTGGATCAAGACAAGGGCAGGGAGGGCTCACTGCCAATCACAGTTCTGGGCAAAACAGACTCTACCACTACTGGATTATCCATGGTGATATCTGCTTGTGTCTTCTTACGATGATTTCTCAATACATCACAAAATTTTTCAGCTTGCTACTGCTCTGAATAAGTATGTAAGTCTGTAAGCAAGTTGGCTATAGTCACATAATCAAGTTTTAAATTCCCCCAAATGCTGATAATGCCCTTTCATGTTCAGCCTTTATCTAGACGTGTCTGTGAGCAGGTATATCCTGGTCTTGAGAGACGATCATGCATAAGCACTCTCAGGTCACCATATTTTTATGTTACCACAAGAAACTGTCCACGTCATAATGTGTCAAAACTTTGTGCAGTTGAAAATGTAAAGATTCATCTGAGGATTGTCCTTTTTGTCATCCTGTGTTACTAAGCAGAAGCCTCCATGCTGTGCTGGGGACAGAGGCTTTGTATGAGCTCAGTGCTTCAGTAGCTTTTGTAGGGCAGGTATCTCAAGAGCTCTAGGCAGTGGCCCCATGCTTTCAAAACAGCTGTACACTTTGTTCTTCAGCTGTTTTGGAGCCCCGACACAGCATCTCTGGATGGATGTTTGCTGGCCTCAGTTTATCTTCTGCTGTTTTTACCTCACCTTTCCATCCTCTAGCTCAAAGACAGAATGTCAGTTGCTCCTTCCCCCTTTATTTTTCAGAAACATTTGTTGGCTGTCAGCACCTTCTCAGTGACAGTGAACATTTGAACTTTAAATTCTCATAAGCAGTTACATTCCCAGGAATCTTTCCCAGTTAATGAGACCTGGGTTGGTTTCAGTATGTGTTCAGTCTAAGTTGACCTCTTTAAGCCGTCATAATAAAGTGCCTGTGTCTCCAGCAGTATTATTGCCTCTTGTTGGTATGATGCATCCTATAACTCTCATATCTCTAGGTGTATCTTTGCTCACTGCTCTTTCCCACTTTGCTGAACTCAGTTTGCATTGCCTTCATTCTTCCCTTTTTTTCATCATCCTGTTCTTTACAGTCTTCCTTTCACTCTGATGTCCAGTATGACTTTCCATGGACCTGAATTATTTCCTCTTACACTGTAACTCTTTGTTTATTCTTCCAGGAGCGGAACTTTTTCTTCTTTTTGTGTAGCAGGGATTGAAAAAGCCATGTCAGCCTCCAGCTGAATGTCTGTACTCTGTGGCTAGGAAGGTGGTGCACTGTGGTTTACACATGAGAAGGAACCTGACTGACTAGTAGCTGTCCTTCACAGCTGATATTCAGAATGTTTCGTAGAGCCAGAATAAGGCCCATAGCCAAGGAGAGAAGGGAAAGCAGAAGGAAGACTATAAACAGAACAGGGGAGTGAAGGACACAGGGAAGAGACGAGCCTTATTTCCACCCTTCTGCAGCCTCCAACACTGCTAGCCAATAAAACATCTGCACAGTTGAAGTTTATTGTTAGCAGCTTCATTAACTTTTGCATCCTTCCTTGCCTTGAGGGGTTTATTACTGACTTGGTCGCTGCTGCAGTCTGAGTGATGCATGCAGCCTGATGTCAGTCAGCTGGCAGGTTTGGCAGCTTGTAACAGCTGTCAGAACTTGATCTTTTATCTAGAGATGACCATAGCCACTGCCTCTAATGTGCACTTACAGGAGCTATCCATGGATATGACTTTCATGGGTTGTTACAAAACTGTTCACCTCCATGTATGGAGCTTCATCCCACCACTAATGCGAGACAGAGCACGTATCAAGGCAAGCCTGTAGATCTCTCAAATCATGTGAAAAGTCACTGTGGCAGTAGGCAGATTCCATAGAATCATAGAATTATTACGGTTGGAAAAGATCTTCAAGATCATTGAAACATCTTTCATACGAAGAAAAGCTGTGGGAACTGGGGCTGTTTAGTCTCGAGGAGACTGAAGGAGGATCTTATTAACATTTACAAAATATCTAAATGGTGGGTGTCAGGAGATTGGGGCATCCCTTTTTTTCTATTGTATCTAGAAACAGAACAAGGGGTTATGGGATGAAGCTGGAACACAAGAAGTTCCACTTAAATATAAGAAAAAACTATTTCACTGTGAGGGTGAGGGAGCCCTGGCACAGGCTGCACAGGGAGGGTGTGGAGTCTCCTTCCTTGGAGGTCTTCAAGACCCACCTGGACATGTTCGTATGCAACCTGACCTAGGTGAACCTGCTTCTGCAGTGGGATTGGACTAGATGATCTCTAGAGGTCCTTTCCAACCCTGCCATTCTATGATGATTGAGTCCAACCACTAAACTCTCACTGCCAAGCCCATCACTAAACTAAATCATATCCCTCAGCACCATATCTATGTGTCTTTTGAATATCTCTGGGGATGGTTACTCCACCAGCTTCCACTTGGAACACCAGCCCAGAGCAGAAGGGTCCAGAACAACCCTGCAGACAGAATAAAGCTGAGGCACCCAGAAGGAGTGGACAATTATCTAATTGTAGGCAAGGCCGTTCAGCTTCAGCTTTTGAAAATGCTGCTCGCCTTGGTGAAGACATTTTTTCTGTTTCCTTTCATCACTACTATCACCCTGGTGTATTTTTTCAGCTAGAAGGAGCCACCTTCTTTCAGTGTCCTCAGTTTGCCAGCTTCAGTTTTGGTTTGTTTGCCAGGGGAAAATGTGTAGCAACAACACTTTGTAAGCAAGAAAACTCAGGACAATGGAGATGTCTGTTCTGTCACACAGACAGCGGGCTGTTCTGCTTCCCACGCTGCCAATTTAGTCTGTACAAATGATACCAAAACTAGTAATAAAGCAGAAATAATGTTCCTGTTGGCTAAGGAAACATATCTGCCAAGACAGAAGACTTGAACAACTTTAAGTTTCTGTTCTAAAACTGGATGGATAACTAGTTTGTTTCTCTGGGGTGATCTCATTAATATTTACAAATACATAATGGGTGAGTGTCAGAAGGAGGGAGCCAGGCTCTTCTCAGTGATGTCCAATGAAAGGACAAGGGGCAACAGGTACAAGCTGGAACATAAGAGGTTCCAAAGAAGCACAAAGAAAAACTTCACTATGAGGATGAGGGAGCACTAGCACAGGTTTCCCAGATGGGTTGTGGAGTCTCCTTCTCTGGAGACATTCAAAACCCACCTGGACGAGTTTCTGTGTAATCTACTCTAGGTGGTCCTGCTCTGGCAGGGGGCTGGACTGGAAGATCTTTTGAGGTTCTAGCCCTTAACATTCTGTGATTCTGTGATTAGGAAAACACTACTCCTTCCTTGTGGGTGTTGTAAAAATTCCATTTTTTTCCAGAAGATTTTAGCCCAGTTGCATGATTCAGTTTTCACCATAAATAATGTCTTGGAAAACCATGCAGACATTATGCCCCTGTGTTGCCTATCTCTTATTTTCATGCTTCAGATTTTTAAACTGAAATGCCTTAAATATCAGGAGGTAAAGTTTTGAGGGTTTTTTAGACCAAGTATGTAACATAATCTGTTTAAAGAGAGACAGAGCACTGGCGCTGTAAATGTTGAGTATTAAATTTAGTGTGAGTCATCCCGTTCTGTTTATTAACCTGACTTCCTTCTTAGTCACCCAGCATAACTCTTCTTTCTCGTTATCAGGCACCAAACCTTTCCATCACCCTGTCCTGAGCTCTGGAACAGTGCAGGCAGTCTACAGCGTATTTAACCTTCATGAACAAATGTAAAGCTTCTGTAATGCTATGACTCAACAAAACAGTGATGCTTCTTACTGCCTTTTACCCAGAGTGCCAATGCCTTCAAGTTCATAGAGAGGTCGCTGTGTAAATGGACTGAATTGTACATTGTTCAAGCAGTTGATGGGCATCCAGCAAACCCTGTCTCTACTGAGAGCTATTTATTCAATAGGACACTCATACTTTTGTTAGTAGAAACGGGATACACTACACTGGAGAAAAATGTGAAGTGGGATGGCTTTCTACTGACACTGCTGAACTCCTGAACTGCAGCATGCTGTGTTATTTGCAGAGACCTTGCTCAGAGATAGTGTATATGACTGACTGCATCTCTCACCTTTTTACCTCATTGCCGTAAAACAAGTAGTCAGAAAGGGGTGGCTGAGCTCCCTTGCCGTTCTTGTCTGCAAGTTTTCAAACTAAAATATGCATACACAGCTCACTTGTTCAGGGTTTTGTTTTTGTTTTTGTTTTTTTTTCTCCCAGCTTATTATTGATATAGCTAACCACATAAATTTTGCCAAACTTTGCAAATGATTTTCTTCGGGCCTGCAGAGAGCAATAACGCCAGACTTCAAGCCATGATACACATTCAGAAACAGCTGACAAAGCAAGAAAAGCAACGACTGACAGAATTGTAGGACATTCTGCTCACAGATGAAAGATTTGCAGGCTGCTTTCTTTTCTATTCTATTCTATTCTATTCTATTCTATTCTATTCTATTCTATTCTGACAACTTGCCAGTGTTTTTAATGTGTGTAACGAAGCAATGTCTTTATTAGAGGAGTGGAGGCTGGAACTTTTGAATAAATAACTAGCCACCTACCCATGCACCCATGTAATGTTCTTTGGGAAGAACAAAGTGAGAAGGAAATGTTTCAACAGAAGTCTCATGTTTCTTTCTTCACCTACTAGACACTTTTTTATTTAATGATGGGAGGATTATTTGGCAGGGGCCAATTCCCCTGAGGGGAAAGTCCCAGGGTGATGTTTACATGGGTGACAAGCCCAGTCAATGTATAACTGTGCTACTCAGTATCTCTGCTAAATTGTCTGCATAGCCAGAGCTCATTTCTTTTTAAAAAAACTCCAGCATTGACTAGTGAGGGAAACAAAAAAAAGTTCTAATTATTTCCTATTAAAAAGGAATTTTAGAAAAAAAAGTTGTGATTTTGGCAATCAGTTGTTTATTAAATCTTGCATAACTGTGTAGAATAAAAGGCTTTACATAAAGTGCTTTCTAAACAAATCCCCAACAGAAAGCTCTTTCACATCTGCTGGCTGCTAAGAATACTTATGAGTCCTTCATCAGTCTAATTCTGTCTGGATTTGACAGGATTATATGAAAGCAAATATAAAGAGCCAAACAATTAGCTTCTCCCAAACCTTTCAGAAGTTCAGGACAGTGAAAATGGAAGCAGGAAATTTGTAAAGAAATCAAATTACTCTGTAGAAGATTTTTTATTATTATTATTTTGAGATGAAACTGGTATGATTCTAGAAAGTGATTTAAAGAAAGTATTTATTTCTGTGCAAATTAAACATTTGTGAGTGGCAATAGAATGAGGGCATGCTTGTGCTAAACCACTCTTAAGTTAAATAGATTTAGCACTCTCTTTGATGCTCCCAAAGAGATACTTAATTTCTTTATATGCTAGCTCCATCTATGACCTCTGACTGTTCTTTCCAGAGAGATCTTTTTTTCTCTTCTATTTTCATGGCTCATGCAATGCTTTGGTTTCTACAGGAGTGAGCTATTCACTCAGGATCTCAGAATTTGGCCTGTCAGTGATAGAATTATAAAAGATTCATTGTAGAAGACAGGGTTCTTTGCAAAAAAAAAAAGTGTTTGTATTACAGATGTTCCATATGTTTTCCTTTGAAGCTACTTCTCCATATGTGGTTGTAATTAGAGCAAGGCAAACAGGAAGTGCTGGCAGTGTATGATGTATTATCAGTTTGACCAAAGAGCAGCCTGTTAAAGCACCTGAGTACGGAAGAAGGCAGCAGTAAATTGGGTATACGTGTGTTTATACGGATATATGGTTGAGTATGTTTATTGGAATGTCTCAAAGCTTTAGGCTTTGAACAAACGAATGTAAAAATAGATGATAAATCGTTAAGTGGGTTTTTTGTTTGTCCTAAGATGATGTTATGGAGGATACAAAATCAGAGAATCACAGAATCCCAAGGGTTGGAAGGGAACTCGAAAGACCATCAAGTCCAACCTCCCTGTTAGAGCAGCATCAACTAAAGTAGGTCACACAGGTTTTAAATTCCTACAGAGGAGATTCCACAACCCATCTGGGCAGCCTGTTCCAGTGCTCCTTCATCTGAACAGGGAAGAAATTATTCCTTGTATTTTATTGGAACCTCTTGTGTTCCACCTTATACCCATTGCCCCTTGTCCTGTCATTGGACATCATTGGTAAGAGCCTGGCTCCATCCTCCTGACATTCACCCTTTATGTATTTGTAAACAGTCTCCTCTTCTCCAAGCTGAAGAGCCCCAGCTCCCTCAGCCTTTCATCATAAGGGAGAAGCTTCATTCCCTTAATCACCTTTGTGTCCCTGCCCTGAACTCTCTCCAGCAGCTCCCTGTCGTTCTTGAACTGAGGGGCTCAGAACTGGACACACAATACGTAATGCTTCTTTTTAAAAACATGCAAAACACCACATAAATGTAATATAAGATGCAATATGTTCATAAAGTAATTGGAAAAAACATAATTATAACTTAAAGACTAAGTTTTAAAATGTCTTTACCCTAGTTGGCAAATTATGTTTTCTTGCCATGAAGTTTTAGGAAGGTTAACCCAGTAAAGTTTAAAATACTTTACAAAGGGTAGAAACATTTTATTTGTTTTTCACTTCCCATCTGGCAAATGCAGAACTTGCATGTTTTGTATGTTGCACTGACAAGCTTTTCAGCATTATACAACAAAAAGCTAAATGTCTGAGGAACTTCATTAGCTCTCTCGTATTATTCTCATTTTCACTTGCCTTATTTGATCAGTTTTTGTACTGCTTTATTTTTGTTCACCTTAAATCACTGAGTCAAACTCCCACCCTTTGAATCCTAGTGTAGCTGCACTGAAACTGTGGGAGCAGTATCACAAAATGACATGGACAGTATGTTACAGAGACTGAATGCCTGAAGCAATGTACTGCCTCTGTTTTTCAAAAATATATCTGGGGGTCTGAAGCCAGCAGGCTGGAGTTTCCTTACCTGACTGAGTACCCAAATGCTGTGCAGTGTAAAACAGGATACCGTCTGGAGATAGAGGCTGAAACTGTAGTTTGATGTGGGTCTTATGCCGGATAGAAAAGGGTGCAAATGACATCCATGATGATTCATTACCTTTGAAAGATGGATCACTAATGGAGATATCTGAAAAATACAAGAGGAAATGTCTTCTGAAAGATCTTTTGAGAGGATTGCATTATTTTCTCTGCAGTTATTTTGTACAGTTCATAAATGCTGTACACAATGCTTTCAATTCTTCCTTTTCCAAAGACTGAAAATAACCTAGATCCAGAATAAAACTTAGATAATGGCAAATCAATGCCATTTTGTTTTCTGTGTGATGTATCTTCATTAACAATCAAGTCGGTAGCTGCAATAGAAGTGATGTTAATGTTCATTTGCATTGAAATGTAACTATAAACTCTACGTTGTTTAAAAATCCAAATGCAAAATACTTTTGCAGGATTCAGAATAAACATTTATTTCTTCACCATACAGATGAAAACCTAGTGGAGAATGTTTAATGAGCTACTTTGCGTGCCATGAGTATGTAGACTTTAAGTGGAATGTGTTCATGAGTTGCTGAAATATGGTTTTAGGATAATCATAAGGAAATGCTTGGTAATTTCAATTGTCCTGTGTTACAGTGAAATGGAGCACTTTCACACAATAGCAGTGGAGATACAGCGTACACATTTGAGCTGTGCACAGTCATTCCGTGTTACAGAATGTTCTGTCTTACAGAATGTTCTGTCTTACAGTCATTCTGTCTTGTTCATAGACTTCCTAAGAAATCAGTCTGACTTAACTTCCTTCAGCCAGCTGATAAATGGTTACACTTTCCTATGCTGTTTATGTCACTTGATACGGGTTCCATTTTTTCCTTTCTCTTTGTTTTCAGTGTTAGCTAATCATTACCGTGTGTTTGTTAACCTGCTCTGTTGGTGGGTTCACTGGAATAAGTCGTGATCTTTAGGTGTGCGGAGTACATTCAGATGTGTGTGTGGTAAGTCATTTATACTGCTCAGTGAACAGCAGTGCCAAATGCTGGAACCCAATGTGGGCAGCACTTTTCACAGTTTTCCTGCTGAAGCCATGCTCTTTCCCTTAGAAGAGGCCAACATCTTTCTTTATTTTGGTTCTCCCAATTTCATAGTTTCATAGTAACTTGCTTTCCTTCAAGTATCTTTTTCATCAAGTATCTTTGTCAGGAGGTTGGGGCATCCCTTTTTTCGATGGTATCTAGCAACAGGATGAGGGATAATGGGATGAAGCTGGAAAACAAAAAGTTCCATTTCAACATAATATAAAACTATTTTACTGTGCAGGTGAGGAAGCAGTGGAACAGGCTTCTCAGAGAGGTTGTGGAGTCTCCTTCCTTGGAGGTCTTCAAGACCCGCCTGGACATGTTCCTATGCCACCTGATCTAGGTGGAGCTGCTTCTGCAGGGAGGTTGGACTAGATGATGGTCCCTTCCAACTCTACCATTCTATGATTCTATGATCTACCTACATCGTGATACATTCCTAGGCAACCTTATGGTATCTTTCCACACACATTTCCTGGATAGTGTCTGCTTGTGCACTTGCTATCCAGGTGCACCTTGCCTTGCCTGTCACAGATTGGCCTTACTTATTAGATTGGCACACAGCCAGACTGCTGCAAAGTACTGTAATTTGTCTATTTGTCATGCCACCTCTCTCTGAATAGGGTTCAAGGTGTTCCTAGTGGACTGTGTCCAGTGGACAGATGGGGCATTATACAGGATCCGATCTCTCACCAGCTACCAGGATAATGCCTTGAGGATGCCTCTTGAATGGGGAGTAACAATACAGCCGGCCTTTTTATTCGTCTCCTCACTAGATTGCGGTTAATACTTCTGAGGAAGGTGCATGGATTTAACCTCAAAAAATTCTCAATAAGCCTAAATGGAAGTTTTAAGCTCTGGAATTTAAATTATAATGGGTTTATGAAATGCTTGAATGATCAGAATCAGGCTTCTGATGAGCTGTTATTCAGCCTATATATATATTCTTACACAAGCACATTCTATTAATAAATTACTCCCATCCTAAGCATCCTAATAGCTATTATCATACCAAGGCTGGACAGCGTCTGTAGCAGTATATTACGTAACATGAGAAACGTGAACTTCCTAGCATCTATACTTAAAAGCTGACAGAAATAAAAGCAGTTTTAAGAGTAGCAATTACCTTGGAAGATAAATAGTAATTAAAGCTGCTAAACAGATTAGGTAGTGTAATTTATATCACTAAAAATTGCAAACACTATCAGGTACAAAAGACAAAACTATACTTACTGTTCATATGGGTTTTTAGGTTCTTGTATTTTTTTTCAGTAGAGACAATGTAAGAGACAATGTTTTCCATTAGTAGTTAAACATTTAATCCCTCTACTGATGTCTTCATATTTTAAAATCAGAAATAAGAATGACTTTTGTACATAGACATTTTTGCTTTATGCATCACTTACAAGTCATTTTTTGCTTAGCAAGTTTTTGCACAGTGAGACTTACATATGGAGGAACTATGCCACAGTGGCCAATCTTGCATTAAAATATGCTACTGCTTAAAAAGTGAAGTGTATATGGGAGGCATCTGAAAGTACCAGGTGAAGTGTACAATGAAGCATCTGTCTTCATGTCAAATTCAGCTTCACTTTGTCAATGTGGTTAATTCTTTACTGCTTATGAAGGAAGCAGGGACAACGAGTAGTATGAAACATTCAGCTATGGCACGATTGAAATGCCACATCGCATATCATTGGAAGGTATTTGAAAGGAAGATTGCTGTGATAAAAAGCTTTGGAGCAGAAAGAGAGAACAAGGATGAAAAGAGATTATTTTATAGCATCACTCACAGAATGGATTAAATCCATGGCTTTAGGTTACAAACAGAATATTAAAAAATAACACCCATATCTTCAGCAGCAGATGTCAGAATGTGTTAGAAAGGAAGTATTATCCTGATTTACAGATATCACATAAAATATTTAATATACTTCATTCTGAGACTCTCAATATGCAAATATTTTATTCCATTTTTGTGAAAACAGTAGCTTGATTCCCAATAAGTATACCTTAGCAAATGTCAGAAAGCAACATATTTTGCCACAGTACAGTAACAGTTAACTACAGGAGGTGTGAATGCTTTAACTCTACTGCAGTGCTCAGAGACGATCAATATAAAATTTAACTTTTCCTAAATGACATCTATAGATAGGCAAACATTTAAGGTGAAGAATAAGACAATTTAAGCTTTTCATTTTGCTTTTATGGCTGGCATATACAAAACTAACATGTTGTATCTAACACCGAGGTAGTTTAATGTTCTTTTATTGGAAACACACTTCCCCTCCCAAGAAAATATGAAGCTCAGCCAAACTTCCAGTTCCCATGTTACATATGCTTACTACAGAGAAATTTATTGCTAAAACAAATGGGGTGAATGAGTGCCTTTACCAATCCAATAGCTAAATTTGTAGGACTTGTGCTGTTGTACATTACTCACTAGAGCGTTCAGTCCTGTGTGGTGCATTGTAAGCACAACAGGCATTTAAGCAAACATTTTGGTTCTGTATCTGATTAATGACTCACTTTTCTAAGCTGAGTACTAGTGTCTGATGAAGCTAGGCATTCCTACAGGATACCAAGAGAAAATCTAAATCCCTTTAGACTGGTTAAGCTATGGGAACACAAGATTCCTGCAAGAATTATTGCTGAAGTGTGCTTTTCTTTCACTCTACTACTACACATTAACACCTTTCAGGTTCCTCCTGATGTCCTCATTTGACCACCCTGTAATGCACACATATTGCATTCAATTGTTATGAACAGAGCTTTCTAGCCTACTCTTGCAGCTCAGTTCCCACCACTGAAGCAGAAGTGCTTGCACACATATCTGTCTACATTTTGATGGCACTACATTTTGATAGTTTCTTCAAGCAGCTTGTTGCCTCAAAACTTTCAGCACGTACATTTTGCTATTCAGCATGTCAGGTAAACTTGCAGTAGAAAAAGTGAAGCAGTCAACACAAAAAACTCAGCTCAGACTCCAAGATGGAAGCACAGAGGCTGTGGAAGCAGGGATGGGCTATCCAGCAGCAATAAAGAGCCAATAACTGGGCTGAATGGACCAAGTTAGGAATCAAAACTTAGCAGAGGTTGAAACTGGCAAAGGATGTGAAGGGAAACAAGAAGGACTTCCAACAAGGTGGCTGAAGAAAACGTGAGACCTCTTGTCAAAAGAGTGGGAACCTAGTGACAAAAGACATTGAAAAAAAGCCAAAATACTGAAAATCTTCTTTGGCTCAGTTTTTAATTGGTAAAGCCTGATCAAGCCTCTCCTGTCCTTGAGCCCAGTAGCTGAGTTTGAAGAAGTGAAACTTTATCTATGACAGATGAAGAATTTGGGAACACATCAGCTAAATAGACATACGAGTGGGCAAGGCACCAGCCAAGATGCATTCTTGAGTGCTGAGGGAGATGGCCTGTATCACCATGAGACTGCTCGCTCTCATAAGCTCTGAAACCTCATGGCCATTATAGATAGTTCCTGACAACTGCAAGAAGGCAAAACATCACCAAAACAAAGGCAAGAAGGATGATGCAGAGATCTATAGGCCGGTCAGCCTCACCTCCATACTTGGGAGTTGTCATGGAGCAAAGCCTCCTTGACACAATATCTAAGCACATAATGGACAATATGGTGACAAGGTCAAATTGTGTGTGACCAGCCTGATAACTTTCTGTGAAGAGATGGGTGGCTCAGTGACAAGCCTAGAGCAGTGAGTTTTGTTTGCTGTAAGTTTGAAAAGACCTCTGGCAGTGTTTCATAATAGCTACAGGGCCAAATTAGCCAAAATTGATTTGAATGAATGAGTCAGTCTGTGATACTAACTGCATCAGTTTGCTTTTCTTCTCTGAAATCTTTTTTGCAATTAAACATATCAAACAAGATTTTTTCATAGAGCTCTGTAAAGTTATCTACTGTCCAGACCACAAGCCATCATTTTGTCCCCATATTTGTTTCCTTCTGGTGGTATTAGAAGCCAGGCTTACGCTGAGGGAGCAGTGAGGGCAGGGAGATGAGAGGCAGGGCACAGGAGCAATGTCACATAGCTGGCAGTACAAAAGCCTCTCCAGCAAGGGCCCTGCCCAGAGTGAGCAAAACAACAGAGCCCAGGGGAAGCTGCCAGGTCAGATCACTAGGCAGGTGATGAGACAGTGTTAAGGGTCAGCCTGCAGGTCAGAGTTGAGGCCCATACCAAAATGGCCAGGCAAGGCATAGATGTGATGCTGCTGCTGTATAGTTCAGTGAAGAATCAAGGGCAAGAGCTTCTAAAAGTTGCTCTTGAAGCAATGCAGGAGGAAGCTGCTGCTGGATCTTCTTGGCAGAACTGCCCTCGAGGCCAGATACCAGCCTCATCTCTAGGCTGGCTCTGAGACCAAGCTCAAAACCCCTCAGGGGGCAATGGGAGGATACACTCATGGCCCTGGCACTTAATAACACCTGCCTGAACGCTTTAAACTCCACACTCAGAAATTTTCCGTGGTTTCATTCCACAATAAAGAGAGAGCGAGCAGCTCTAGCAGTTGCTTGTTTTTTTTCATTTTGGAAAACAATGACAAGTGCAACTGCATGAAAATCTTGACCTTAAGACGCAATGTGCTTATAGTTGAAGATCAGGGATTACTGATGTTGCAAGGGCATTGCTTCCCTTTTTCTCTGCAAATATTCAGAAAAAAGGAAAAAATAATTTATTCTTATCTAAAGGGAAATGGATTTTTCTGTTGAATTATCACTTTTTATTTAATCTTTGAAGAGGTAACATTTCCTCACTTAAAAAGTGTTTCACACATAGCAAAAAGAAGAGCATAGCTTCACTTCTATTTTTAGTGCAGTAAGAGGAAGAGCATGTAAGCAGAAGCACTAATTAACACCACTCAAATATAATGGTTAAATAACATACTTGTAATCCTTGTAATTTTTCCAGACCTGCAGCCATTAGTAATCCTTGCTGTCTCTAAAGAGGAGAGATTGGGGCAATCATTATTCTGGACAATATTGAAACAGAAGACTGCAATTTTGTAAGTGAATTCTATAGCTCTGTTTGGTTTTCTTGCAGTGGAGCTGTAATCTCTACTATTTGCTAATTAGAGGGCTAATTAGGTAAGGAGCAGCAGCTAGCAGTAAATGGCTAAATCCCTAAAGAGATTCCTGTTTTTTTTTTCAGAGCCTAAACCAGCTATTACTAGCTAAAGCCAAAACAGCAGACCTCAGTCTTTCATTATAACACTTATTAAGAGATGTATGCCTAAGAACCAGTCATGTGAGTTTGCAAACTGTAGCAGGAGAGGGAGAGAAACCTCAGTACTAGTAAATCAGTTGGACCAGAAAACTGAACCTGATTGTCCTGCCCCTGAAGATATGGATATTATAGCCAGAGTATGGATAATTTCTGTTTCTTCTGGCCAATCAATATTTCCATTAACAAAATTTTTCTAGAAGAGGTTAGATGATAGAGGATAAAAAGAAAACTCAATGATTATTATATTCTTCGAGGATATGACATATATGGGTTCAAGTATTTGCATCTTGATAGTAAAACCGAATGCTTAATCACAAGGAAATCAGGAAAATGTAATACAAATGGAATCTACATATGTTTAATCCATGCTTGGCTTTGGTAGTTAGCTTATTCTAGGTACTGAAATTCCTTCAGTTGTCCAAAGCCCAGGGCATTGAGTGTTTGCTGTGCATTACTGTCAAGTAATGCTATAGATAATATAGAAAGAAAAAAAATCGTTATCATAGAATCATATAATGGTAGGGTTGCAAGAGACCTCCAGAGATCATCTAGTCCACCCCCCTGCAGAAGCAGGTCCACCTAGTTCAGGTTGCATAGGAACGTGTCCAGGCGAGTCTTGAAGATCTCCAAGGAAGGAGACACCACAACCCCTCTGGGCAGCCTGTGCCAGGGCTCCCTCACCCTCACAGATATTTGTAAATATTAATGATATGCCTTCAGTCCAAAAGTCAGTTTCTTCCATTTTTCATTCATTTGTTCATTCATTCATTCATTCATTCTTATGATTCTGTGATTCACCATGACTATGAAGAGGGATTAAACAGTTACAGAGTGGTCATTACTTTTTTTTTTTTTTTTTCCCCTGTCAGTTTATGGGATATTTTCAAAACTTTGCTGTATTTTTGTGTCAGAATAATGGAATTTGACATCAGAACAGTATCTAGAAAGTTGGCTGGAGCTGATAAACACGGCCAAAGGAGATTGGTTACCATTTTTTTAATCAAGGCAATGGCTTTATTGGTTGACAAATATCTCATTAAATTGAGGATAAAACAATGAAGAGCCTTTAAATTTGCATTTATTTCTTGAAGACTTGTATGTTGTCAGGCAGTATTTGTAGCTATGGAATTAGGAGACTAATGTATAGTTAAAGAAATCTATTTCTTAACTTATTGTGAAAACAGCAGGAGCATTCCATTATGATGCCTTGAAGTGAAAAAAAGATATTTTAATCAGTTTTATGGAAGTACGAGGCACATAGTAATTCTGCTAAAGAAAACTACTAAATAATTTAACTTTTGAAGAAATAGTTTGATGAAAACGTGATTATTTTTAGCAAATGGCAATTCTTCTCCAATACTGCCATCTATAGAAGCTTCCAAATATTACACTGCTATCCCCTAAAATGAGATCTGTGAAACCTCACATTTAACTAATCTTAAATTATAGGTCCCCCTCATTCCTCTGCAAAACCAAATAAATTGTGTAGGAGATAAATTTCATATGCTTAGTATCTAGAGGAATTCTAGCTTACGTGTAAATGTATCTCAATGCTTAACAGAATATCAGAGGAATTTAATTGACCTCAAATTTATTTTTGCTCAAGTTTTCCACTGCCTCGAGTGATACTGTTTGTGTCAAGGTGAGAGATTTGATTTATTCAATTAAACAAGTGGTAAGGAAAAAAAAAAAAAAAGCTAAGCCCCAAAAGTTTGAATGCTAGAAAACTACTTTAGGGAGATGTCATATATAGATGCTGTCTTAAACTTTTCTCTAAGCTTTCACTGTTGGCCACTGCTAGAGACAGGAATACTGGCCTCACACATAGTGTTACGGGTGTTTGTAGAGATGTTTCTGATAGCAGGGAAGGGGCTGCAATGGTGTCTTCTGTCAGAAGTCAGTCTAAACTTTCCTCAGCTCTAACTCAGACCTGTCTCTGGGTCTGAGCTAACTGGGCCCCTTCACGGCTACTCCACAGAAGAAGAAGCTGGAAGAGGAGAGTTCTTTCTTTCTTTAATGAAGGTGGGGTGTGTGGTGGGGGTGAACTGAGTGGTGCTTCATTGCCTGCTGGGCCTGAACCACAACACAGGGACACTGTTCTTAGAAGAGGAATAAGCTGAGGAGATACAATTGAGTAGAGATTAGAATATAATTGCAGACAGTCATTATGGATAATGTGTCTGTATTTTTAATGTTCACATCTCTCGGTAATTACTAGTTATGAAAAAAATACTGTATTAACATATGTAGTGATGTCCTATAAATCAAACAATGCAGCAAAAGGATTTTAGAGTGTTGCTTCTTCCCCAGTAGAGTGTCTTTGACACTTAATTTAACTTTTTCTCACAGTAGTAATCACATTGAAGCCAACAGGTCTATTACATTCTTGCAGGAGAGCTGAAACAAGCAGAGATTTCTCCCTCTTCTGAAATGCTTTGAGATATCTAATTACAAAAGTACTCTTTGGGCCAAATGGAACAAGCTAGGATCTGGTTTAACTAGTTAACTCGTTTAAAACCATGCAGTAAACTCTTCAGACAAAAGTGTTGAGAGCTGGGAACCTCCTGTTGGTTTTGAATGATGTGTGTTAATGAAATAACTAGACTAAATCATAAGCTGCTCTGGGCTGAGGCTTTACTTAATGAGAAGACAGTTTAGAGCTGTCTGGTACTTCAAGTGAAAAAAATTGAGTCAAATAAACAAAAAAATTTATTAACATCATCTTTTACCATCCTGGAAAAATTAACAAACCCTAAACTGCTTATTCCATATTCTGAATCCTTGTGGTTAAGGAAGTACAGACTAAGAACTGAATCTGTGCCAGATCTTGTCAATGTTTGGTTGCCATTTGTACACTTCAGGGTTTGGGCTGATTTTGCTGTGTTACTGTTTACAGGTATGACCTGTTCAAACCAGTGGAGTAGAATTACCTTCTGCTTCATGTTTCACGAGCAGTCTTAGAAGTGGTCCGAGTCCAGATGGCAGTGTTAACACTAAGTAAAAAAGACTCCTGCATAAATTTTCCATTTCCTTCCCATTTCTATACAAACACTTTTATTTCTCAAAGTATAAATTCTTTAGAAAATTAACACACTTGAAGAATCATCCTGTCTTATGAGCATAAATAGGTTCAGACAACACAGTGGGCCCAAGAATCAAACCTTTAAATTATTCTGGAATCAATATATTACTCTGCCTTGCCTGATAAGGCTTTGTCCTTTTGACTCATTTAGGTCTAATTTCCAACCCTCTCCTCTCCTCTCCTCTCCTCTCCTCTCCTCTCCTCTCCTCTCCTCTCCTCTCCTCTCCTCTTAGTGTTCCATATGGATGCTTGCCTTTCCAAAGTAGGTCTTACACTTCACAGACATCTTCCTACTGCGGTTCAGTCACCTCTGCTAAACCTCTTTATCTTTATTCTAGAAAAGCAAGTCCCTGCACTTGTTTTGGCACGTTGAAATATATAATGGAATATTTGCTTTCAGAGTGTCAGACCAAAAAATACCTGTGTACTACTTCTTGAATAATAATTGTGTACAATCAGTAGGAAATGCAGGGTAATTGAAACTGCTACCTTCTTCATCAAGTGGATTGGTTTCTTGTAATTTCCTCTAAAATATGTTCTTTAATACACATTTGACTGCAACATACTGAGAATATTGCTCAATATTTACACTTTGTCAATGAGTATCATGAGAGTGGACCAAGTAAGCACTGTGAATTAAAGGTCATATGAGCCATTTAAATGGCCATATGAGCCATTTAAATTCTTTAACGATCTTGCTCTCCCTGGGTTTACAGTTCTGACTTAGTTTTCCAGCTACTGAACAATTGTTAGTGCAGCTCCAATTTCTAAAGCTTAACCATAATGTACCATATCTTTGTGCTGACAGCCATTGCATTCTTGGTCATTTGAATTGCTGCTCTAGGCAGGAGATATCACGTTACTCTTTAAGAACAGCTATGGCCTTGTCTGTGCATCTGCTTTCTTCTCTCATGTGCATAGCTCATGAAGAACCACAAACATTTTTTGTGTTTTCCAGGGAAGGTTGTGCTTGATTACTGGCAGTTTAAGTACCCTTAACATTTGAGTTCAGAGTACTTTTCCTTACTACCATGATTCTATCCCACCAACCTCATCTACTCACTTCACCTGACTTGTTTCCTTGCAGTTCATTCTATTGTACTGTATTTACCACTTGCTATTATTTTGTAAAGCCCTATTTGTTCTTACTCTTTGTTATTCTTCTCTGCTTTTTTGCCTCATAAATCTCTGCTGTCTTTTTCTCACACTTTTTACCTTTCTCCTTGCACATTCATTAGTCTTCATCATTTAATTTCCCTTTGTTCTCTCTTGGGTTGTTCATTGCTCTCTGTCTCTTTTTCTTTTGGCTCCAATAACCACCATCAATCCAGAGATGAGATATTCAATCTTGATAAGCAGCTGTTTTTTAGCAATTTGCCATCCACTAGAAGTGCAAACTGCTTTGAAAAATCTCATGATAATTCATTACTCTGCCAGAGTAAGGTGAAATGCAGGGCAAAGAGTTTGGTCAGGAACCATAGTCTCTATTCACAAAAAGAAAGCTTTTCAATAAAACAGAAAGGACCCCTCTAATGTGTTTACCAGGTGGAGGAATTGCTAAAAGGATGACATTCTACAAGAAATACAGTTTCTGTTGCTCAGATATAAGCTATTTGTACTGTTAATAGTGGCCATTACAAGAAGATTCAAATCTGTTCTGAAACCAGAACACAGGAGTTTTTAGCTGATTAATTACCAACTTTACGTATAGTACATGTCCTGGTATCAGTATCCTGATGGCATTACTTTTAGAAAACTCACTTGAAATGAGGATTCAGAGTTGAAAAGTTCATACAAAGAGCCCTGGGAAGCTGTTGCAGCAAAGCAAGCACATTCTTACACAGGATGAAGAATTTAACGACTTTCCAGAACCTGTGTTCTCTTTTAGTTGAGCCTACCAATTGCAACTGCTTTCTGCAATGGGATTTTAAAACTATCCATTTATAGGATGAAGACTGCAAATTAGGTCGAATGCAGTTCAGCTTGTCAGATTTGTGCTTGAAACTGCAGGCACCACAAGGGAAGCTGGACCAGGCAGGCAGTTTGAAAAGGGAGTTATTTAACAGTAACTGGAGTTCTCCAAAAGATACACAGAGAGCTTCTTGAAGTCGGAACATAAGCTTGTAGAATATTAGCTTGAATCTAAATGCTGTGGAATAGGATGTGAACTGTAGTACATTTCCTTGTGCAAAGAGATGCTTCAGACACTTACAGGAAAAGTCCCTGAGCTTGTAGCACCTGTGTATCCACATTGTTAAATATTTTCTTGTGCAATCTCTCAGAGGAGAAAACAGATGGACAGAGGATTCCTATACATGAAGGGAAGAAAAGCAAAACCTGTAAACTGAGGACATGCTTTGAGGGTGACATGTTGGAAGCAAGCCAGACAGAATAGACATTTGGAGATAACAGTGATGTTTGCATCTTTAATAATCAATCTCAGTCCATCCCTACCCAATAGATGGTGAAGTCAACAGGAACTTCTCCATTAGTTTCAGCAGAAACTGGATAAAATCGCAGATGCTTTCTACTTCTGAAGTGTACAAAGAAATGTACTACTGAGCTCTTTAGTGTATTTTTCAATGTACTTCATTAGGGTGAGGCTTGGAATTGAACTGAACACTATAACAGTGCTCAGTAATGCTGCCTGTCCCCTAGATATCTAACAATAGCTGTCCGGGAATTTGGTTGAATGATCTGAAAAAATTGAAGGAACAGGTGGTATAACAAAGAAGCAGAGTAAAAAACAATATCTAACAGTTCACAGCTTTTAATGACTTTATTAACAGACAGGAGCCCCACTTTCTCAAAATCTATTTTGTACTCTGTGTCTCTGTGTCACATTTAATTACAGAATCACAGAATCCCAAGGGTTGGAAAGGAACTCGAAAGATTATCAAGTCCAACCTCCCTGTCAGAGCAGGACCAAATAAAGTAGCTCACACAGGAACTCGTCCAAGTGGGTTTTAAATTCCTACAGAGAAGGAGATCCCACAACCCAACTGGGCAGCCTGTTCCAGTGCTCCATCACCCTCACAGTGAAGAATTATTTATTTTATTTCTTTGGAACCTCTTCTATTCCAGCTTATACCCATTGCCCCTTGTCCTATCATTGGACCTTATTGAGAAGAGCCTGGCTTCATCCTCCTGACACCCACTCTTTATATATCTGTTAGCTTTACTGAGGTCATCCCTCAGTCTCCTCCAAGCTGAAGAGCCCCAGCTCCCTCAGCCTTTCATCATAAGAGAGATGCTCCACCCCTTTCATCATCTTTGTGGCCCTGTGCTGAACTCTCTCCAGCAGCTCCTTGTTCTTCTTGAATTGCTATATTACAAAATACTGTGGTGTTTGGCCTAGGCATTATCACATAAGCATTCATACAGAGCACTATCCATTTGACCTACCTTGCTCACAATAGGTACCGGTTGTTCCCAGAGGACAATGACATGTGTAGCCATCAGGCAGAGGCACACAGGTACTGCCTTGCTTACACAGATGTGGAGGACTGTGCTCAGGTTCACAAACTGACACTCTTTCTGTGCAATATGCACCTTTCCATCCAGCCAGGCAGTCACAGCTGCAGTGGGAAAGTAAATAAAAGGAAAGTTGAAATATTATTACCAAAGGAAATAAACGTTGGTAGCAATGTAAACAAGATTTTAAAGTTTGCATACCTATATGTAACCATCTAAACCAAAATGGTTAACAAAAAGGTTTAGTAAAGTTTCTTATTTAACTTTTGATAATTTAATTGTAAAATAAAAAGGTACTTAGTAAGAAACATTTTATTTTGAATCTCAGCATTACGACATCAGCATCTGTGAAAAAAAACCCACAATATCCAAAAGCTTGTTTTGTTTTGTTTTTTTCTGTTTTACTCTACAAATAATTCAACAAGAACTTGGCTTCATAAACTAGGAGACGTCAAAATGGACACTGAAAGAGAAAGGAAAACAGTGAAGAGCTGTAATAAAAGCAAAACCAGATGTCAGTGTAAGGCAACTGTTAACAATTCCAGGTTTTAGCTAGTAACAGGACACTGTCAGCAACAGCCTTTCACTTAGCCATTGGCTAAGTTCTTATTATTGGCATATATGAAGTAGGTTGATGCAAAAAAGCATTGTGGATTTGACCCTTACAGAGATGGCAATCTGAGTGTTATGTATCTCTGATTGGAAATCCATGCAACAAACAAATTTGGACTGAATCATTGGACTCATTAGTGCCCACTACTCTTTATGCCTTCCTTTCATCCAGGCCAGAAGAATATAACACAAAAATTCACACTAACCTGTAAATTTAAAATCAGTGTGAATTCTGAATTGTTGTTTTCAGAATGCACTTCGCATTGATGTAAAAAATGCCCTCCTTTATTAAAAAGTTTTAAAATAGTTACAGTGATGTTAGACATATTTGTATTTTAGAATTTAGTAATATGTTATAAAAGAAACTCAAATTCCCCTAAATAAAAGCACTTGTTGATTTTTCCCTGGAAGTATTCTCTCTCAAGGCTAAGAATGAAAGTCATATATTTTGTTGGATTCCTATTCTGTATCTTTTTGCATATGTGCAAAATCTTGGGTTTTTTTTGTATTGAAACTCACTGAGCTACACTTTCTCCATTAATCAGCCCACTGGTTCTGGGCAAAACATGAGGAGTCTGTGAAACTCTGCTGTTTTACCAAACCTTCAGATCAGATAACATATAAACAAAGCACAGCCAACAAGCCCTTCAGAGTGATAAACAGCTATTTGCAATGAAGGGGAAAACAGGACAGGACCTTGCAAAAGCAAAAGCACCTCGATTCATCAAAGTCAGCATCAGAATGCTTTCTGTCTCAGCTATAAATGTTATGCTTTGATGCATGAAAGCTACGAAGAAGGGGAAGTAATTTAACTCCCTGAGTGCAATCCACTTCTTGGGCTGTGAAGCATTGTGTTTGAAGCTGAAGCTGCTGCTGTCAGGCAGCTTACACAAAGATTCTTCCCCTTTCCTTTGCTTGTGGCTGCATAAGTCTGTATAAGTTTCTTTTCATGCTTGTCTTTAAGGATGTAATTAATGTTAAGTTTTAAAATGAGTAATAAGTTATTTGCACAGAGTTGAACATGTTTGCTATGGCCTACAGTGACAAAGATCTGTGAATGAATGCAACCTCTTCTACTTAACACTCTGAATTGGACTGGGGTTGAGAAGTTCAAAATTTCCAAGTCTTCAGAGAGATAAGGGAAGAGGCAGCATATCCAATCCTTTCCATCACGTGGCCTGACATGCTGGTCTAGTTTTCTCTATATTTTGTTGGCTGTGCAGTGCAGTTTCCTAAACTGAAAAAAGAACGTTCTTAAGAATATCATGTTTAAAATATCATGCTCTGTCCTGCATGCTCAACCCTGCAACTTCCTATAGTATGTAAATGTGGTGTCAAATCAAAAAGATTTTACAGCTCTGCAAATTCAGACACCTGAATTTAGGTATCATGTAGAATGGGCATATACTCAATGGAGATTAGAGGCTTGATTAATTTACCTAATTAGATAGACCAGTTGAGATCAGGCAGATGTTTAGTGTCATCTGAAACTCCCAAAAGGTATCTTCTAACTACTATTCCAGGAGGAACTGTCACATTTGTCAACATCACATGGGTATCTCAGGTACAACAGGACATCTCAAATCCGTATTAGCTTTTATTGGCCACATCAGGCTACCCAAACTACTGGACATTTCCAGATAGCGTTCTTAAATTTATCAATAGCCATAACACTTCATACACAAACTTCAAATATGTAATTTTCTATTTTGTCCAGTTCTGTGCCATAAACAAAATTATGGAGGATATTATTGTTCCTTGAACATGATATTTTATTATTCAAATATTTCCTCTCTGTTTTGTTAGAACATAATAGTTGTGACTTGTTGTTGGCCAGGAGGATGTAAAGTATATTTCTATTTAAATCAAAGCATTATCCCTATACCAACCGAATTTGCATCTCAGGAGTAAAACACACTTTCTGGCAGGGTGGTGAAAGCAAGACATAAAAATAGCTCAAACCAGCAACAAAAATCTCTGGTGAAATGTCACCTCAAGAGAAAAATATTTGAAGTTCCCTTAACTACTCTACTCTTCAAAGGAACATGGATGATTTGAAAATAGAAAGAAGTTCCCACTGAGAAAATGTGAGATGGTATTTCTGGCTACCATACATTGACAAAAAATGTATGCTACAGCCACATCTCCTTGGCAAAATTCCACTTCTTTTGTGAGAGGGAGAAGTGATCATTGCTGTTGTATATATGCATATATACATAGTCTATGAAGACCTAGCTGTCTTGAAATAGGAGAGGAATGCAATTCAGTAGTAGGTCACTGCAAATTAAAAACCAACCAACCAATCAATGAACCCCCCCAAAACCAAATTAAGTCATCCCTTCAATTTTAAAACAATCCCTAAACAAACCTGTCATGCAAATTCTGAAACTGTAATGATGAAAGAGAATTTTGCCTTGAATGTCAATCTTCCAATGCAGCCGTGTCACTAGCTGCCGCTTGACCCTGCCACATGCTTTTCCAAAAGTTCTCTAGAACTTACTGGTGGTGGCTCTGTGTACTTTAAAGCCTTTTGGTTTGAAGAAAAATCATACACAGAGGATCCACAGTACAAAGCCTGTTTTTTTTTTCTTATCTGCCTTGCTGTCTACAGTGTTTTCAGTCAGTGTCTTTAGATGTGTTAGATCAGCACTTTTCTCTTTTTCAAAAAATTATGCAAATATGTGTAAATAAATGAACACATGTGGAAGCACATGAGGGGAAACAAGAATAACTAATCCTGGCAGATACTTTTAAAATCAAAAGTGCTCCTCAGAAAAGGTTTTACATTTGCATTACAAAAGTGTTTGAAAACAAGACTTACTGCAATGGAAATACTGACACACAACAGTAATTTGGAACTAAAAATGCACTTCCTTCTTGTATGCCTTACAATCTGGGCACTTCTACACTTAGTGATAAGGCATGAAAAACCCTGGACTCATCTTCTGGATCAACTCTCCTCAGATAAGCCAGGTTAACAGTTTATATGATGAACTGACCTAGTTCAAACAATTTTAACATGAGATTCGTATTAAAATGCCTCGGTTTGTTTGAAATAGATTAAGAAGGTCTTACACAAGCAGGTCAGCCAGCAGATCTAGAAAGGCAGTGGTGAATGAATGCTTGAGAATGAAGTGTGAACATGGAAGGTGCATTTGAAAGTCATGAAAGTATCCACAGAAATCACAACTGGAGGTACAGAGAACTGTGTGTATCAGCAAGAGACTGATCAGGAAAGAAGGATGCACAGGTGTTAAGTAAGGATGCTCCTAACAATTTAAACAGTCTCAGAGCTTCCTGATGTTGGACAGTCAGTAGTTTACTTCAGAAAGGGGTTCTTAGATGAAAGTACCGATTTCAAGGAAACAGCTGCCACTTGTTTTTGCCACATCATCCATATTAAGACAGTCAACCTCTCAATTACTTGTTCTCTGCTAGATAAGCTTAGTTTTAAAAAGCCTTTCTTAAACATCTAGTTCTTCCTGTGTACTTTGTAATGTCTGGATTCCAGTGACTTCAGTGGAGCAGAACCAGTCCATGGATTTCTTTAAAAAGTTATCCAGCAAGTAAGTGCCATAACCTAATTTTATCCTTCCTTCCTTCCTTCCTTCCTTCCTTCCTTCCTTCCTTCCTTCCTTCCTTCCTTCCTTCC
>WBNH01005462.1:80325-153178 GCA_013401255.1 Urocolius indicus
CCTGGAGATATCTGTCATTAAGCCACTAAATTACCTTAGTTATTAGTCTAAAAATCAATCTATCCTGTAGGCTACAAAAAGTTGAAAAAAATGTACTTACTAGACAGTAGAACCACTTTCCATGCACTTGCCACCATTTCTGCATTTTATTAAACTGCATGGGGAATCTTTACATTGTCCAACACTGCGACCAGAATTTGGGTGACCTTCTGGAGTCCCTGGTGATTTAAACTCTTGATTCACACTGGTTCGAAATTGAACATCAAAAATGCAACCTCAAAAGGAAACAAATAAACAAATGAATGAAGTTTAAAATAGACATAGGAAGTCAAAAAACCCCAAACATCACAATGGTGTCAACCCTCAGTGAATGGGTTCCACCAGAATGTCTTCAGTGGATGTGCAATCATATAATTTACATGAGCTAAAGCTATATGGCTACCTTTTGTTTAGACCAGTGAGTGGATGACTGTAAGTTCCTTCATTTGATGACAGCTCAAGCAACAGAGATAATTTCTCAAAGGGAGTGACTAGGTGCTATTTTGTGATAAGTCCTGCATGCTCCTACGGGAATGCATCCATATCAGACAAAAGTGTTCAAAAACAAGCCAGAAAAAAAAGGATTATAAAAACTAAGAAATATGTTTAATGTAAAATATGTAAGAATCCACTGACTAATATAATGCAGGCAGTCAATGTGGACTTGAATTTCCTTAGGCTGAAAAGGATTCTCTTGGGGAAGGACCCAAATTCTCCTCTTCTTAAATGCTTCAGTCCCTGGTACACAAAGATTATGTTGCACAGAACTTCGTTTTAAAGTAGATACATGCTGTTTCTTTAGGCTCTTCATCTCAGAAAATAATTCAAAAGTTTAATGTAGAGTAAGATAAACACTTCCAGGGCCTGTTACTTGGTCCTAAGGTCAAGTGACTTGGTGTACTCATGATTACACTACCAAAATTTACTTTCCAGAACAGTATAGCTGCATTCAGACTACTGATGGGAAATGGTTCCTAGAGTATGTTAAGTCTTTAAATACATCAAAGAATTGTTTGGAGAAACAATATTTGTCACAGGCCAAATATTTTGTCAGGGATCATGTAGGAATTTGTAGAAGTGATAGAATGCCAGTGCCTGGA
This sequence comes from Urocolius indicus, assembly GCA_013401255.1. Taxonomy (NCBI): domain Eukaryota; kingdom Metazoa; phylum Chordata; class Aves; order Coliiformes; family Coliidae; genus Urocolius; species Urocolius indicus. Next base: position 81,465 of record WBNH01005462.1, read on the forward strand.
TCTATGCCCTGACATTCTTTTAATTTGCTAATAACTTGGTATCCAAAGAGAAAAGAGTAGCCAAAGCCTCAGATTGAAGCAGAAGTGTTCCTTACTTGCTACCTCCAGGCAGCTGCTGCTTCGCCTGTGTCTTTCTGGGGATTGCCCCTTTGCAGAGTCTTTGCTCTTCCTAGGGGCTGCACAGGCCCTACAGGTCTTAAATCATCAGTACGTCTGAATCGCATTTTCAGATCTACATGCTTATTTATGTATTGCAAAGCAGAAGATTATGCCAAATATCTCTTTTTGGCTCAAACTCTAAGTAAAGTCATGTTTAAAGGTAGCCTTAATCACTTTTGAAACATCATCCAGATCTATACATAAACATATACCATTCTAAGCTAAAAATCAAATTTTAAACCACTTTATTTAAACCAGTACAGTAATATATTTGGAAATGCTCCTACTTTTCTAAGCCTGATTTATACAGTTTAGCTGATTTACAGTGAATTTCCACAGTGCTTGAAATCATGAGACTGGTAGGTATTCATCAGTGCATGACAGAAACTCTGTGCTTAATATTGAAAGGCTGAGATATTCAGATTGCAAATAATCATCACACTATTGTTTTTGTTTTTTTTTTTTAAATCACTTGGTGTAAATTTTTGCTGATTCACTGAAATCACATAAGAAAAAGACTTGTACCTGAAAGACACAATGAATGTCTGATTCTGATATTTTTTATAATTGCACGATTTTTTGAACAAAATTGAGGAACATTTATAACAAGATAAGTATTTTAACTGCAACTAGAGCAGCGTTAGTAAAAGTAGCTTTCTTAGGCTTTTTCCATGTTACACACATTTTATAGCTCTGTTTATATTGACACATAACTGGTAATTTAAAAAAAAATGTTAATTTAAAAATAACCTAGTTTGATGATTATTTGATGTATTACTGTTTCTTTGCTTTCAACAGTGTTGGTTTTAGGCCACTGTACACTCAGCAAATCCTAACTAATGGTTTAGCTGTTTATCAGTAGCAGATAAAGCATGTTCTGTTCTTCTGAGTCGTGCTCGAGTGCTAAGAAAATGAAGCCCGGAGCTCTGTGTAAACAATGGAAAGCACAGCGAGTACCCAAGAACTGGTAGAGGTCATAATGGAAAATGAACTGGCATTTGTGTTGATGACGAGTTCAACTGTACCAGCAGAATACCTAGGTTAGAAACAGTCCTTGAGCACTTGTAAACAAAGTGTATGGAAGGCACAAGAGTATTTTGGCCCAGCTTTATTAATTCAACTGAATGTTTAATTTTCTTATTTCTTCTAATTCTTAGTCAGTAGGATGCAGAGGAAGGACTCAGAGCAACAATTTGAGCCCGTTGTAGCAAGCACTATACAACCTTTGGACAGGGTTCAGATGATGAATGAGCCTTCTTTCTGACCTGAATTCCCTTTGCTGTGACAGTTCTGGGCCTCTTTTAATGAAAGACTGCCAATTATTCTGACTAGTGAGAGGTTTTCTGGCACAGTCAAGTTTGCAAAAGGAACTCAAAAGAAGTTTCTGAAATTTGGAGTTAAACTTGTTTTGATCCCAAAATTCAGGGTTTGATGCAAGTAAGCCTAAATCAGACACAGCAGGACTGTGCACTCATAGAGGATGTATTACCTTTTTGTTTACAATCTTTTGTCTAATGACTCCTTAGACCACACTTAGAGCTTTCTGTCAGTGACTTTTTTTTTACTCTCAATTTAATTTATAGTTTTCACCCAAGTCATGGAGAGTTCACAAACCACCAAAATCCCACCAACAACAGATTATGGAAACTTCAGAGATTATAACAAAAAAAAAAGTACTAAAATTGCCCATGAGCTTGGCTGATTTGTCTGAGCTCTACCTTTAATAGTTCCTTCAGCTTCTCACAGGTTGCCCATGGAGGGTGTGGAGTCTCCTTCTCTGGAGATCTTCAAAACCCGCCTGGATGTGTTCCTGTGTGACCTGATCTAGGTGGACCTGCTTTAGCAGGGGGGTTGTTTCCAATCCCTATCATTCTGTGATTCTGTGATTCTATGCTATGAATTAGCAAGCTGTTAAGAAGCTACAAAAAGTATAACTACTCAATCTATACTTCCTGAAAAGATGGAGACAGATGAATTGTTAATTCATACAACTTTCTGAGTGAAAAGTTGATTATAGGATAATAAATTGATTTTCAGGCAGTTTCTGTGTAAGGAGAAAAAATAAGGTGATGTCTTAAAAAGGAGCATTTATGTGGTCTTAGTGGAAATGGAGTGTAATAGTCTATGAAAGTGAATTTTATTGTTATGCTTGCCTTTCATAATGTGCCTCCAATTTAATAACTGAGGACTCAAACTTTGGTCTGCTATGACAAAGTGTTTTCTTTTCATTTGAAAGCCTGTACTTAATATATATTGAAGTTTACCTCACAAATATTAAGCACATTATTTCTATGGAAGTAAGGAATGCAAATAAAGGAGCGTTATGAACAAACCTTTTTCTTCTTTACCAATTTAGTAGGAGTTGAATTAAGATTTCTACAGTTTCAAATATCTGTTTCAAGGTAGGAATTATTATCTACTAGATAAATAACTGAAATGTTCCTATTAGGAATTACTTAGGTACTGTTTAGAGACCTAGATTGGAATGCCATGAAATAAAAATCAGATTTCATGATATTGTATCAGAAAGAAGCTTTCAACATGAAAACATGTTACCCGAACCAGCACTGCCAGTGACAATGATCAGAGCTAGCTGGGAAAATAATCTAAATTACTATACTGCAGAGAAAGAAAGTCCTTTTGGAGTGATGCTGAAGAACAGGGATATAAAAGAAGAAATAACTTACTTATTGAATGTATATTTACTTATCAGAAAGTATTAACAATATTTTGAAAGACATTCTTTGCATCATGTTTATTATTTATCATAGTAAAACAATGAAAAAGACATAGGAATCTCAGCCAAGGAAATCTTAGTTTGCTTCCTTATAAGACAGAGATTTTATATCTTCCTTTCATAGGCAATGGAAATAATCTCATGCGTGTTTTAAAATAAATTGAAAACAGTATAATCTTTACCTTCAAAGCCGTTCTTAAATCTGGATCCCTTTGGTAGGAGTTCTGGAGTATATTCACCATAGCCTCCTAAATAAAACTGACTGAAGACATTGAGTCCAACCAGTGTCCCAGGAGAAGTGACAGTTTTATTCTTCTGATCATCCACCTTCCAATGAAACATTTATATTTTAACTTATTAAAAACTCCTAATGAAGACAATCCTCCAAACTTAACACAAGGGAAACACAAAAGTAATTTTTAAGCTTTCCATATAAAAGGAGAAAAAAACCCCAGGACTTTAAGCTAACAGCTATGCTTCTAAAAGAAATAATTTCTTACCTTCAGCCAACCTTTTTGGAGATATCTGCCAAGATGGATGACATGAATATTGAGTGTCAGATCAAGCGGTTTACTAATGACGGTTGCTGTGCCAGAACCCAGATTGTAGGTATATACTACTCTGCCATTACGGAGGCCTACCTCCAAGAAATCATCTCCATTCAGATCTGAAAAAAACAGAATAACTACTTATACCAGGAATTAGTGAATACTTATGCCTAAAATATGCTCTGAATCATAGAATCTTAGAATGGTAGGGTTGGAAGGGAGGTTTAGAGATCATCTAGTCCAATGCCCTGCCAAAGCAGGTCCACCTACATCAGGTCACATAGGAACGTATCCAGAAGAGTCTTAAAGACCTCCAGGCAAGGACACTCCACAACCCCTCTGGGCAGCCTGTGCCAGGGCTCCCTTACCTGAACAGTAAAATAGATTTTTCATACGTTTAAATGGAACTTTTTTTGTGTTCCAGCTGAAAATATATCAGTTTAGGAAAATTTTAGCCAAGAAGATTTTAACTTTTGTATATATTTTTAATGCTCAGTGTTTAACTTGTAATACTATTTACAGTATTCTTGTGGACGTAAAAATGAAAGCCACGGAGATTTTAAAGATATTTGCAGACTTTTTAAAGAAAGTACTTTTTCACAGTATAGTAGGTTAGTGACATCCACAAAACCTGTTGAGCCTGCTGGATTTAGAAGTCATTGCTGCTCTGCCTGCCTACAGCATGAATAAATTCTCAACTTTTTCCAAAATGTTAAAAAAAGCAAATGTCTTTATTCTAGTGTGCTTTCAGCTTTCATGGTAGGTACTTTAACAGCTTCAAAACTTGAGGACACCTGTGGCTGAGAGATAAGGGGAGCAACAGGGATATGGGCCTGAGGAATGTGAATTCTGTGAATTCTTTTCTGTCTGATAATAAGCACATCCATATTTCTATATTTATTTTTATTCATATTTATATTAATATCCATATTGATATTTATAATGATATTTATATTTATTTACCTCCTCTTCTCTCATAAATAAAGAACTAGTAAGTTTTTGGAAAAGACAAATTTGTTAATTCCAGCTTGAAAGCAAAGGTAATTAGCAATGATTCATCCTGAAATGATCTAAAATTTGAAAAATCTTATTTTGGACACAGATGACAAAAGCTGCCATGCTTTTGCAGTTCTGCAATCTAAATACTCCTGTGGAAAGCAATACAGGTGGATTTCCTTCTGCTTCTACATTATTACTCTCATTTATAAAAATCAAGTGCCAAACAACTGTTTACATAAGCTTATCATATGTTAAGGCCCAATTTCAGTCCTTCACTCCAGACTCCTCTTTCCAAGACCAAGTGGTGGCTAGAAGTGAGGGTCCATGGTCATTATATAGTGGTTTCACTTTGCTGCGCCTTCCTCACACCCCTCCTCTGTTCTGGTATAGGGTATCTCCATGGGCTGCAGTTACTTCCTTCTGCTCTGGCATGGGGTTCTTCATGAGCTGCATTGTTGGTAACAGCCTCCTCTATGGAGGTGGCATGGAGATGCTCTCCTCTTCCTCGTCTTTCCTTTTCCTTTTCCTTTTCCTTTTCCTTTTCCTTTTCCTTTTCCTTTTCCTTTTCCTTTTCCTTTTCCCTTTTCCTTTTCCTTTTTTTCCTTTTCCTTTTCCTTCCTCCTCCTCCTTTTCCTCTGACCTTGTATTCCTCCTGCTCTTTCTCGGTCTTTCCTCTGCCTCCCTCTGTGGTGCTTTCTCTGCTTTCTTACGTACATTTTCTCTCTGAGGTACTACCAAGTTGACTGTTCATCTGTGTCCCATGGCAGGTGGGCCAGAGCTGGCTGGGACCAGCTGTGTCTGGCACAAGACAGCCCTAGCCTCTCCTCACATACCCCCTGCTGACAGTGCCAGATTCAGAAATACATTCCCTTAAGGGACAGATTAACTATTTACTTTAAATACTGGAAGCAATTATACTTCTCCTTAATGAAATGTTTACACAACCTGATTGTTTACTGTGTGTTTATAAAACAATTAAGTATTGAAGAGTTTATTGAATCAAGAAAAAACTAGGTATATTTTTATCCTACTTGTTTAATGGGTATATGAAAACCTATGAGAACAGATAATAAAAATAAAGCTTACCTTGGCCCTTCTGTCCAGTGAAAAAAATCAGGTTATCTTGTAAAGATGAATGGTGGTCTGCCAGCTGAAATGTCAAGCGGAATTCATAGTAGAAAGTGATATTTGGGATTGTAGAATAGGCCAAGAATGAGGTATAGCCAAACGCATCTGTGCCACTGAAACTTGGTTGACTAATATGAATAGCTGGGTTAAAAAAATAAGAAATTCAGTGTTACAGCCAATTATTTAACAGATTATTTGCAAGTTCTATTAATATCACAGTTTTGAAATGAAAACCTAATAAATAATACTAATGATTTGGTAAGTTGTAAGATTTTACACACATGTAGATATAGTTTGTCTTTACTCTGAGTATAATCTCTGAGTATAATTTTACAAATGAATTATTGGCAACTACTGCCATCTCCTGGATTCTAGAAAGCATTGTTACAAATACAAGTACAGAATCACAGAATCTTAAGGTTTGGAAGGGACCTCAAAATATTATCTAGTCCAACGCCCCTGCCAGAGCAGTATTTACTCAAAACTCAGGTAAAGAAAACATACAAATAAATTCTCCTATGAAAAGGAATGCCATCTCAGACACACATCTTCATAGGTAGGTAAGTAATAAAAAGAAACATCAAGAAAGGATGAATTTGCAGTACAGTAAATAGAAACTGCAGGAAGTTTGCACTGTTTGTTCCATCATTTGAACTGTCTGAATATTCAGGAATTCAGTAACAAAAATGTATAATTTACAGCACTGATAAATTATTTAACCTTTTTAAACTGTCATTTAGGTTTGATTTAATTTGAATTTCCTTTATCTTGGGCACTGACAAAGCAAAGCATGTAGCTTCTTCTAAAGTACCTTTGTCACCTATATCCTCATGCATCATCCAAAGCTGAGGAAGCTACAAGTTCATTCAAATACCTATCTGTTTTGTGACACAAAAGATTAGAATTCATGCTGAGAAAAGCTGTGAGGTTAAAAAAAGCAAATAAAATCAAGTCCATATACACATCTGTCCACTTAAAACCGTCAATGGAGCACTGGTACTAAATACCCACAGAACCTTAAGGTAATATGTAATCATGACAATGTTATTATTACCATATCTAGTTTGTGGAATCTGTTTCTAAATTTGCAGCCTGGAAAATTTGCTATATCAGCACTAAACTGGCAGATGTTGCCGCAGTATCAGCATCAGACAAAAGGCTCTGACAAACCTTTTCTAGCACAGACTTGGAGTATGCAGTAACATGGAGTGTATGGTCTCATTTATAAAGCAGTACTCACATATGGCACATGATGCTTCGATCTGTGATCTAAATAGGAGCTAGGAAATTTCCATATGAAATGGCGATTTTGTCTTAATTAGAAGAAAACTGGCAATGAGTTTATTTTCAACCTAGTCTGACTGGATGAGTCTCAGACCTTTGTGAATCATGTGTTGCATTGGAGGGAAAACAATTGTTCTCTATTTAAATCTGGTGTTCACAGGAAGAGATGAAAGACAGGCAGCTCATTTTATACAAAGCATTCTTCTTTTTTTTTTTTTTTTTTTTTGTTTTATTTGATTCTTCCTTTTGTTTCTTCCTTTTCCTTTCACCTCTTCAGGTGAAAAAACTATTTCACTGTGAGGGTGAGGGAGCCCTGGCACAGGCTGCCCAGGGAGGTTTTGGAGTCTCCTTCCTTGGAGATCTAGGTGAACCTGCTTCTGCAGGGGGATTGGACTAGATGATCTCTAAAGGTCCCTTCGAACCCTACATTCTATGATTCTGTGACTCTTTGTGTTGCAGCTTCATCCCATTACCTCTTGTCCTGTTGATAGACACAATAGAAAAAAGAGATGCCGCAACCCCCTGACATCCACCCTTTAGGTATTTGTAAATGTTAATAAGATCACCTCTCAGTCTTTTATAGACTAAACAGCCCCAGTTCCTGCAGCCATTGTCTGTCTCAGCTCTTTCTGAGGTGCCACGTCACAGTAGGATTTTCTTTTCAAGGCCTAGGATGGTGTTCCAGGCAGTGGCATCATAGAATCCATATTTAGATGATCTCTAAAGGTCCCTTCCAACCCCTACCATTCTGTAATTCCATGATTCTCTCTATTTAATAATACACAAAATATTTAAGACACAAGAAGATTTTAAAATAGAGGCCTTTGTGTTTATTGTCTTATCCCGCCTTCATTTATAATGGGAAAGGCAAATTCTATCATGTACCTCCATCGAGCCAGGTAATTTGGTTTGTTGACACAGATTACTGAGAAGTGATCTGACAAGTTATTCCCAGCAGAGTAAAACACTTTCTTCCCAGGATGAAATATGCCATTGTCTCAGCTGTTTCCTTAGAGTTTTCAAACTGGGGAGTAATCTTCTTGCCTCTCAACTTCTGTCTTTCAACATTCCCTATAAAGATGGATTGAATACTAATAAAGGAATGTCCTGCATGGTGACCTACAACAGCAGGACATGGACAATCTGCTCCCTCTGACCAGGTGTGGCACAACATACAGAAAATTGTGATATATATGTATATCCATGTTACTGGATTATTACTACATACAGGTTTCAATTTCACTGCAGTGTTGACATATCGTAGAAGAAAAGGCTCAAAGATTCATACTTATAACTAAAACCATATTTCATTTCAGCAAGAACAGGTTGGTTCTTTAAATTGGGGGCAGCAAATATAGGGCTACTGAGTGTCAGCTTTTTTCTGTGTGTTTCTTTATGTAACAAAGTAATGGATTTATTGGGTGAAGATTTCCTTGGAGTTGCAACAGAACTGTTGATAACAAAACTGTTCCAATTTATGGTTATTTACAAAATCATTTATCTTTAAATAAGTCTACCTAAAATAAGAGACATGTGTTGGTCTTTTAAGAAGGGGGAAGTGAGAATTGGCCTTAGTAAGGCAAATAAGTTATTCAAGTAAGTTTGTTTTTGTAGGAAGTTGTTATCCAGACTCCAGAGACTACTATCGCTATTTACATGTGGCCTGTGATGTTATATATGGCCTGTGCTCCCAACAGTACTGAAAATGTTGGCCATTCGGTCTTGAATTGTGATTTCCTCCTGCTTTTTAGGATAAAGTCTAAGAAAACAGGCCTGAAAGAAAAATTATTAGGCCAAATTGATGATGAAGTTCTATAGCAAAAAGTTATCAGAAAATAATAGAGAAAAAAACCAAACTATATAAAAAATGTTAACTCCAGTCCATATAGACAGCAACACTCAGTGGCTGCAGACAGGTCATATATGCTATATTTGGTCAACTGTCAGATGTCACTGTTGAGCAGGCTTCTTGGAGACACCTCAGCAGTAGTCCAAGTTTGAAGCACCTTAGGCAGAAGTACCATGTTTTAAAGAATATTGTGCAAAGTCCTGAAGAAGATCTATCAGACAATGTCAATGTGACATGTTAGTTGGGAATTCCCGAAGGCATGATAGATATTTCTGAGATCATGATAAATCAATGTCCTGCATCCATTGTCTTTAACATAGATGCACTCTGAATGAACATCTATATGAAGGGAAGAAGATGGGAAATCTATCTTCAATCCAAAACGTGATACACATTTACCTGCCCCGCAATTTTACCTACATTGTACCAGAACTGGGTACAAGAATTGCATTTTACATCTGAGGAAAGCTTACATATAATCATACTTTCTGAACCCTCACCAAAAAATCTGGTATGTAGCAGTTTTTTTATGTAATACAAATCCATTTTATTTCACATTGGTATTTAGTGATTGTTAGACTTTTTTTTTTCATTTCACAGTATTTTTTACCTGCATTTTTCTGTATTTGTTTATTATAGGAAAGAACCATTTCTAGGCCTCAAGCTGTCCTCTTGTTAGAAGCAATCTGCAGATGTACACAATGCATGACAGTTATCTGAACAAATGAGTGCATCTGTGATATAGATGCCACAAAACAGGTGACCACTTATTGTTGCACTTTATGTCAGTGGAAAAATTAAGCACATCTAGGATGCATTGTCTTTCATACAAAACACTTAACTTTTACAGGTCAGGGGAACAGTATTTTAAAATGCTTATTTAATCCTGCTAAATACAAAAGTAGCCTTGGATTGCTAAAGTATTATAGTTTTCTAAAGTTAAACCTATACCTTCTCTATATCCTGCAACTATTTCCCATTCCGCATGTTATTTGTCTCTGGTCTTCATTGCCACAAAAGCTAAATGATTGAGAAATTCTGAACTATTATTCTATGAAAATGAAGATACACTTCTTTTTCCCCTGATTTTAAAGCATGGGAACCATAATGCACTCAGAAACTAAATTATTTGCACAAAGTCTGCAGTGTGTTGAAGACTTGAGCTCTTGATAGTTACTGAAAATTATTTACAAAGTGACCTTTGAATTTCTTTTCCCTGGATGTCTGAGCACAGCCCCTTTCAAAACAGACAAGAAGAAGCAATTTTTACAAATAATTTCTGTCTTTGACAACTTGAACATCTCCTCTCAGCTCTTTATGGTTTTCTCATATAGTTTTAACTGTGCATTTCACTGGGACCATGAAGTACATTCAATAACATATACAGCATTGTAGGTGTTTAAGATATCTCTGCCATGCTATAGGTTCCAGATGTGGCAAAAAACATCACCAGTCAACATCTTTTGGGATAAACAATTTATCTCAGAATAACAGTACAGTAACAAATACAAATCAGTAGTCCAATTACCCAAGTTAAACCTACAGTAAATGCAGTGATAGTGGGCTAAGCATTATATCTGGCATAGATGGGACCCACTGACAGATTTAGGGAATTTCAGATTCCCTCATCTAGCTGCCCTTTTATATTGGTGACTCGTGGAAGCACCATCTGCACCTTTCAACCCTTCCCTTGATCTCCTTGGTGGTGTGCCCTTTGTGTGTTCAGCGTGCTTGGATGCTTGCCTGACCAACATGTGGAGCTCTGCCTATGTAATACGTGTGGTTACTAAATGGAGAGATATTACATGAGGCAAGAGGAGCTCCGCAAGCATGTGTTGTGAAAACTGTTGTACATTATTTTGGTTTGCTTTTTCACACTTTTCTCCACAGTATTGAAACAGTTTCTCACACCTAGTAAAAGCCAGAAGCACCATCTAATTAACTACCCTAACCTTAGCAGGTAGGTACATGCAGTAAGTTCTCCTTATGCTGGGCTCTGGAGAGTAAGATATATTTAGAAATGTTAATTAATCATGAGTCAAAAGCTTATACTTCTGGCTAATCCGAAATATCTATCTCGACAGCTATTCCATATCATACCTATTTCTGGACTGCTGCTTATGGATTTTATACCACATTTTAAATTCAATTTCTTCTGTATCCTAAGTATCGTTTATCAGGAGATCTTTATCCAGTCGCTTTAAAAATTTTAAGGTTATCACTAAATGTCCATGACTGCAAAAAATTCAGTCGTTGAGATATCCTTCATGCAATGGCCTTCATGAGTTTGATTCTAATACAGACTGATTTGCCTTAAATATTTTTTCCTAAAAAATAATGATCTTCCATGAAAAACATAGTGATTGGTAAAATTGTGGCAAGAAAGATACCTCTACCTTTTTCCTTTTTTCTCTTTATTTTCATTATGAAGCTACAGAATCAAACCTGTGCAGAAAATTGTATAATCTCACAATAAGGTCTCTTCCTTGAAACACAGTCCTTAAAAATATTATTTATAAAATGTTTGTGTCTGGTTGAAATAGCAGAGGGTGCAGTTCACCACACTGGGTTATTTCCCTCTTGCAGTGTACAGTCTGAAGTGGTAAAGAATAGAATAGAGATGTGTCCCCATGGCTCTGGTTAGGGGCCAAGTAAAAACACACTCCAAATTAACACTGAATCTAAGCCACACACTGCTCTGACAGAGTACTGAAGCCTTTTATCAACTTTTTATCCTTGATCTTGTCCTGTGTTTCTCTGTCAGTCCTACACCGTTCATCATTGTCCTGTTCTGCATTCCCAGTACTGAGAAAATAATTAGGTGTGATATGTCCCATTGCCTCACAAACAAATAATGACAAATTATCCCATTATATAAATATATTAATATGGTTGGCTACCTACTTAACATTGTTCATTTTATTAGAGAATAATAGTGGGAGGTGAAAGAGAAATCAACTATAGTTTGAAAAAAAAGTCTTAACAAAGAGGAGAGAATAAAGTGACAAAGAAGAAAGAGAATAATGGTGTCATTATCTTTGAGTTTTCTGTTATGAGTTAAAATTAATGTTCCTTTCAGTACCCACTGCCAATACATCTTGAACCACAGCTTTGCAATACATTGCAAAAAAAAAAACCCAGACAAATGAAAGGTATAGAAAATGATGAAGATTTCAGGATACAGACATACACTAGATAATTCAGTTTTTTCTATTCTCATTGACTAACTGTGAACAGTTATCAGCTCAATGTCTGGGTACAGATCACCAGCCATATACACTATGGGTATTATTCATTTCTCCTAGATACCCGCTCACATATTTGCAAAGACAATATTGGAAAAAAAATGGAAATGACTACCAAGCATTTTATTTTTCAATCTTCCAAACTGTAGTGAATTCACCCTGGTTGAATGCCAGGTGTCCACCAAGTCACACTGTCACTCCTCTGCTAGACAGGTGAGAGAAAAATATAATAAAAGGCCCGTGGATCAAGGTAAGGGCAGGGAGATCACTCAGCAATTACCATCATGGGCAACACAGATGAGTTGACTTGGGAAAAAAGTATTAATATTTATTTAATTTATTACCAGTGAATTCAGATTACGATAACGACAAATAAAAACAATTATTGAAACATCTTCTCATTATCCCTTCCTTCTTCTCAGGCTCAACTTAAGTCCCAAATTCTCTACTTTCTTGCACAGTGGGTTGAGGAACGGGGGTTGTGGTCCCTCCATCACACATTGTTTCTGCCACTCATTCCCCTTCAGGGGAGACACCTTACACTGTTCTGCTCCCACAAGCTGCAGTTCTTTGTGAACTGTTCCAGCAAGGGTACCTTCCATGAGACAGTCCTTCAGGAACACACTGCTCCAGTGTGGGTTCTCCACAAAGTCTTGATGACAAACCTGATCCAGCCTGGGCTCCACTCTGTCCATGGTTTCACAGGTCCTGCCAGGAACCTGTTCCAACTTGGGCTTCCCATGGCATCACAGCTTCCTCCAAGCATCCACCTGCTCTGCTGTAGGGTCCTCTTCAGGCTGCAGGTGGATCTCTGCTCCCCCATGGACTCTGCAGCTGTAGGGACAGGGCCTCACCATGGCCTGCACCTCAAGCTGCAGGGGAACCTCTCCAGCATTTTTACTTGTTAATTTCGTCTCATTAATTATTTCCTAATGCTCCAATCTATCTAGGCCTCTCTGCAAGGCCTCCCATCCCTCAAGGGAATCAATAGCACCTCCCACTTTTGTATCATCAGCGGATTTGCTAATGACACATTCAAGTCCTGCTTCTAGATCATTGATAATTATCTCAAACAGGACTGGTCCTAGAATTGGACTCTGAAGAACACTGCTGGTGATTGGTTGCCAACCAGACATAGCCTCATTCACTACAACACTTTGAGCTCTGCCCTTCATACAGCGTGAGCCCACTCATTCCACAGTTGGCCAACTTTACCACAAGGATGCTGTGAGGGATAGGACCAAAAGCCTTACTAAAATTCAGAAAAAAACTATATCACCTTCCTTTTGTTCACCAAGTGAGTGACTTTGCTGTAGAAGGACATCAAATCAGTTAAACAGGACTTTCCTTTAGTGAACCCACGTTGACTATACCTGATGATTGCATTGCTCTTTAAATGCTCTTCAGTCATACCCAGTGTAGTCTTCTACAGTTTTTCAAGGAACTGAGGTTAGACTAACAGGTCTGTAGTTCTCCGAGTCATCTCTCATGCTCCTTTTGAGGACTGCAATAATATTGCCCAGCTTCCAATAAGCAGGGACCTCCCCAGGTCTTTGGTATATGATAGAGGGTTGCTGCCATAACATCCGCCAGCTCCTGGGACTTGTGAGCATTCAGCTGATACAACTGGTTCCTTACAATTTCAGTGTCCCCTAATGGAAATTCACTGTTCCTCCACTTGCAGTCCTCACACTCAGGCAACCAGGTACCCCAAGTTCTATCAGTATTATTAAAGACTGAGGCAAAAAGTGCGTTGAGTGCCTCCACTTTTTCTTCATCCCTATTAAGTCATATGACCATCAGTATCAGTCTAATGCTTTCTTTAGATCATTACTTGCTATTAACATACTTTAAAAGCTTTTCATTTAATCTGAAAAAAAACACACTGGCCTGTTTCAACTCTAATTGAGTTATAGCCCTCTGTGTCATCTCCCTGCATAAGTGAACCACAGCTCTGTATTCTTCCTGTGAAGCCTGACCTCACTTCCAGAGATTATAGTTTCTTTTTTCTCTTCAGCTCTAGAGGGAGCTCCCCGTTCAGCCAAAATGATCTTCTGCCCCACTTGCTTAACTTACGACATAGTGCTGCTGTGTACTTGTTTTACTAGTCCTGCATTAAAGCTGTTTTCTTTAACAGGCAGCCTACTTTTCTTACCAGAAACGCTGGGATGTGTAAGGAGGAAAAGACAAGGGGTGCTGGAGATGCAGAGTGCTGCAGAGTGCCAGAGGAGAGTTCCAGATGTCTGAAAGACTATTGTTTGCAGAGTTAGCGATTCCCATAATAGATAATTCAGGTTAAATGGGTAATTCCACTCCCTACCCCTAGTAAATACTTAGATATTCCTTTTATTTGTCTAGTCACAGAGCCCATAGGCTTTAGTAGCTTAGTTTATTTCTGTAATGGCCCGTAACTTGTGCTTCTGTTTGGAAGCTGAGATTATAAAAGTGATTGCCCTGCTCAAGGATGAAAACATGAATCTGAAGAACTGGTAATACAGCAGTACCACTAATAGTGTGTGAGTGTGCCTATGTGTGCATTGTACAATTTTTATGATATTCCTGACATTGGAAGCGAGGGGGAGAACTAAGGTCCAGCTAAAAGCAAATGATCCAGAAAACAAATTCTCTTGAACAGGAAGAAGAGCAACCCTGAAAATGCAATGCATTTTTTTGTTTGTTTTTAAAATCTGAGTAAATTCCTTTGGGCATCTGCTGTCACTGAACCGGCACATTTTAGTCTCAGACCAAACAACTCTGAAGGTGACATTGTGTGCCAAACATAGCCGGAGAGAAGCAATTCACTTGCAGGCTGATTTTCACTCTACAGAGCTTGGAGCAAGTGACTATTCCCACTTCAGCACTTTGAAATGAATTTTATACATGGGAGGCATATATCCTACAGAAAACCTTCAGGAATCCTTTGGGCACTACCATAAATGTTGCTCAGAAACTTTTCAAGGGACATAGTTACAAATTGCTTTGAAAGCACACTGTGGATGGCCCTTTCAGTGTGTGTTTGTCAGCGCGTGTTAAATGCAATGTCACAGGACTCTGTTTTATGTTGCCACATATAATCATATGAAACACATAATGAAACTGAAATACTGGCCTAAAACGTTGCAATTGACACAATTGCTTGTCTTAGCAATGCATGTTCATTTGAAATTCCTCTTTATTTGAACTTTGTGATTACGTAGCCCTTGCTCTCAATTCCTGGCCTAACAAAATGCTTCATATTATGAGCCACAGGTTCCCAGAAGGGTACAGTTTCTTGTGTAAGTTATAATTAACAATACTACCAAGATTTTAGAAGTCCAGGTGTTCATTTCCATTCCCGGTGAATTAACCATGTCTGATTCACTCACATTTAGGAAGCCATCACAACTCTGCAGTGCAACAATACCCTGATATTTCCTTATTTTTTTTCTTCTTGTGTCATATATAAAAAAAATTCTTATACCTTTGTATTTCAAACATACTGTTCTTATATTTTACAGACTATATTAATTTCCTGTACCAAAGAAAGAACACCTCCAGTTGGTACTTAGATGAAAGTTTAAAAAAATTAGAAAAAAGAAGTAAAAAGTGATTACGGAGATGATAACAATTAAATAACTTTTTTTTTTTTTTTTGAGATACAAGAACAGTGGCCTAATCTCTGCTTATTTTAGTGAGATATGACAGTAAGGTTTTAATATTTTTAATAGTTTGCGCTCATTAAAACAATGACATTTATTTCATGTTCAAAACACTTATTTGTCCCCATCTATATTCGAATCATTGAAATTCTGCATTTCAAGAGTTGAAATATGGTGATATGGATGTTTGACTAGCTGTCTGAGCTCTAATGTTCAATTTGGATTGAGCAAACAACACAGACTTTTATTTAAGTCTTAGATTTTATGAAGTTACAAATTTCCCCAATGACGGGCAGTTCTAGTACTAACTGAACCCTCACTTGCTTCCATAACAAGTTGTTGATGTCTTCCTGAACTAATCTTTAAAAGGAGAAAAGACAAATGTATTGGAAGTTTTTAAAAAAGCATTTTACAGAAAAAAGCCCTCTTACTGTTGGAGACAGTGTATTCATTTGGTCAGAAATGGTGCTATTTGTAAACACTTCCATTCACCAGTCGTGATCCTAAATTCTGAAGGAGATTTACAATCTACAAGAGACACAATACAAGCAATTTCTTACTAAATTAAATGTGAAAGAAAATTTATCAGACTGGGGCTTGAATGTTGGCTACTTTAACACAAAACTACTGAAAAGCTGGAGCTCAATAACTGGACTCAGTTTAAATGGTACAGGTCCCTTTACGTATAGCTTAAAAAACAAAGTCACTTGGGAGATAACAACATCTAAACATAGTCTCTGTGCAATTTGTTGCATATTGATGATATGCATTACTAAACAGTCTCAGCTTTCTATTTTAGTAAGTGATTAAATTCTTGTTTCAGGCAATTCCACCTCCCTGAGCTGAAAGGCATGCAGGCATTTGACTCTTCAAATCAGCAATGTTTGGTTATGTGATAAATGTTTGCCCATACCCCCACAAAGCAGCAGAGAGCAACAGTGGCAGGGGGAACTCAATGAATACCCTGTTCCAACTACTCCCAGCCCCTATCCCAGGAGCCATCAGCCCACCACAGGTCTGTCCCCACAGTCCCAGAGGAGCAGTGAGCCCAAAGGCATGTTGGAACCCAAATTAAGGATTCAGAGGAAAGGATGATCAGTCTGGCCCCTCCCAGGGCTGTCTCAGGAGAGCCCTGGTGCCAGTGTCCAGTTGTGACACCCACCACAACAATTCAATGATGGACAGATGGTGTAACTGCTGTGGGATATGGGACATGTTTCAGGATGCAGATGAAGAGAGAGGACTTTGAAACCGCAAGAGAAATATGACTGTTCAAGGGAGTGACCAAAGGTGATGAAAAGGAAGGAATTAGGTGATCTGGGAAGGAAAAAATATGGAAAAATAGAGGAATACAGGAATGAAAGAGGCCAGTCACAAATAGTTTGCTGGTCAGCATGCTTGTCTGGCCGTGTGCTTTACCTGATCAGTGCTGCCTGTCCTTTCTTCTAACATATAGTATCTATCATCCCTGTTGGCCCATTATACCTTAGCTATGTAGCTTCTTGAGAGAGATTTCAATATATAATGGTCAACTTGCAGTCATAATAACATGGTCATCTAGTGATAAAAGCAAGGAAAGATGTGTAGTGAGAGATAATGCATTTTACTATATGTATTTGCAAAAATGGACATGCTTTTAGGAAGCTTCTCTTATGCCTAAACCAAGCACAATATAACTGAGATAAACTCTGAGCAGTGTGCTTAGACTGCAGTATTCTCCATTGTCTTCAGAAATGGAAGAAAAGTCCTTGTTAGTCCCAGGAACTTGTATGGTTTTCTATGCTTATAAAAGTGTATCTAATAGAAGTTAAAATCTTTGAATTTTTGCCTCATTTGTTACATAGTTTTCTCACTTTCAGAATATTGTGCATTCACTGTAAAATGATGCATTTTTAACTTTTCATGCCAAGTGTTTTAGTTTTGTCTATTTTTTTCCCTTTTAATAGAAACAATAGTTTTATCTTCACTTTTTCAAACATATTTGTAGAGATTGGTATCATTCTTAGTGTGACTTCCAACTCTTAAGAGATGGCAATTGGAAGTCTGACAAGTGTGGGCAAAACCTGTAGCAGTAGGCTCGTTTGTGAGTTTGCCCACGTCTTTATTTTGTATAGATTATTTATATAATCTCTACTGGTAGGAGCAGCAACGCTGGCATGATATCTGCAGTTCTGTTTGATACATTTGCTATACCCATTTTATCAAATAATTGCCGTAACATCTTACACTTCTCTTGTTGATGAAGATCAACTATTATTTGGTAAGCATTTAGGAGAAACAAGGTTTCCTTCAGTGTCTCAG
The DNA here is from genome assembly GCA_013401255.1 of Urocolius indicus. Taxonomy (NCBI): domain Eukaryota; kingdom Metazoa; phylum Chordata; class Aves; order Coliiformes; family Coliidae; genus Urocolius; species Urocolius indicus. Next base: position 99,353 of record WBNH01005462.1, read on the forward strand.
ACACAAAGTAACATGCACTTGGTTACAAATCTTAATAGCAGAGACAATACTATTGTATATCTTAAACACGAGATGATTTGTTAAAAATGTGTGTGCTTAGACTTTAAATTTTATGGATCATATCTTCTAATAAATTTAGTATCTGGGCCACTCATTTTGTTAAAGCAAACAACTTTGTCTTCTGTTTCTAGTATAATGTACACTGTACTATCAGTGCAATTAGGCAGTCTATCATTATCTTCAAACACCTCACCAAACGTATGGCTTTGATGCTGCTAGGGCATCCTACCCCTAAGACTGCTCCCAGCCTTCACAGCACTCTCTCCTCTCTTTGTTCAGTTTTAAGATATGTGGTAAAAAAGGCATTTGCAGCTCATTTTAAATAAATCCATCTTCCCAGGACCCTGTGGTCAGTTTTTTCTGTTCCTTCTGAACGCTTAAGATGGTTCAATAAAATGACTTTTTGTATTTCAGTAATTTTTTATGTTGTGGATTTATTGACCTTAGATTTACACGCTGTCCTATGAAGCTGAGTGTTCTTCCCCACTTTACGTGCTTCACAGTGATGATCCAGAGTTTTCCTTTTCCACTCAATAAAATTTCACTCTTTCTATGCACTCAAAACCTTCAGCTCTGTAGTCTAATTGAAATAACAAATGTATGCACTTTATCTCAATTTAGATTATCTCGATTTTTACTCAGGCTCTCAATTTAGAGTCAGGTAACTATAAAGAGTTGTGAAAGAGCCTCATTGAACAACTATAGAGAAACAGCATTAGATGATGCTCAGTGTTGACAGATGTAAATTGAGGTAGATTACAGAAAGAGTCCTAGCCTTAGATACAGTATGGAGGGCTCTGAACTTGCCATGAGCATTTAAAGAAAGAAGTGTTAGGAGTTTTGATCATCAGTTTCATGAAAATGTCAGGACACTCATAAAAGGAAATAAAAAAAAGAAATAGTTAAGAAATGAACAGAGTAAAACAGAAAAATGTCAAACAGCACTGTATGAAGCAGTGGCATTATCACATCTTGAATATTGTGGACCTCCATTTTAAAGAGGATGCAGTGGAACTGAGAAAAGGCACCCTGGTGACTAAAGATACAGCATGACTGTGTCCCAAAAACATATGAATCAACTTGGATTGTTCAAAAATATTTTTGGGAAGGTTATAATAAGGATATATATAGACTCAGGAGAGTCACTGAGAAGAAAACAGGGAAACAATCATAGAACAGGTAACAACTCTGTAACACCTTTTCTAACACAGAAGCTTGAGGCATTAATGTCATCAGCAATTGGTGCAGTTAAGCAAACAAATGCAAGTACTTCTGTGCAAGCTATATACTTAAGCTTTGGAGCTCTCTGTCACAGGATGTTGTATATCAAGTTTACATGGACTCAAAGACCAATTAAAGCAGTGCATGGAAGAAAAGAATCTATCTAGGGCTAACCTAGTTACCACCTGCAGCACATGAAGTCCCCAATGTCTTGTGCTACTGCGAGTTAAGAAAGATTGCCAAGGAAGTATCATACATCTTTCATACTCCTGCCTAAATATTTGCTACTGGCTATCAATTATCAGTAAACATGAATAAAACATAAACATCCATCCACTGAAAATTTTGGAAATGAAAATTTCAAATAAGAGGTAAAGGTGTGTGTGGTATGATGAAAAAGACAATGCAGAATTTGATATGACCTGAACATTCTTTAATACATATTTTCAAACATATCTCTAATGCTCTGCTGAATCAGCTCAGAAGCAGTAATTATTTTCTATACATAGATTTTTCAACTTTTCGCTACTTAGAGTGTAAGGGGAACAGAATACCTTGGACGTTCACACACAGGAATTCCTGACTTAAACCAATCTTTATAATCCATGCTTGATGAATAAAATCTCTTCATTTGATAATAATAGTCAACATGACCTATTTAGATAGCTTTATTAATTTCCCTTCATCTTGTCTCCTGTTTCACAACAAAGCACTTGTTAATTTTTTATTTGTTGCTCTTTTTGACCTTATAAATGAATCAAATTTTAGCACCTGGTGGTATTTTTACAATACAGAAAGTATTGCTTATACACTAATTTTGTTTACAAAATGTACAAACTAATGCTTCCCAAAGTAGAGGAAAAGTCAAACTTCAGGAGAAATTAATTTCTCCAAAGGGACTCTCAGTTAAATACCTCTCTCAGGGTTTTACTCTAACATCATAAACTATCTGGTATTTCCTAGCTTGTTTACTCTCAGCTTATTTCATCCCTCTGATTCTGTTTCTCTGGCTGATACTTTTATGAAACAACACACAGATTGCTTAGCTCAGACATCCTTTACTTGTGACTGGTTTTTGGGTAGTGTTTGTAGGTGAGGAAGTGGTCACTTTCAGTGTTTTGCCTTCGGAATGTTTATAATGATTTTTATCATAGCTTACATGAGTGATAGAAACTATGATCAAGGTATGAGTAATATGTTTCTTACCATCAGTGCAGAGGATACCAGATCTTCCATATGGACAAAGGCAAACAGCATCTCTCTCAGACTTTGGAAAACACGTAGCACCATTTCCACAGGGATTTTCATCACAAGTTGCGAACTGGCAGAGTTTTCCAGTGTAGAGTTTAGGGCATTCACAAAACCAATTTTCTGCATCACTAACAAATTTAAATTAAAAACAACAACAATAAAAAGTGTAAGTACTAAAACACACTTAAAAAACAGGATGATATTTCCACTCACAGAAAATCTATGACACTTGACTTATGGTTGTAATGTATTTCTTTGTTTTTACTCTATATTTTTTTTGCTTATGTACTTGGCATTAGAGATGCCAGAATACTTTATGACTGACTTGAGTAAAACTTTTGAGTTTAATTTTGTAATTTATCTTTCTTTTCATGATAAAACACGTGACTTTTCTAACATCTCACTAGCTATTTGTGCTGCTGCTTTCATGACATAGTCAAAATCACTGCTGCAGAAAAAAACAGCTATTATATCTGAGAAAAGGAAAGAAATGAAAACAAAAAATGTAAGGTTACTACTTTTCAAAGAGAAACATTGAACATTCACATAGCACATATAGCTTTTGACAACACAGTAGGATGTAAAGAAAACTGAAATATGAATACTTACAGTAGTGATTGTAATGAAATTGAATTGGAAAAAACAGGTAATGTGTCTGTTTTCATATGTCTTGTCTTCTCAGTCATAGGAAGAATATTAGAATAGGCAAGGGAAAAAATCAGTTGTAATCAGTTTCAAGTGGTGATAAAATCAAACACTGAGAAATGTGCATATTCCGTTTCTATGAATTATATTTTTTGTATATTATATATACAAAGAAACCACAATGTCAGATATGGTAGGAAACCAAAATCAGACAGGAAAAACTGGAGTGTACGACATACTCTTCTATCACATAATATAAATTTATTTTCATTAAAGGTCTTATATGATTTTCCCCTTGTCTTATAACTGAGATTACATGACAGCTAGGTCAGCTCATGTGATTACTACACATGCCTGCTATTGAACAGAAACATGTCTGTCTTCTACTTGATAAGGTCACATGTGCCCGTGGGTATGAATGCAGAATAAATGATGTGAGCTGTATCAAACCACAGAGATCACGTTTTTCCACAAAATGGCATCATCATTAGGTTGTTCAGTGATAAAATGTCAAATACATGGGATGTCTAAAAATCTGTTCACTGCTTATAATATCCATGCAATCAGGTTAGAGAAAATAATATGGAGCTGAGAGAACTCCTTTGTTTTTTTGTAAGAGTGAAGTAAGGAAGTCTTGTGACAGTCTTTGTGCACAGTGGTTGATTAGTGTGTTTCTAAACTGACCACCCACAGTTCTGGGTAGTGAGGATCTCAGCTGGAGAGTCTATCAGAATGAATCTCATGAATAATGCCTCCAGACACCTCTGGAAAAGAAAATTGCTATCAGCTGCAATAATAAATTTCTGTGTGTAGCCTGTTCTATTTATAGATCTGCTGCAGACACCAGGAGAGGAATGTAAATGAGATACTGGATTGCTTTAGTTTGTGCAGCATCGAGAAGCCTGCTTGCAAGGGTTTTAATATCGGTGTTACACAGTTCAGCTAATTAAAAAAACAACAATAAACTGAAATCTTTCTGGGAATCTACAGTTGATGGTGATCAACTTTCTTTAGAGAAGAAAGATCATTGCTATTGACTGCCAAATTACAGAAACTTCAGTTTTCACCTTTGAAACAGTTTTCATACATTGTTCTATTGAGCTGTATATGTCAACATTGGCCATTTCTTTTTATAGTCATATTTCTGCTATTGCGAAGAAGATTAAAAACAACAAGTCTCATAACAATTTGTCAGAAGTTTATTGTTACCAAAATGAGCAATGTTCTAACAATTCACTGTGCCATAACATCCTAATAACAGATAAGAGTGACTCCCAGTGAGGAAAAAAATCCAGTTAAAAAAATAAATCTACAAAGTAACAGCAAGCTTTAAAATATAACAGCTAAGCCTACAGAAAAATATCACAGCCAATTCACAAGAATTAGTATGCTGAAATGCAAAATCCCAAATGACTTATTTTCTCTCAAAGCAGTCTGTCACTGTACTTGGTTAAGAAGAGGACAAGGTCTCCCATATTCTGCTGAACTGATTTCAGCTGCAAGAAATACATAAATGCTGGGATGACTAAGGACTTCTCCCAAGTGGATTTAATAATTTCATGATATCCTGCTATCTTTATAAATGCAGGAAGCAAATAAAAGGGGACAACAAATCAAAATGGGAGTATCTTTTGCCTATGTTATATGCCTGTGAATAGCTCCAAGGAAAAGTCATTGGACAATTACATACACAAGCTGAAGAAATTGAATAAGGCATGAAAGGAACAAGGAAAATATCAGGATTTTGAGGCTGTACCATTAGAAACAAATGCTGAAATGTGTTATTTAACTATAGTAGTGTTTGGGTTAAGATCCAGAGCATGGTTTTGTTGTCACCAGTTGAAATGCCTTTGTTCACATTGTGGAGCAGTCTCAAGAGTACATAAACTCAATTTCTTCCAGATTAATCTGCACCAGAAGGTCATCTCACACCACAGGTACTCAAGCTGCTAATGGGCATCTAGTCCATGGGCCCAGATCAGATCTAGTGTCAGTTAAAGCTCCTTGAAATATGAATAAGGGGAATGTTGGGTCCTCAGCATTAACTGAATTGTCCTGTAATTCTACTTCTATTGAACTACATTGTCTGCTAATATGGATAGAGATATATAAGCCATCAATAGAAAACAAAGCAATCATAGTGAATATTTTATATAAAAAAGGCTTCAGATTTTAAAGTGGAGAAATCATATCATAGATAGAGAAAAAACCCTAACCATCCAGAATCATATGAAGGAAGAACGTCACGAGCAATGAAAGAAAATGGGTGAAGAGACAGAATACTGTGGAAAAGGAGTGGAAGACACAAGAACAGTACACCTAGAGCATCATCATTCATGTCACCAACCTTATGATATATGAAGAAAAAAGTACAGGGAAGAGGAACTGTTCTCTGCCATTCTTACAAGCTTCCTCTGAAGCGATAAGGGAGACAGTTTTCATTAGCACTTCCCATGTTAAAATATTCCTTTGATCTTTCGTCTAGACATTAGACTGGAAAAAATATCATCAAGAAGCATTTGCATAGTATGACAAGATATTGGTAATTCAATAATACAAATTTTTCTCCTTGAATCAGTACTACATCAGTGATCCGATTAAATAATTTTTGTTTAATATGATGAGAGCTTTGAGATGCCAACACAGGTTTTGTAACTTTTTTTTCTTTTGATGTTGCACAATGCAGAGGAGACCAGATGGTAAAACATTTATAATACAGTCACAGCTGTATTTAACCACAGGTTTTAAACTTTTAAAGTAGTTCTATTTTGGAAAGAAAATATTGTGTTCCATCTGCACAATGTGTTACAGACATCCTTTGTACTCTAGTGATACAGTGCTGCAGTTCTCCAAAGCAGCTTATAATTTTCCATATGCCAATTTTTTTTCATCTCTTAAGTGAGAATCCTGTGTTCTGTGATTCCCATTGAAACCACTGTACATGTCATTTGTTTAGTCATACGTGAGAGGTGTTCTCTGAAAGGAAACGTAGTCAACAGCCTTTAACCATGACTGTGCTAAGCTGAGAATGGAAAAAATGTCATGTGGCAATGGTTTCAATATTTAATGACAAATTCTTTGAGTGCTCTCACTATATTACCTGGGAAAAAGATGTGGAATATGGAGGGAACCACTTAGCAAGATTCTTCAGTTAATAAACAGTGGATGTAATTCAGTTTAAGTATGTAACTGTTATTTGTTTGTAGTGCCATTTTGGGTTAAATTACTGGAAACTGAAAGGAACACAACTCTTTTTCAGTTTAAACTTCCAATTGAACTACACTTCATGCAAAGATTTGCTAAATCTCTTTCTAGAAAATACTAGGATAATGTAAAGGTGATTAGGATCTTCCTTTGAAAGCTTTGTGTAGTAGCCAAATTCGGAGAAAGTCATTGTAGCCAGAAGGAAAACCTTATCTCATCAATAATCTTAAAAATATCAAAGGACAATATATAAAGGAGTCATTTCTTCCTTATGCACAGCAGGTGTTTTTCTAATATATCATATATCTGCCAATCTTTCCTTGTATTATGTAGCTCACAAAAATCAATTCAGCTTTCCTGCTGCTTTAGTACTTTCACCTAGGTTTCCTCAATTACAGTATCTTCTCTGCATCTCAGTGCTTTTGTTAACTTTACTGTTTTGATTCCTTTTTCCCCTATCAGAGATTACTATTCTGCAAGCTCTGATGATAAACTTTAATTTCCTTTCCTGTTGCTGAAAGCACTTCTCTATTGGGTTTGTATGGCAAGGTTACATTAGCCAGGGGGCTGCAGCTACAGGGGTGGCTTCTTTGAGAAGCTGCCAGAAGCTTCCCATGTGTCCAACAGAGCCAGTGGCAGACACCTCTGACTCAGATGCACCACTGGCCAAGGCCGAGTCCATCAGTGATGGTGATAGCACCTCTCGAGTAACATGTTTGATAAAGGGATAAAGTTGCTGCACAATTGAACAACTGCAGCCAGAGAGGAGTGAGAATGTTGAAGAGGAAAATCTCTGCAAACACCAAGATCAGTGAAGAAGAGGAGGTGTTGCAGGTGCCAGAACAGAAGCTTCTCTGCCCATGGTGAGGCTCTGCCCTTCCAGCCATGGGGGCCACAGAGGAGCAGACATCCACCTGCAGCCCAGGGAGGATCCCACACCAGAGCAGGTGGATGCTCAAGAGAGGCTGTGACTTGTGGGAAGCCCATGATGGAACAGGCTCCTGTCAGGAGTGGGGAACCTGTGAACAGAGAGGATCTCACGCTGGGTCAGATTTGTTGTCAGGGGTTGTGACCTTGTGAAGGACCCATGCTAGCTAGAGCAGTGTGCTCCTGAAGGAATGTCCCATGGAAGGTACCCCCACATGAACTGCAGTTCGTGAAGAACTGCAGTTTGTGAGAAGGATTCACACTGAAGAAGTTCATGGAGGACTGTCTTCCATGGGAGGGATCCCACAGTGGAGCATGGGAAGTGTGTGAGTGCTCCTGCTGGGAAAAACGAGTGGCACAAGACAGTGTGTGATAAACTGACTGCAAGGCCTGTTCCCCATCTGCCTGTGCCACTGCATTGAAGCAGTAGAGAAAATCTGAAGTGAAACTGAGCCTCAGAAGAATGGAGGGATGAGTAGAATGGATTTGAACATTTTTTTTTTTTATTTTTACTTTAGTTTAATAAAATTAAACTATTTTTTTCCAAGTCAAGTCTGTTTTGCCCACGACAGTAATTGCTGAGTGATCTCCCTGTCCCTGGTCCATGAGCCTTTCATTCTATTTTCTCTCAGCTGTCCAGTTGAGGAGGGGAGTGATAAAGCAGCTTAAGTGAGCACCTGGCATCCAGCCAGGGTCAACTCACTACAACTTTCTAAGCTGCTTCCCTTTATGTAAAGAACTACTGACAGGCTCTGTAAACCAAGTCTAAATCACTTTTGAGTTAAATTGGTTTTGAAAACTCCAAGGGAAAATATCTCTAGATTGATTGGGTACCTTCATGGAAAAACGCTTTTGCTTTGTACTTTGAGTCAGATTTATACTCAGAGTTATATTGGTTCTTGCATGGAGTAAATAGAAGCTCACATTTAAAAGGTACTTCCAAATTCTTTGATCCAGGTTAAAAGTATTGGAGTGGGAAGATTCCCATTCCACTTCAAAAAGGATAATAGGGGTGACAAAAATATTGTAGCTCTTCACTTGACTTCTGTCAACATAAGAGACAATAGTGTACAAAATGGTTCAGCTCAAATGAAAAATTACTTAATAGGATCCAGCTAATACATTTATTTAAATTTCCTAGAATTTATTAAATTTCTCAATCAGACAACAATGAGCATCTGCTCAGTTTTGTCATTAAGCATATGTATGAGTTTCCTTGAATAAGAATGCACTCTTGTGTAGTAATAACTTCAGAAGAACAGGGTTTTTTTTTACAGAAATGACAAAGGAGGGAAAGCTTTTGCTTCTTGGCAAAATATCTATTTCAAACCTTCAAAGACACTGTTTTCAAGAATTTAACATCATTAAAATTTATTTTAAAATGTACTCATTCAAATATCTAACACAGGACTATCTAACTTTTCATGATCATGGAGCCTCTCCTGGAGCCTTTTATAAAACGTCTTTAACCTCCATTTTGCACTCAAATTGTGAATATACGGGTGATTCCCCATCAGAGGAAGGATATACAGCCATTAAAAAGTATGATGCAAAAAAGTCGTGTCCTTTATAGTGACAGTTATACACCATTCCTGTCACACAACAGGATATATAACTGTGGTATCAAGCACTTAGACATATAACACTTAATGGTGGCTGGTTAAGGATCCCTCAGGAAAAAGTACAGCAACCAATGTTTGGTGTTTGCAATGTTGAGAACAATTTTTTGTGGGCAGCAATGCATTCCCTGGCCACATCTAGGAAGAGAAATAATGGTCTGTCAGGCTGAGTCCATCACTGTCCATCTCATCCAGGACTGTAATTAGCTCTGATATCATTCTTTTCCCAAGTCTCCTCAATCATTTCAGTTAAATCGACGTTTTCTCTTTCCTTGTGATGTAAATAGATGTTATCATATGCTAAAATCTATTTCTAAAAATGATTTTTTTAAAATCAAAAGGTTATGATTTTGACACTAAAATATTAAGACTATATGAAACATGGATAGGGAAACACATAACCATTTTCAACAGAATAAGATAGAAGCCAGATCTACACCTCTCACTGAAATCACATGCTGCCTAACTTCTGTTTGTCCTTTGAAAAATCTTTCATAACACTCCTAGAGTCTTTGCTTCAATATATCTACTATTTGCAGCAGGAGGCTTGAGGACATTGGTGCACGGCATATTGCTTGTTGCACTGCTTTCATTAAACTTGTGTGGTATAACTATTACTCATTGCTGTTAGAAATTTGAAACATTCTTTTTAGCACAAAAAAATAAATTCCTTCAGTGTTAGATGAGTTTATAGGTTCCAGAACTATGTACCTTAGTAATTTCCAAGATTTCAGTCTCCTTACAGATCTACTGCAGTTTACTACACTAATCTTAAGGAAAATTGAACAACAATAAAATCTTGAATAGTTTGTAAAATAACAGCATTTGCTTTGAATTCACAACATAAGAATTTTGAATTATGACCGTTGTCTAAATTCAGAACTCTCTACTGTGGAAAGAGAAAAAATATTAGTGTAAATCTAGGTGTTTAACTTTCCTCTGTTTCTTAGTTTCTTCTCAGCATTTTTTTTTCTGTTTATAAATCAGATTCTAAATTTATGTATTTAATAAACTTTCATAGATGCAAACTCTTCCTATTCCATTTGAATTCATCTTACAGAAATACCTTTTCATAACCCTTTCTTCATTGCATTCTCACCAGTTCTATTGATTTGCTACTATAATAATCAGTGGCTCATTATTTCCTGCATATCTGTTTAGTACTCATTACCTCTTCCATTTTAAAAACATTCTTAATCATGAGGAATTGATCATCAGTATCTTCTGTAAGTCTGGTCTATGTATAAGACTGGAAGCCAGGTATTTCTTAAGAATTCATATAAAAGAGTAAGTTAGAGGTCATCACCACATCATCATCATGACAAGGCGATTGCCCTCCTCACACTGTACCCAATACCACCCTTTCATTCCAATGCACAACTTTCTTTTCATCCCTAGGTACCATCTCAGGTCCTTATAGCTTCAACTCAGTCTCTGAACTTTCTGTTCCTAGCTCAACAAAATGGGGATCATTTTAACATATATAATATGATGCAATATTTACATATAATCATCAGTGTTTATAAAACATGTAAAATGAAATGCAACACATTCTGTGAATAAAAACAGGAATTACAAAATGCGCTATGAAAACCTGACAGCATTGTAATAAGACAAGGTAAACCATAGCTTCCTTGAACTATCATCATTTTTGCCATTCACTTTGGATACTCTCTTTTCTAACAATCCTACAGACACCATCAGAGTTAAATTCTGAATGAATGAACTCCATGGGGGAGAATCTGAATTGAACATTTGTTAGTGGGTCCATCTTCTCACATTATATCTGCATCCTATTTTTCTCAGTGGTTGCCAAAAGAAAATTTGTATCTTGATTGTTCATTTCTCAGTGAAAACACAGAACTGGGTGCACAGGAACACACTTTGCTTTTTTATGTAGACAGCTAATAGAGCCACAAGACGTTTTAACTGGGACACAGCAGATATTGCAATGATGCTGTTCCACGGAAGGTGATGACTATGAGCTACTTTGTTGTAACAAGATTTTAACATTCATGAGAAAGTCATATCTCTCCACTTTGCCTATTCAAAACTTGCACAGAGTATCTAAAATTTAATTGTATTTTTTTTTGGTCTATCTATGGGCCTTGAGATCTTGCTGTTTTTTTCTGCTTCTCTAAGCTGAAACAGGAGGTCATATTTCTCCCTACAAATCATGCCTTAGAGCAGTAAGTATTTGTGGACAGATATGCAGTGGCTGGTGAAACGCAATCCCTTGTTCCTTCTGCCTACGCATCACAGCAAAAATGATTAAATAACAACATTACCAAATATATATAAAAAATGTACATTTCCTGTACCTTGTCATGATGTGATTAATATACCAAAAATGCATCACTGCATTGATGGTAATGCAAGATACTGAACTTTTACACTTTCTTTGAAAGAGTATACCTTGAGATATAGCTAAATCTCATTTGCCCATAGAAAAAAAAAAATCATGTTGAATGTAGTATTAAAACTTCCCACAATGGCAAAATATCATGTTTTTGATTTCTGAACTAAAATACCTCTTATAGCTTCTAGGTATCTATCCTCTGTCTGTCACTTTCATCCCACCTCATCTCACTGAGATTCACTTTCCCCATTGTAGTCCAGGTATCTTCCTGTACTATTAGGAATAATGAGAAGAAAGCTACAATACGGTTGACTTGTGCATCCTTTCTCTGGGTTGCCACTAACACTCAGAAGCAGTAAGGAATCCTGGCAGCACAGAATTTCTGTTTATACATTAACTGAACTGTAGAAAGTTAAGGAAAACTTCATAGATTTCCTTTGCTCATGGCTCTATCTGAATCTCAATTCAGACTAAACTACTTCTTTAAATGACATCAAAGATAGGTTGCAGAAACTGAAAAAGATCAAATCTTGACCTGACTATGCATTTCTCCTACTACAGGTTAAAGGTTACTTATAGGAGACAGCACGAACCTTTTACAAAGACTATTTGCTTAAGCCAGCACAACTACTGGATAGCAGGATGACCATGAGCCAGCAATGTGTCCAAGAAGGCCAATGGCATCCTGGGGTGTATCAGAAGGACCGTGGGCAGTAGGTCAAGACAGGTTTTCCTCCCTCTCTGCCCCTGTGAGACCACGTCTGGAATATTGTGTCCAATTCTGGACCCCTTGGTTCAAGGACAGGTAGCTGCTGGAGAGTGTTCGGCACAAGGCCACTAAGATGATGGAGTCAAGCATCTCCCTTCTCATGAAAGGCTGAGGGAGCTGGGGCTTTTCAGCTTGGAGGAGACTGAGGGGTGACCTCATTAATGTTTACAAATACATAAAGGGCAAGTGTCAGTAGTATGGGGCCAGGCTCTTCTCAGTGGTGTCCAATGACAGGACAAGGGGCAACAGGTACAAGCTGAAACACAAAAGGTTCTAAAGAAACATAAGGAAAAACTTCTTTCAGATCACTGTGAGAGTGAGGGAGCACTGGCACAGGTTGCCCAGATGGGTTGTGAAGTCTCCTTCTCTGGAGATATTCAAAACTCACCTGGATAAATTCCTGTGTGACCTACTCTAGGTGGCCTGCTGTGGCAGGGGGGCTGAACTGGATGATCTTTCAAGGTCCCTTCCAACCCTTAAAGTTCTTTGATTCTGTGATTCTGTGGTAAGAAGGGCAAGAGAGCGCTGATTACTAAAACTACTGATAACTTTGAAGTCAGATGTTTGAAATCACTGCTTGCTTTTTTTTATTTTTATACAATATAGTATCTATAAACAGCTTGAATTGTCTGTCTTGTAAGCTGACCTTCTACTTTGATTGCTGCCTCTGCTCTAAATTTTACCCATTGCTGCCTATGGCTTATGAAGGACCTTAAAACTTGTGACATCAAATACTATAAAACTGAATGTTGGCATTTTTCAATGGTTCAAGAACTGTAATTGTTAAAGTTGTCTCATTGTTGAGAATTAATATATTTGGGTCACACACTAGGCTAAACTAATGCAAAATGGAACTAAAAAAGTCTGTTTTGCAGATTACTCTTCTAATTGGTACAAAGGGCCATTTGTGTACCATTTTCTCAGAGACCTAACTTAAAATGCTATGAAGTTAGTGTCTATCTTGCACTTGAAATGCCAGATAAGCCAAGTAATCTGACTTATTAGCAATAAAAAGAAAATGTCTATCTTGAAAAATTAAATTACAGAATTCATGTTAGAGGAAAACCGTTGCATCACAGCCCCTCTAGTAGCACTGTTATTTGCTTCCAGACTTCCTCCAGAGAAACCAGTCAGTTCCTTGACATCATGATGCTGATCCATGTCTTTACATCTATGCAGAAGAATAACAGGAAGTTATTCTATCAGTGTGTCTTGTATCTTATCTTGCAAACCTGAAGGGAATGGAAATAAGGTGTTCTTTTAAATAAAACATTTGAACTTACAAATGAATGATTCAGACTGGAAATACAAATGTATATATGCTGCACTCTTCTGAGAGAAAGATTTCTACCCCACCAATTCAGTAGCAAGGATGGTGATTTGAAAGGTCTGTCAGTAATTTTGCCATAAAGTTTCAAGCTCTATATACACAGTAGAATGAGGAGATTATGGAAGTAGAATTAAACATATCTGACTTACCTTTAACCTAATGAGCACCGTTATCACTTGCAGTGAAAAAATGGGGGGTTATTTCATCATTTTCAAGGAAAGCAGGCCTTTTTTTCTGTTTAATAGTGTGTTTTGATATTACTACTCATTTTGTCTTCATAAGAGCTGCCTTAGTTGTGCCTTTTCTGCAGTGATTATATCTTTATTTCGCTTCATAGGCATGCCCTCTGTGTATCCATAGAAACAAGCACAGAATGAACTGTGATGCCTTGTGGTCACACGTTTGTTTTGAAGTTACTACATAAAGGGAGTAAGAGTGCCTTAAAAAAACCAACCCACAATGTGAAAAAACTAAGAAGGGGCTAAATCAGTCAGAAGAAAGAGTACATTTCAACCCTTACTGTTTACTTCTTTCAATCAACTTGTGTCATCCTCACAGAAAAAAACATTTTACTGTTCAGGTGAGGGAGCCTTGGCACAGGCTACCCAGAGAGGATGTATAGTCTCCTTCCTTGGAGGTCTTAAAACTCACTTGAATGCATTCCTGTTTGATCTGATCTAGGTGGACTTCCTTTGGCAGGGAGGTTGGACTTAGATGACCTCTAAAGATCCCTTCCAACCCCTATCATTCAATGATTCAATGATTCTATGATGCTACAATTCTATGAACTTATGAACCAAATTCAATGAACCAAATCCATACTGGTTGCAATATTAAAGCAGAAATTTCTTCCTTTGGCATGATAGAACTAGCAAGCACAAGTGACTATTCCAGCAGCTCAGTTAATAGGTTGTGGAAGAAAATGAAACAACCTACTTGTAGATATATAGTGATTTGATAATGATAGTAGGTGTTTGGAGTTTTCCCAGGCTTCTAGGTTCAGTTGGCCAAATCAGGAGATGTTTACTGAAATCTGTGATGCTCTCGAAAAGTTACAGTTTTTCACACACTGTAACACAAATAGGTATAATGGCAAATAGGCTGAGATGGAAGAAGGCAAACTGGAATCACATTCTTTACTTCTGGACTCCCAAATTTATTGACAAAAAGAAGTAACTCTGGGGTGCAAACTAGAACCTCAGGTTCTCTCAGTTTACATTATATGTCTTATCAACGGTAAGGGCAGGTCCCTTGCTGATTATTCCTGGCCCAGAGCAACAGAATCTTTCACTCTTGCATTGCTGGTGGCAAAGTTTTTCACTTCTGAAAAGAAGGTGAAAAATACTCCCAGAAAGCTTCAGAAAGACTTGGGTACTAAAAGACTGATCTAGAAAAAGGCCTGGAGTTATTTGAGACTTGTACCATAAATTACCCTAGAATCATGAGAACTCGATAGCATCTGAGGTTTTGTAAGCATTTTTATCATGCCAGTGTAAAAATAAAAAATACACGTAATCTGTCAGTCAAATGAATTACACAAATATGAGTCAAAGGAGAACAAATTCTTTGTTAACTGATTCCAGTTTTTGACATGCTTTGTAAAGCCTTTTTAAGATATTCAGGACTGGAAGTTAGTTCCCTGGAGTTGAGGTCCCCCCACAACTAAATAGCTTTCACATCAAAGTGTACGTTTCTCTTGAAACTCCTACCTGTGACCGAATTTCTAACAGAATAGATTTTAATGTGTTGAAGAGTCAGACCATGGTGTGAATGTTCAGCTTGTGTCTGAACCAGATGACTAGTTTCATGAGGATCATAATTTTCAGCACAGTGGCAGATGCTTTAATGCAGACAAAGATCTCCATGAAACCACTTAGCGACTACAGAAGTTGGTAACACAGCTGAATTCTTTGATGCACATGCTTCTCTTCATTGCAGAAAAGAAAAAAGAGAAAAAAAAAGTGTTCTTGCTTTACTGAAGGTTATGTAATCCTGAAAAGTTAATACTAAAAAATTTGCTATTGTGTAAGAAAGCAGGATGTGATACAAATCAATTGCCTACAAAATAAAAACCATAAAAAATATTGGATTTGTATGCAGAGTCAATAATAAATTTGTGTGTGTGTGCGTTGGATGTTGAGAAAAAAAGATGCAAGAAGGTGGAAAGTCCTGCTGATGCACAGCTATGATTGAATTGTATTCTCTGCGGTACACAACCTCTATACTAAATTGACATGCATTCAGGGGTAGAAAAGTAGTAAATGTTATATTGTTGTCAAAAGGAATACAGTTTTCCATTGGCTTTTATTTTCATTTTTAAAATTTGATTTGTGAGATACTGACTTTGTTAACATTCACTTAGAACATTTTGTATCTGTTCCATGTAAACAGAGAATATAATAATTGACACAAATTGTTAGGTAAATTTGGCATTGCATCATTTATGAGAAAAATACTCTAACAGACCTTTTAATGAAACTAAGGACTTAAACTGCAACTGATTAGAAATATTTATTAACTAATTTTTTGATTGTACTATTTAAAATGTAAATCTACAATTACAGTTAAACAGTATCTTCTATTATGTGATGAGCAAATGTCTTTAAAATCTCATTTTCTTTTTGAACCTACCTACACGACCATTTTCTTTTAAGTGTGTCAGAAAGATGTCAAAGAGATGAGTATCTAAATTGCTTTAAATTATGCTAATATTCATAATATTTTAATTTGTCAAACAGCAATAATATTCATGTCACAGCGGTATTTGTGGGAATGGGATCTCTGGCAGAGCTTTCTGCTAATGCAACTTAACATGGATTGTCTTAATGGGACTGAATCTGCATGGTAATTGAAATGAAAACAGAGTAAGAATTGTGTTGTAGTTATAAGAAGCTGGCTCAAGTGTCCCAAGATTTTGCAGTGGAGAAAATATTTTCTGGCAGAAATGCCTCTAACTCGTATGACTGCCTTTAAATGTGTTTTCTGAGTGCAATATAATTCTATGTCTTCTAGTATTCTGCAACAGTTTTTACAGCAAGATATCATTTATGTGTTTCCCGTGTTCCAGCAATTGGATTTATGCTAGGCTGGAAACTGTATTACTGGAAGAATGGATTGATTCATTTCTAGGGTGTTTTTATGTTAAACTTTTCCACTGATGTAATTGTTCAACTTCATAGGTGGTGGCAAAGGCAGCATCACTTCTGCAGGGAGAATACCATGCAGTTGCTGATATTTTTAAGGAGGTTAAATTTTACATTGCTGTACAGCGCAATACTTATATATAAAATCAATTATACTGTTATTATTAAACATTAACTCATGCATAGTAAGAGCATCTGTAATAAGTGCTAAAAATAGAAAAAAAATAGATATTATGGAGTGGTTTAGTAAACAAAGACTATTTGAACTTGTACAGGTAAACAGTTATAAGTAGAAGACATACAAAAAGTGGTTGACATGGCTTTAAAAAAGTCTATAATATATGCAACTGTAACAAAGACTTTGACATAGTTGTCTACTTTTATCTCCACAGTTAAGCCTCAAATATACAAGCTAATCTATTTTACATGGAACTCCATAAATCTCAACTTTTAGGGAAGGCAAGAAAAACACAGCCTTTGTGGAGCCTCTTTAGTGCTCTCTTTGTTATTTATCAAATACCTTTTTGTATACATAGCTAACTTGTGCTGCTGATGTGATACAATAAGATGCAAGGAATACTAGATCTACGAAGTCATCTAAGAATTACCAGTATAAATCATCCAGGATCACAAACCATATATTAATCACTCCTTCCTCATATGTCACCACCTGCCAGGGTATGGCCGGTAATGTGCCCTCTCTCATCCTTAAACAGTTGCAGGCAATGTCTGAAATAGTATTATGTTCTATTTTATGAAGGTTAAACATCCTGGAGAAAAGCCATCGTTCTCTTACTGCCTAAGCTATTAAAAAGCGTCATTCCCCATTCATCACCACTCCAAGGAATGCACTGCACCGTAGCCACTGTGCACTCCTGCCTGCCAGGGAACACAGCCTCTGAAGAGCACAACTTGTACCATGTTCCCACCACCTGTCATATTTTAACACTAGAGTTTTTTTAAATGAATATCAGAGACCATATGAGAAAGCCCCAAAACACACTTTATTGCAGCCAAACTGATGACAAGAAAACAACCTCCTTCCCACTGTCCCAGAAGATATTAGTGCAGCTTTCACAGGAGCTTGCAGGATTCACAGCTGTGCTCTGACCTATGAATGAAAACTAGTGATATCCCAGCAATGAGGTTGATGAAGCAATATCATGTACTCTTTCTTTACTGAAATATGGTATATCTGAGTTATTTTTGACAGGTCTTATTAGCTCATGGGAGAAACTGAGGATTTTTTCTTCCTGCAGGCAGAAAAAGTCATACTTCCTTTTAGCTTACATGACATGCGTTTTTGAAGTGCAAATTTTTTGCTTCTAAGGTCTGTCCTGTGGCCAAGACATACTGACAGTAGTCTACACCTCCTCACCTGAAACAGTATAGGGTAGCAGAGGCACATGGTTTTTTTTTTTTTTTCTTTTGCTACTCTGGTACTGTTTCCAAAGAATTTTTCGAAGATTAGGACTGGCAAAGAAAAAAGAAGCAAAAGTGAAAACCTTAGTTATTAACACTCTATCACATTCAGCAGCATAATAAAAGACCCTTTTTTCCCCCCCAGGAAATGCTTTCCATTAAAAATGCTCATATTTTTAACGCTCACTTTTACTATTATTATCCTATTATATCACCACGACAATTCTAATATTGCAAACATTTCACAGTGATGAGATTGTCTGCCTTGTGACAGGTATTAGAAAAAAAACATTAGTTTAATTTTCTTCTGAGTTGAATTTCATGCAGGATTTGAAACGCATGAGTCTTTTTTTGGAACTTGCATTTGCTAGAGACTAGCTAGATCCCTCATGCATTGGATTTAGGTTAAAGTCTGTATTTCATTTATTCACAATGTCTTACTCCCAACAAAAAAGCTGCTGAAGGGTTGATCAGTGACAATATTCTCCCTCTAAAAGCTAAACAGGACATGAGGCAGGTGGATGTGAACATTATTTATGATTTTATATATTGACATATTAATGAAGTGTAACCTACTGGATATTTCATTGTTCACTACTGCTGCAACAGATCAGAGAATCAGGCTCTCAACATTTATTGTAGCTAGCTGTACTGAATCTGGCTGGGAAAGAGTTAATTTTCGTGATAGCAATTTGTATGGTGCCATGTTTTGGATTTGTGACTGAAGCAGTTTAACACATGAGTGTTCTAGCTTTTGCTGAACGGTGCTTGCACAGCATCAAGGTTTTCTCTAATTCTCATTCTCAGTAGGCTGGGAGTGAGCAGCAAGTGGGGAGGGGCCAGAGGACAGCTGACCTGAATTGGTCAAAGGATAACCCAGACCATATGAGATGATGCTTGGCAATGAGAAGTAGGAGATTGTCTTTCCAAAGCCATTGCATAGAGACTGGCTGGGCAGTGCTCTGCTGGGTGTAAATAATTATTTTTGCTTTTTTTTTTTTGTTTGTTTGTTTTGTTTCCTTCACTTATCAAATTGTCTTTATCTCAACCCACCAGTTTTCTTGCTTTTGCCTTTCCAGCTGACCCCCATGCTGCTGGAGCTGACTGAGCAAATGTCTCGGGGAGGGGCTTAACTGCAGGCCAGGATCAACCCACCTCACTGAGTAACTGACAAATTGCAAATGGGCCTGGAAGCTACAGTTGCAGGAACTGCCATATAGTCACTCTGGAGGAGTTTGCATTTGACATGCTATTCAAGGATGAAAGATGTGGCCCAAAGACTGGAAAATCTGGACTTTGCAAGGGACATTAACTTTCCACAATTCTTCCGTGTTTTGATAGCAACAAACATTTGTCAAGAGTGAGTTCTCTAGCAGGTCAGGATTTGTGTGACAACCAGGCTGAGACACATTTAATCAAGAAACAGAGAGCAGAAATCCTGTGTATCCTTAAAGGCTTTCACACTTCATTTTTTACTCTGCTCTTGTTGGCCCACAGACCACAGCAGACTCCTTGCCTAGCTTCTATGATGGCAAATGCAGAAAACCTATTCCCTCAGAGTCAGTACAAATCCCAGTAGAATGCCCAGAGAGCTGTGAATATATCCTTGGAGCTGACACCAAGGGGAGCTAAGGAGCACACCAAAATGTGCAGAGACCTTTTGGTCTTTCTTAGTGTAATCCTTGAAATCCATAAATGGCTGCACAGGAGGCAGGCTTCATGCTACCAAGACAATCATCTAAGACGAGGAATATGTATCATTATTGAGACATTTAGCAACTGTTACCTTTGCTTAACATTGGTGGTCTTCTCAGAATCTTTCTTGTACGAAGAAATACTAGAAGGTGAGACCTATAAAGATGCAAACAAAGCACACCAGAGACTTGGTTCTGTGTGGCATTCTGTGATAGCTACAGATACGGGCTTTGAGGAGGTAGAGTTGCTTCATATGTTATAAATTTATAAGAGTATTTGAGGGCATTTGGAATTAGAAAATTGCTTCCATTACTGGCAAAAAGATAAACCAGAGTTCTAGACTTGCTAATCTACACTGGATACTTGGTTTGTCCAGTGTCTAGGACCAACAATATCCAAAAGCAATTCAGTATTGTCTCAAGATATTTAAGCAAGCCAATCAGCAATTAAAGTGACTTGCAGGGAGAAACATTCAGGGATGTTATACCTGGTGCAAATATATGATAGGAATGTGAGAACAGTTACATCACGTCAGAACAACGTGCACACATACTGTTATCCTGTCTCTGACATTGAACAAAACTTGTCATCTCACAAAAAAAGGATAGCTACAATGTAACATTAAGTGATATTATTCTTCCCGTGACCTGCAGCAAAGAACCTCTTGAATCAGAGGTATTTAAAGTCCTTAATAGACATTTTTTCTCCATGAATCTGTTCGATTCCTTTCTATATCCGTGTCAACTTTGAGCATTTACGTTAATGTGGCTCTGTTCCACTGCAAATGTGTGAAGTGTTACATAAACATCTACCTCTGCCATGTTTGAATTTATCTCCTTTTTTACACAAGATGGGTACAATTTCTTCTTTTAGAAGATGAACAGTTACTGTCTATTTGCTTTTATGTCTCTCCTGATGTTATAAACACCTTTCATAACACTCTTTGAACATCTCTTTTCCAGACTAGAAAATCGCAAGCTAATCTGTTGAATGGAAGCATTCTTCAATCATTCTTCTCACCTTTTTTTTTCTTTAATTTCCATCATCCTCCTTTTTGAAATGAGAGAATAACAAACTTAACATGATGTAGTGGAGCTCTGTCAATACATATTTGTGCATAATGATGTTTTTTTGTAGTTTTCCCCCCTTCACTTCCTAATGATTTACTCTTTGCTTTCTCAATTGCTACTGAGCACAGAGATGGTATATTTCTTGGATTATTCAAAAACTGTTTCAGAAAATGTTAGAACCTGTAAAGTTCCAAACCTTTTCTGAGAGGTGGCTACTGATTCAGAGCCAAAATTTCCATTTATAATGTTTAGATCTTCCCTTCTTTTAAAGTGTTTTACTTCTCAGTATGTATTAGTTTTCTTTATATTAAATTTTCATCCACATTTATTTATCACTCGGCCACTCAGTGTTGTGTGAACTCTCATAAAGTTCCTCATGGTTGTCTTGGATGTCTACAGATCAGCCCTTGGAGGTAAATGGTAAGGTAATATGAGTAAAATGTTGTAGACAACCCTGAATAGAACTGACTTGCAGCAGAGAATATTGGAGAGAATCTTATGAGGAAAGGCTGCAGGATCTGGGGCTGTTTAGTCTAGGGAAGAGAAGACTGAAGAGGGATCTTATGAATATCTACAAATATCTAAAGGGTGGATGTCAAGAGGTTGGGGCATCCCTTTTTCTGTTGTATCCAGTGGCAGGACAAGGGTGAAACTGGGACAAAAAAAGTTCCATTCAAACATAAGAAAAAACTATTTCACTGTGAGGGTGAGGGAGCCCTGGCACAGGCTGCCCAGAGGGGTTGTGGAGTTTCCTTCCTTGGAGGTCTTCAAGACCCACTGGGACACATTCCTATGTGACCTGATCTAGGTGGACCTGCTTCTGCAGGGGGGTTGGACTAGATGATCTCTAAAGGTCCCTTCCAACCCTACCATTCTATGATTCTGTGATTCTATGATATTGTAAGAATGGATTACTTACCATGACCTTTGAGAAAGACCGCAAAATGTACGTATCCAGTGAACCGCATGCCCTAATTCTTTGCCCTAAGTGCAATAAAGCTATTTTTTAACATTCAAATTCTAAAATATGAGGGAGAACAGGTAAACAATAACAATGCAACAGACACAGGCTTATGCTTAGTTAAAAGGTGTCTCTTATAATGCAGCTGCAACTTTCCTTTGTAATTTCAGGTCACCTTTTATGTTTGTATTTCAGCTAATGTTTAAAAGTGACTTCACAATCATTAAAATGCATATCCTGTTAAAAATAATGAATTACAGAAAGATAGGAAAAGGCCTCATTCTGTATAGCAAAAGCAGTGAAAATGATGTCTTGCTTATTATGCTGTATCCTGCTGTCTTTAAACTCTTAAAATACCTATTTTAGAAAGATGGTAATAATATTCTAAGATGCTCTGAAGTAAAATAATATTAAGACTTTTTCTAAAAGTGTTTCAGTTCAAGACAGATTAAGGCAATTTTTCCTCAAAGAGCTGTTGTGCAGAGATGATAAGGATACAAACACATCCTAATTGTAAAGGGCCATCAGCTATTTCTGGAATATGAAGAAAAACATTATTATGAGTTCAGGATGAAAATGGTGATAAGAAAACATGACATTCACCTGGAATTTTGCAAATTTTGGCAATTTTCCTAGAAATGATTTATTAGAGCTACCAAAACAGACAAAATCAATAAAATTTAAAGTAAACTTTCTGCTGTCTAGTCTCCAAATGTCAGAAGCAGCATATTCAGTGTTCCAAACGTCCTGAAGGCCCTAGTGTCTCCTGATCTGAGGAATGTGAAAGGCCTTATTTCTCAGGAAGAGCAGTTGCCATTGAAAAATCACATTTTAAAGCCAGTCAATCTCTAGAAAGAATCAAAACCATCAAAACCCACATGACTGCCAAATAGTCATCTGCATTTTGCATGAGTGCTTCTGATGGCACAAAGCTCACTGCTGTTCAGTCCTGCTGTATTTCTGCAGAAGATATGATAGGACTAGAATATGTGAAGAACAGTAGTGTTGGAAAAATCCTTCTCTGCCACAGATTTTCAGACCTTAGGCAAATCTCTTAGATGTTTTCACTGAGAAATATGACAGCAACTCACATTATCACATAGAAATCAGGCTGATGAGATTCCTTTGCTACCATGAATTAAAAAGACCTTCATATATGATTTTTTGGTAATAAAGGAATTTTTTGGTAATAATGGAATTCAAGTTAGAGCAAGACACAACTTTGCACAATTTTTCACCTAAGGGAAGAAAAAGTCTTTCTGTGCTAAGGTTTTTGATCTGTAAAATTAGCATAAATTTGTTATTTTTCTGGATGAATTAAAAAGATAAGCATGAAGAACTGAGAAAACAAGACCCAGATAAATCCTTAATGCACCTTTAAATCAAATCCTTTTGCAACTTATGTTGCAACATAAGACTCATCCAACACTAGTGATTCAATGAAATGAATTAATAGTTCTACTTTGATTTAGAAATATTTATTAATTTCAATGTGTTAATGTACTGGCTGGAGAGTAACTGTCTTATTGTCTTTAAACACTGAAAGATTTTCATTTGGAAAAGAGAGCTGAAAATTACTGGATGCCAAATGATTCATTTTTTTTTCGCACTAAGGAAATTGTGATTATTTTTGAACTTGTATTTGAGGACAGACTCGTAAACGCAAAGTTTCAGAAGCAAAACCAATATCACAGCATTACTAAAGTTTCTCGAGGCAAACTTAGTAAAGATATTTACATGCAAATGAGTGTGGGACTTCCTTTGCATTGGCATGCTGAGAATGCTTCAGTGCTACCCAAGCTGGTCAAACATCACCAGTATAATAAAGGCTTCAGGACACTCTCTACAAGCCTGCCTGAGTCCTTAGTACATACCAAGAAAATTTTTCTGTAGAACTGAATTCCCTTTACTGAAGTTCATACATAAGCTCTCTAGTTTCGATGTCTCTACTTATGTTCCAGCAAGCTTAATTGCTCTTTTAGAAGAAACATACTTTTTCCTCTAAAATAATAGGAACTTGAGTTATTATGAGCATATTTTTTAAAGCTTATGTTCTGCTTACAACCAATCAAAAGAAACCCAATACAGAATAGAAGGGACAAAAGTGACAATAACTAGTAGGTAAGTATGACTGTCACAAGCAGATATGCAAACTTTAATAAACCCAGGCAGATAAACCTAGGACTATACATGATAACTATACTGGATGCCATAATTTAGGAAAAGTTTTCCTTCCACTGCTTTATTGAATAGCAATCAGTCATTTAAAACAAACAAACAAACAAAAGCAGCTGTTTGAAATGCTATAAATCCTAAATGATGGTGAAACCTCTATAAAAATAACTTGCAAATAAAGATTGACACTCAGTAAGTAGAATTAAAAATTCACCCTCTGAAAGAATACTGGAGTTCATTTTTCAAAAGTTATAGTTGGGGAAGTTAAAAGTAAAAATGCTATTAGAAGCAGCTGGCTTAACAAGTGTGTTTTCAGACTCTCAAAGCTGAAATTAAAATAGATCTGGAAGTCTGTAAAGTCAACTAAAATCATTGCAATAACTTATGGAAATGTCAGGCTTCTATTTATTTTAGTCCAGGTTCCCTGTTGAGTCTACATGCAGACTACTAGTATCATACACATTTAATTCCTATTAAGAAAACTGTGGGAAGATATGCATCATACTAATAAATCCCCTTGGTAATAATAACCTCATAACATTGTGAAATACTTTTCTTTTACGTCTTAGTTTCCCTTATCCTTTTCCATATTTAAACCCACCCCATCTGAAGCGATATCTAATGAAGGGATATTAACATGCACGTTAAGGATTGCTCAGGCAGTGCCTTGTGAAATTGCTGAGGATTGTGCCCTATTGTAACGGGTATGTAAGAAACAGAAAGAGTCAGATCTGGCAATTTAATATTTGAACACCATGGTAACAGATCTGTTCATGCAGTTGCTCAAACACTATGGAGATGGCAGTGACACAAACAGAAAGCCTGAAGAGGTCAACAGATTGGTAGCTTTTACAACTCCTCTGCCACTTTCTCTGTAGGCAGGAAAGACGAGTGGGCTCATATCTCACTGCTGCCCCACACCTTAAACCTATCTGTAAGCAGGAGTGACAAACCTCATCCACATTTTCCTTAATACGGTTCATATTGCTGAGGATTTGTTTTTTGTATGTGCTAGGGGTTCTCTCTGTCACAAAGGGCTGAGAACAAGATTTGTACCACTAAACTACAATTTGTAAGATTATTTCATTATGCTTAAATGCTTGAAAAGTTAAACAACAGTCTGGTAATTTCATTGTATATTCAGTTGGGGAATGAACCGTTTTAGCAAATGAAAGTCTGCACAGCATGCAACAAATGTTTTGTGTATTTGCAATTTGTTATCAAAGTGAAACTGGCTGTTTCTAGCATTGGTAACCACAGCAGTAGGCTTAAGTACTAGGCAACACAATCGAAAGACTTCATGATTCAGGTTTTGGAATTGCCTTATGACAATTTGCAATGTTCATGACTCTGATAACTCTCTGGAGTGTAAACTCTGTGGTCATCTGGATAAAATAATGCTTTTATACTAATATGATAAATCAAAACTACTATACTGAATTTATTACATATTGCTTTATGATGCCCTTGGTTTAGCATTATCTTAATGTACTCTGCTGCAATAAGGCTATGTACATTTGCAGTAATATACTGCAATTTTATACAGTTACATACAAGCTTTATTGAAATAATACTGCACGGCATTTTTACACATTTCTTAAGATAGCAGACACATAATATAACCCAAAAATCATAGGCTATTTAATAATGCATGAGATGTTAAAATTATGCCACTTCTGTACTGTAAATTGTTCTTTTTTTTTTCTTCTTGGTGTCTCAGATGTTCTCTTCAACACTGCTACTTCATCCTCCTTCACTGATGCAAAGAGGTATCATTTTACAGCACACTACTGTTGTATTTTTCCTATCAACCTATAATGCATTATGAGGAGCACTGTAAGTCAGTTAGGTTCCTTTTGCCCCTGTTTCCCCATTTTCTTTGCTTAATTTGTTCAGAAAAGTTGAAAGAATCACCATGTTTATCTTGCTGAATGCTATTTCAGACCTTACAAAATGGAGAGATTCAGGAGTCATACTAATCTTACACATAATTCTAATGTTCTTTGGACACCCTTAGATGTAAAAAATCCATGTTCAGAGAAACCAAATACTTCATCTGCCAGTCTATGAGCCGGTTTTTCAGTCAACATATACTACAGAAGTCAGTGCTCACATAGTTTACCAGAAAGGAATACCCTTGCCTCTTGAACTCCTGAAGTAGGTAAGCATTGTCTTAAGTGTATAACACTTTTCTGTCATGAGAGGACCCTAAAGCAGTACAATCCTGTTGCTTACCAATGTCAGGCAAACAAGATTAAAAGCAATTCTCTCCATCCTATTTTCCTCTGCCCCACACTTGCTTTTTTTCTGAAATACTCACAGGCATTTCTGACTAAGCCATAGCATCGTAGAATCATACTAACCTTATATCCAGTATGATAGCCTATATATTTTAAAATATAGAAAAAGGAAGTTTTGTGAAATCTTTTAACAGAAGTATCAGCCATTACTGAATGTTTAAAATTGTTAGATTGAAATTAAATCAGAACAATCCACCTAACAAGGGCATTCGTGGCTAACAAAAATAGCTGTCAGATTCATAAAATAGAGGAAATAATACTGTGTTGGAAGCAGAATTTCTTGTTCAAGATCACACAATCAACAAGAGAATGGCTGAGGTTGGAAGAGACCTCTGTAGACCAGCTGGTCCAATCCCTCTGCTCAAACATGGTCACCTATGGCCAGTTGCCTAGGACCACGTCCAAATCCCTTTTGAGTGTCTCCAAAGATGAAAACTCCACAACCTCCCTGGACAATGTGTATCAGCACAAGTTTAGCTAATATTGTAGCACAAAGCAACTTATAAATTCAGAATGTATTTTATTGCTCATTTCACTCCTTTTCAAGATAAAGAAAAAATGAGAAATACAAGCACTGGCAACCTGACAATTACTTCAATTTCAAGATAGATTTTAGCTATTAACAATTACAGCAGCCAGTCAAATGGAAGTTGCTTACACAGGTGAAATAACATTAGCGCAGTCCAAACGGATGGTGAAGGATGTTCACTGGGTTTTTTTAACACTTTTAATGCTGAAAACACACATTTGTCAGTCAGGTAGCCTGCATTTGTAATAAAATCTTCAGACTTGCTGTGCCTTGCAAACAACTGCCAAGTAAGACTTCTTTTCAGAAACATATTGAACAGAATGATTGTAATTTCATAATATCCCATTTTTCCCCCAACAGTTTTATGTTTAACAAACAATAATATTTCATATTTTACAAGAAATAAGAAGAATAAAACAGTACTAATAAATGTATGTCTAAAAATTAAAAGGTTTTGTGGATCACAAACGAATCGCATGGCTGTAAAGAATTAAAAGAATTTCTTTAGACAAGACAAATGATGCTGAATAAAGATTCAGAGATGAACAATGCCCAGGAGAATATACAGCACATAGAAAGAGCTGTGTTACACAGGGAGAAATTCTTTACTGTTAGAAAAATATAGTCTATTTTCTCCTCCCTTTTATATGACAAACACAAATCCAACTACTTTTAGTGGCATGTCCCTTTTTACAAAAAATTCAATGTTAGCTCGGCTACATACTGTAAAATACACTAGGTGGCAGCAAAAAGTAAGCTATCAAATCTGTAAAGTAAGAATTGCTGAGATTTAGTACACAAAATCTGCATTATTTCAATGGGGAATGAGGGTGACATGAAAGAAATTCTAGTTTTTTTGGCTTCAGTATTTTCTGGTAAGTAGTGCAATGCCTAAACAAGTTGTCTATTGCACTATTTATTATACTATTGCAAAGCTGAGGTGCTCACATTACTCTTTCAAGGAGAATGAGACAGAGTCACTACATGACTCAGTGCAGTGAAAGTCAGTAACAAATCCAATGGTGCTAATAGGTACACAAACGACTATGCCACCCTCTCAATGCTCTGGGTCAAATATTTTACTTAAAATGATATGCCATAGTAAATATATGAAAATGCTGAGAATATAGGCCAAAATAAGGCTCAGTTTTCCAGATTATTTCTACTGCTGCCTCCTATATTTTTAGTTTCTATAATTAAGATTTTAAACTGCAGTCATGTAGACGCCTAGAAGACTTATGGATTGACCAGTATAGTCTGATGAAAAGTGTATCTCTTCCCTAAAAAATCCAAACCAAACCTATGTAAAACTGTACCACTTAAATTTTATCTAAAATGGCTGCCAGCATTAGGTATAGCACAGAGGACAGCTGTAATGACATTATACTCTGAAAAATGTTTGGAAGCTGTCATATAGTACTTACCCTGGCTCCCATTAAAGTTAATTATGTACGTATAACGGTTTATTTGCTTATAGAAGAGACACCAAAAAAATTACAACTAAATTAGAAAAGATTAATATAACTCTTATTATCTCAGGGGAAGGAATCTCTTGTAAATATCACTCTATTAAACGAGGCAGGGAACTTGCAAATGGATCAAGACATAAGAGGCAAGCAATACAAATGCAAGCATGCATAAAGCAGGGAATTTGTTATTTATTATATTTTTTTTAACCTCTTCCTAGTTTCCCTTCTATCACAGTACTACAGACAATGAACTGTTTTCCATAGCTCACACTTTACATCCCAGCATGCTTTCCTCTACACCTGCCTCTCATAGCAATTGCTTTGTATATGACAGGACGAATATGGGAAAGGAAAACAGACCAGAAGACTTTGTTTAAAGATCACAAGAGTGACTTCTTGAGTTTCAGTTGCTTTAGTAGACATTGTAACAGACATTAAAAAAATCTATTGAATAATTCAGGATCAGACATGATAGAACTTTGTATTATTTAGCAAATCCATCACATATTAATATGTGACAACTATGTCAAA
Source organism: Urocolius indicus (assembly GCA_013401255.1). Taxonomy (NCBI): domain Eukaryota; kingdom Metazoa; phylum Chordata; class Aves; order Coliiformes; family Coliidae; genus Urocolius; species Urocolius indicus. Next base: position 128,033 of record WBNH01005462.1, read on the forward strand.
TGTGCTTTTTTTGGCCTGAAATCCCAAGTAACATGTAGACTGTAAATTCAAAATACAGCCTGATAACTATTGTGGCAGAAAGCCACATCAGTGTAAGAAAGTAATTTCAGTCTAAGTGTGCAAGTAAATTGATAACTAACCTTGAATGCCATCTTTAATATTAAAGAATAACAGAATAACAGAATCATAAAATCACAGAATCAGAGAATGGTAGGGGTAGGTGAGGCCTTTGGAGATCATCTGGTCCAATCTCCTGCTCAGTTAGGCTCACCTAGATCAGGTTGCTTCCTGATCTCCAAAAGTTCCATGTCCCTCTTGAGCTAGGGAGCTCAGAACTGGACACAGAACTCCAGATGAGGCCTCACCAGGGCAGAGGAGAGGGGAAGCAGAACCTCACTTGACCTGCTGGCCTCACTCTTCTTGATGCATCCCAGGGTGCCATTGGCCTTCTTGGCCATGAGGGCACATTGCTGGCTCACGTTTAGCTTATCAACCAGGACTCCCAGGTCTCTCTCTGCAGAGCTGCTCTCCAGCAGGTCAATCCCCAGCCTGAACTGCTGCATGTGATTGTTCCTTCCCAGATGCAGGACTCTGCTCTTGTCCTTGTTGAACCTCATGAGGTTCCTCTCTGCCCATAACGTAAACCTGAAACTTCCACTGTACTTATGAGGGTATTGTTTCATATCCAAAGAGGAATCTGACCATATCATTTATTATTTTATTGTAGACCAGAACATCTTTCATGAAAATATTCCTCCCCTTAATACTGTGCTTATCCATTTTTAATGTTCAGAAAGACTGATAAATCTTTCCTACATTATGACAACTGTTCTAATATGAAGAGAATCAGACACTTTCTGTGGAAGTGGATATAGACCGCTGTTTTCTGTTCCTTTCCTGAACTTTCTGTATCTTTTGCTTTGTACAGAACTTGCCTTTCTCCATTTCCATAATAATTTCTTGCCCATTTTTTTTTTCACTGATTTCAACAAGATAAAAGTACATTTCTATTGAAATAAGTACACACAGACACACATCCATATTATTTCTAAATAGTTTTCAATTAAGATTATTTTTCAATTATTTTGTGCAGTACAAAGAAACTTTTTTTTTTTTTTTTTTTTTAACAGAGAGTTCCATGGGAAGTTTTCCAGTTTTGAAATGCTTGTTATGCCTATTTGGATGAAGTTATGCTATCCTCTGGAGATGAGAATTATCATTTCTGCCAAAGGCTGCCATGAATTCAGAATCACTAAATACTGCAGATAATGCTAGAGATGTTCTTTGTGGACTTTGCAGAAGAATATTTTCTTCAGCTGATGCTGAAATGAACAGGATACCAGTCAGAAAGAACTTCTAAAAAATGATTTTACTACTACCTCTAAAGAGAAAATGACTGTTCAAATATAATCAGTGCAGAAGACTTCTGCAAGTTTTATCTAGATAAGAGGTTTTGCTGTAGTTGGAAAAAAGTTCCCATGCAACAAACAACACTTGTCAAAGGACTAATTTTAAAATTACTTCAATTAATATGTTTCATTTACAAAAAAGACTCCAACCCAACAAGCTCAACTTTTAAAATCAATATAGGGATATAAATTTGGTGATAAACTGTATTCTGACTTATACTGTGTAAAATAAAGTGACTGATCACCTTACTAATGTGTGAAGCTCACCATAGCTTAGGCTACGGAACACCAACCCACAATTTCTGAAGTTAAATCAAATTGAAAAATATACATAGGGGACCTTTCTGTATCACTTAAATGTGGCTTTCTTAAGAAAGGAAAACAAGAGTGGCTTAATGAGAACTGAATATCTGGGCAGGAAATAATCATTTAGTTGGGTGTGCACGCAGATCTGTTTTTCAACCAGGGGCTACAGATGAGTGAATTTGCCGTATGTATTTTTGAAGTGTCAGAAAAACTTTAGCAACTGAAAGTAAGACTCATGTCTAATGTCTCATCTGAAAGGATATTGCTGTGTTCTTTCTCATCAGACTAAGACATTCAAACTGAAATTTAAAGGAAATTTAAAAGGATGAGTGTCCCTTGATGAATCAACAAAAATGATTCTAGCTGAGCACTGGACCAGAATCACACAGCTTCACAAGTCTGATAGTTTCACTGCAAATTACAATAGGCCTACGGAGTATCTGCATCTCTCATATTATGACCTTTTTCTGAAAGGCAATTATTTATTTGTTCTTATGCTTCCACTTTTGGGTCAGGTGGACCTTGTGGAGATCCTTTACTGATATATTATCACAAATGACAAGGTCTGCTCGGGTAAACACATTTATACATGCAGCTTTAAAATGCTATGTCAAACCTTTGCTCATATTTCATTAGCTTCCTCAGAAGGTAAGTATATAAATCTGAGTTGAAGAAAATTTATTTTTCTAATATATAACATAAATTGAAAGGAAGCTGTTAGCAATGATTTTATAATCATCCTTGAGGCAGAAACCATTTAGAGCAACACTAGTAGCATGCATGCTTTATAAAAACTCAAGAAAGCATTAGAAGCATTTGTGATTGTTGCTGCAGAAGTCCAATTCACATTGAGCTAAAGTGAATGCATGACTTGGAATTACCAAGTGTGCAGATAAGTTGAGCAGGTCAGAACAGGATCAGTGTCATACTTTTGGGTATGTCAGAAGTAATGTGTACTAATGTATTATTTAAAGGATTTTAATGAAAACTGAATCAGATCAAGTGAACTGTTTCTAATTTGATTTTCACTGTGTCAGGCTGAGCCCTACTCTGTTATAATAAAGATCAAGATATCTAAAGAAAAATAAATAAGCAGTGATCAGCAGAGTATAAAAAAACTTCAATCTGCAGAGCCGAGAGTCAAGTATTAACTTTCTGTTATTAGTTGATTTCCAACTTGCCAAAAGACATACTTTGAAGAGAAATTAACCACTGATAAAAAATGTCACTTTTCTCCACCAAGGACTGCCAAGAATTACAACCCCTAGTTAAGATTCCTCAAGCGGAATATACATTATTAGTTTCTTCTCCTCACCATCAAATACTCCCTCAAAACTGGCATTTCTCATCTGTAATTAACAAACAGAATGCAAGGTAAAGTGCCCCAAGTCTCAGTTGTGTAAGATCTTTTGAGAAGAATAAATATGCTGTAGTTTATAACCCTCTCCAAACCATTTCAGACCATCTCAGACTCAATTCCCAGAGTTCTGGAAGATGATAGATTAATAACATTGAAATTTTTTTTGTAGAATCCAGTTGATTCAGACCACTGCATTAATATTTCCGCTAAAAATCCTTCTTTTCTATGGTCTGTTAGTGCTTCTGCAGCCATTTCAAGCAAGTTTCTATAAAGAAAAAATAGTCTCAAGAAAACAACTACAGCATGCAGGGACTGATGAACTGGCACATAACAAAACAGTTACATTTGCAACCTCAGGTTAATCTTTGTCTATTATCATCTGAGATAAAGGAACAGTTTGACTCTACTTGACCTAGCGATTTCACAGACTGATGAACTTAGATTTTGCTTGAACTGACTGAACTGAACTCGACTGGTGAGAAACAGACATTGGTTTCTTCTTTCCTTGCAATATTTAATTTATCAATTAATCAGTTTTAAAACCTTCCTTACTGAAGTTGGTAAGTACAATGTAAAGAGTGAATGGTATGGGTACTTCCCACTCCTAATGCCTTGTCTAGTTTTAGGCACTATATTCAGTCTATTTCTAAATTATGAAGGAAACTAAATCTTCTCTCAGTTTCACAAAAATTCCAGTCTATATTTTGCACTAATTAATCATAATTTGCCTCTAACCGTTGCTTCTTATCTATTATGCTGGCTTGTCATATTTCAGCATCTTCTCCCATCAGTGAGGCTGATTCAGACCGTCATATGTTAGCACTACACTTTTTTAAATGTTGCAGCTTGTAACACTCAGTTCCAATTATTTTTATGTAAATGAACATGACAACAACCCATGTCTAACTTGGCTTATTAATTAGTGTAAGATTTTAAAGTGATTTTCAGTTCTTTTATCTCCGCACTATGCTTGAAAAAAAACCAAATCTCTGTAGCTATTGCTCGTCTTCCAGCTCTGCAGCCCAGACTTTCTAATAGTTTCCAGATAATTCCTCCTTGACATGTTTCTGCTATGTGATATGTCTTTCCCTCTGGGCTTCTTTAAGGAATGATATTCTCTACAAGGAGCTCAAGAAGACATTTTCTGCATAGCTGCAACTGCCAAGAAATTACTATTCTTGCCATCATGCTGCTTCTGCAGACAGGATATGGTACCTCTTTCTATAAACTCAGACCTGCCAGCTCAAACTTAATTTTTGTTTTACTAATTGTCTTGTTGGGTCACAAGCTGAAGTTTGACCTTGTTCTACATAGATGCATACCAGATAAGATGCCATGAATCCTTGCTGACTATGTAAAGGAAAAAAATATATTTAAAAAAAAATTTTTACAACAATGGCAGTAATCATTTTGCCTTATTATCTGTTGTATGCATAGCTTCCAAGAATAGTGAGTTTTAAGAATAGGGCTTCCAGGTTTTACATTTCCACTTTTCAGTAGACTTTCAACAGTTTCAAGACTCCAGATTCAGAAAATGATTCATATATGTGTGCCTTGGAGAGGCATTATATGTGTGTGTTTGGACCAAAACCACCTGAAAACGAGTCAGAAATCCTGTGTGGTACTTAGCTTTGGTTTTGATGAAAGGGCACAAACCATTTAGGAAATATCAACGTGTACTAATGAAAATCTAAAAAAAAAAAAAGAATTACCCAAACTTTCATTGCTTTCACAAATTAAAACTATTTTATTAAGGTATAAATAATAGGAGATGGTCAGGCATGCAGTAATAAATTCTTCCAGCTTATGAGAAGTTATAGAGAAATATTCAGCTACAGAGAAATGTCACCGTTATCAAGTCTAAAAACTGAAGTGCAAAATGCAAAATCCATGAAGGTAAATTCTCATCTTTCTTAATGGAACAATAAGGCTGAGTAATGAAGGTAGAGAAACGACTCTGCTACATATTAAGAAAATATAATTGTGAGCACTTTGCGGGTTCACTGATTTGCCCAACTTTTCACACTAGCAACTCAGCATGACTATTTAGCACTTTCAAGGAAAAGAACAGAAATCTTCAGAACGTTTTAAATTACAAAAAGGTGATGGGAGAAGGGACTTTAACATAATTAAGAAAAAAATATCCTCTCCAGTTACATGCTGACTTCTGAAATACAATGCTCTCCTGTACTTACAAGATGGAGCACTCATTAATTTTAATTTATGAACCAGAAAAATAAGTCAGTAACTATCAAACACGACATTATCAGTGTGGCTCTGACACTCATTCTGCATCACAAAACGAGAAATTTTCTTCAGTCAAATGTGTAGCAAAGAAGCATTTACTATTGTTTATAGGTTTGTCTTACATGGCTTTTTTGAATGTCTAAGAGAAAATGGAGCTTTGTAATCTGTGACACTTTATTAGTGCACTTAGCAAGTCTCTTTATAAAATATCATGGGTGAATAATAAAACACAGTTAATGGAGACATCAAGTATTACAGCTTTAAGTAACCAAACATTAACTGAACCTAAGTTTGTCTCTACTAGTACGTAAATCTAAAAATTTTAAAAATAGCCAATCTTTTCAAACTCTTAAACCAAAAAATATTCCTGATAGTAAACTCATTAAGTCTGCTGAGTAAAGATCTCATCTTATCTGAGATCTCTTCACCAAATCTTTTAGTAGAGACATGTAAGTACAAACTAGTACTTAATTAGAACTCCAAAGATAGAACTGGATGCCTAGATATTTTTATTAATTTTTTAAATTATTTTTATTTATTTATTTTTATTTAATCTTTATTTAGTTTATATATATATNATAGAACTGGATGCCTAGATATTTTTATTAATTTTTTTAAATGATTTTTATTTATTTATTTTTATTTAATCTTTATTTAGTTTTTATATATATAAGTAAACAAACTGAATCTGAAAGTGAATACTATTTTGGCCTTAATAATTTTAACTGTACTGAAAGTCTAAATGTGACATTGAAGTTATGACACGTACATTAGAACATTACTTAATTTCAATACTCTCTGTTATTTCACATTATACGAAATAATATCTGACTGTACCCATACAATGCCCTTCTTCACAATGATTAAATAATTGATTAAAAGTTTTTGTCAGAAAGGACAAAATACATGGCTGATTAAATATTTTTAGTCCCGAACAAAACCTCAGCATTCAAATACAATACTGAACTGTATCTACTGAAGAAAGTTTGAAAGAAGAACTAGATGTGGTGTATTACCATAACGCTCAACCCTTGACTATACCATCTGCCTTGGATGAAGAGCAGCACTGCTTTCTTTCAGGAAATATGGAGGTACATTAATGAATCTCATTGTCTGTAAATATTATCAGTAAATAATTTTCACTGCAAAAGTGGCAGAAAGTACAAATTATGTTGGAACAGTAAAAAAGATTGAAAGTATTTTAAGACATATGCTACAGCTAAAGCAAAAATAACAGTACTGTCAACAGATGGTGATGAAACTTGTCTATGTTATGGAATATCTTGAATTAGACAGTAACAATGTACCATTTGTCATTAAATCTCTCGAATTAGACAGTCTCAATGTTCCATTTGTCGTTAAATCTGCAGTTTCATTGGACTTGCAAATACAAGAAAGTATTTCAGTTATGCAGAATATAAAGGGAATAGAGGCTGTGTTACCCTAATTCATAATCTACGATCTTAAAAAAAAACTCTTAGCAAAACCCCCCATCAAACCTAGCAAAAAAAGGAGGGGTAAATGTTGCCCTGTGTATAGGATACTCTAATCTCTGCCTTTCGCATACCTCATAAACAGTCAAATTGGCTAAAAGTCCCCACCCCTTGGTTGGAGGCAACACCACTGTAGGACAATCAGTAGGACAGAATGTCTAACCATGGTTCAATTACTCCTCTTCACAGTTCACTACCTTAATAGAATCCACCTGACTTACACTAAAATGCCAAATGGGGTGATGAGTTGCAGGTACACATTCCTTTATCCGACACAGAAGTGGAACAGACAGCTTGAACAGGCACTGCCAGCATTATCTGTCAAAGCTCTGAAAAGTTCATCTAGAACTGGAAATTTGTACTGGACAAGTTTATGTGACACTTTTCTGTTTAAACGCAACAGGTGTATCTAATTTGGAAAACAAAGATCACAGGCTACCTTAAACAGTCAAATGTTGGTCAGGCAAGTGTATTTGCCTGCAGTTTGGGTTACAAATGTTAAATTATCGTCTTCTGCATGCTTTCTGCTGCTATAAATACATTATTTGATATATATGTCATGGACACATCAGAGTATATTCCTCTAGTCCTTCTTTTTATAACTTCTTGCACTGTTATGCCATGTGTGTTATGCCACGTGTTATGCTATAGAATTCCCTTTTGAAAATCTCCTTTAAAAGTAGCTTTTAAAAATGGGTTCTGGTGATCAGACCTGTGTATCAAACTGAACGCTGTACACACTCACATTTTATGCACTAGAAACAATTCTTGCAGTTCTTCTATTGATTTTAAAATGCATTTCTTTTTTGTTGATGTTTTTCAATAATTCTCCCATCAACAACATGTCACTTCAAAACTAAATCAAATGTTATCAAGATGCCTTGCCTCCAGTGTTTTGTACAGTAGCTATTAAGTACTAAGACACTGATTCACTATATTGTTTAAAGGGTGGTAATTCGAAAGTTAGACGGCTCGACCCAGCTAATTATACACATACCCTTGACAGTCAAATAGGCTGAAAAGTACTTCTGGAGAAGGATTTATCAAACACTAAGACATATGCCTAAGAATAGTGCAATGTTCTGCCAAAAGTGCCTGCAAGTCTGTACTAAGTAAGGATGGAGGGAGCACACACAGAACTTTGACCTGACATCTTGCTTGCTGGGGGCCTGTATTGGTGTGGTAAATGCTATCCTAGTGGCTCACCTGAAGGTTCAAGGAAACAACTGTTATCTGAAATTCAAGGTTTGATATTATGCATAGACAAGTGATGACAGTTCTGTACTGATTTTAAAGCTAAAATTTTAGGGTTTATTCCTTACAGTTTTAAAAATAAGAGATCTAAAAAATTATTGCAAAAGTTTAAAATAAAAATTCTAGTGATTAAGTAAAATGCCTAAGAAAATATGTGAGAGTGATTTAGTAAATTAACTGCTACTTAATTCTGGTAAATATAGCAAATTAATTGAAGGTAGTGCTATAGGCCAAAAAGTTGACATCTTGATATCTTCAAATCTATTTTGTAGTATGACATTAAGTGTTTTAATAATTTGCATGTAGATAAACTATGACCTACATTCTATAAAATACATTATATGAACTGTTTAATGTCTCTGTCAGAATTATAAAGCCAATAAAGAACACTTAAATTCCTGCTGAGGAAAGATTCTGTGTATTTTATTAATGTGCTGTGACAGACCAAATAGAATGCAGAGGATTTCTTCCAGGAAGCTTCCTCTCCTTGGCCTTACAAAGAAACCAAACCATACATTCTACATTGATATTAATAGTTTCCATGGACATTTGATGTGAGCAGTTGCCACTCCATTGAAGTGAATGCTGTCCTATCAAGAGTGAATTTGTCTCTAGGTACCGTCCATGTAAATCTATCAGCAGAAAATAGCTATGAGTAACAAAAATCTTCAAGCTTCAAGAGAGGGATGTTAAAGGTGTGATGTAGTCACTAGATTAGCATGGTTCCAGGACAAGTTTAGGGACATATAATTGTTGGGAAATACCCGCACAAACAATTTTATCAGGTGATTCAACCTGAGTATCTAGAACAATAGATTTTTGGACTGCATCTGTCAAAATCAAAACTGACAAATAAACAAGAAATATACTATTTATATCCTATTTACAGATAAAGAAAACAAAAGTAGGCAAGCAAAGATCCTCCAATCATAAACTAATATCAGCAATAAGAGGACAAATAGCAAGAATAAAATATAATTATTAACAAGAAGGGCAAATAAACAATTTTGTTAGCAAAATTATTCCATTTGAACAAGGAGATTGTATATTGGCAGTGTGCAAAAAAACAGCCCCAAGATATTTTTATATTCAAATGTGAAGACTTTAAATATTGCAGAGGAAAAAACAAACAATATAAGCAGACCATAAAATTTGTCATAATAGAAATAATAGAAAAACAATAGAAATCCTGCTTAACTAATTTGGTATCCTTCTATGATATGCTTTTCTGCCTAGCAGATCACAGAATCATAGAATCGTTTCAGCTGGAAGAGATGTTTAAGATCATCGAGTTCAGCCTTTGTCCCAGCCCTATCAACCACTAGACCATCTCCCCAAGTACAACATCCATCTGTCTCTTAAACATTTCCAGGGATTTTGACTCCACCACCTCCCTGGGCAGCCTGACAATCCTTTCAGTAAAGAAATTCCTCCTCACATCCTGTCTGAACCTCCGCTGGCAGAACTTAAGGCCATTTCCTCATGTTCCATTGCTTGTTACTATGGCGATCAACTCCCACCTCATTTCAACTTCCTTTCAGGTAGTTCTAGAGAGCAACAGGATCTCCCTTGAGCCCTCTTTTCCCGAGGCTAAACAGCCTCAGATCCCTCAGCTGTTCCTCATATAAGACAGGCTCCAAATCCTTTACTAGCTTGGTAACCCGCCTCTGGATCCTCTCCAGCACCTCAATGTCCTTCTTGTAGAAAAGGGCCCAAAACTGTACACAGTATTCAAAGTGTTGCCTCACCAAAGCTGAGTACAGGGGAATGATCACCTCCCTGCTCCTGCCGACAACACTGTTCCTGATACAGGCCAGGACGCCATTGGCTTTCTTGGCTACCTGGGCACACTGGTGGCTCATGTTCAGCCACTGTCAACCAATACTGCCAGGTCCCTCTCTGCCTGGCAGCTTTCCAGCCACTCCTCCCCAAGCCTGTAGTGCTGCTGGCGGTTGTTGTGGCCCAAGTGCAGGACCTGGCACTTAGCCTTATTGAAACTCATGGCATTAGCCTTGGCCCAGCCATCCAGCCTATCTAGATCTCTCTGTAATGATGAAAAAGATGAAAAAAAAGTATGAAAAGAAGATGGTGGATGTAGTTTTCCAGAATTTTAGTAAGGCTTTTCATACTGTCTCTCACAGCAACCTTGATGGCAATTGGTCATCAAAAGTACTTCTCAAGGTTCAACTCTAGGGCCAGTCCTGTCCAACGTATTTATGAATGATCTGGATGCAGTAGCAGAATTAGTAAGTTTGCTGATGATACAAAGCTGGAAGGTGCTATTGATCCTCTAGAGGGACAAAAGGCTTTGCAGAGGGGTCTAGATAAGACTGGCACATTGGGCTATGGTTAATGGGACAAAATGTAAAAAGTTAAAATAACAGTTAATGGGACAAAATGTAACAACTTAAAATAACAGATTCTGCATGTGAGAAACAGTAGCACCAGATATAAGTCTAAACCGGGAGAGGAGTGATGGAAGAATAGTTGTGCAGAGAGGGATCTTGGAGTGCTGGTTGGCAGCAGGCTCAATAGCAGTCTGCAGTGTGCCAAGGCAGCCAAGAGGGCAAACACATCCTGGGGTACACCAAACACAGTGTGTGATCAGCCAGTGAAGAGAGGGCATCATCCCACTGTGTTCACTGCACAAAATATTGGGTGAGAATGTGGCTACTTGGCCTACCTTCAGCAGGATATCCTTGAAAACAACAGCCGGAAACATAGGGACATGAGTGTGTAAAAATGTGTGTGATGGGATACCCAAAAACTACCTGTTTGTCCCAAACTCATAACACTAAGGAGGAACTCCACAACACCATCACTGCGACAGACAAAGCAGCAATCAGGGAAATGCAAAGAGACTTCTGAAATGAAGGAATCAGCTTGAATTGCAGTGCAGAGCACAGACATTTGTAAAAGGTGCTGGGAGAGACAAGGTCAGGAGCAGTACCCCTTGTTGGTACCCCCTGCCCTGCCTTGATGAGGCCCAAACGTTCCCTGTCAGGAGCAGCCTGCATCCATCCCACAGTGTGGGGGTGGCATGGGAGGATTCATCCTCACAGTGTGTGTGGGGCTCTGTGGGGTGCCTCTGTGCTGGTGCCTCAGTAGGCTGCTCAGCTGGAGCACTCAAATCTCCATAGCAGAGTGGAGAAACTTTTCAGTCTGCAAAATCCACATCACTTACGAGAGGCTGGGAGTGCACACCCTGTGTCTATGTGTAGATTAGTTACAGAAATATTAACCTTCTGCAATGTCTAATACTGCTTTATATGATCTGATCTGATATTGAATGCTTAGTTTGCTTATTGCCATGTCATTAATAAATCAATAATTATATATCATTAATAAATCAATAAATGATCTTTGTTTAAACCAATGATTTGAGAAGCTTTTCCTTGTGACAAATATCAGTAAAAAATTTAAGATAGCAAAAAACTGCAAGTATAGGTTGCATCTAGCTTCTTATGCTACTTAAGTCTGAGCACACAGAGACTGTGGTGCTTATTTACTTAGGAAACTGTAAGTGAAAATGAAAGTACCAGCTAATTTTACACATCTCTTGGAGCTAAGAAGTGCTTGAAAGCAAATAATCTGAATTACTGTCCGAGATAACCTAAAATCTATCTTAAATTGAGAAAATAGGTGTAGACAGAAAAAATTGCAAACGTGGACATCCAAATAATTATCCATATTGCACTGTAGCAGATTTGTTTCCAGCTGTATCTAACAGAGATGAAAGCACTTTAAGGGATAAAATCTTTGAAGCCTTCAGTTGGCTAAAACCAGATGTAAAGGTTCAGAGTCATGTTCTCTGTAGAATAAAGGAGAGTTCTGAATTAGACTCCCACATTTCAAACAGAACTAATTGGCTCTTACTTAAGATTTCTGTTCCCTGAAAAAAAATCAGTCTCCTTTTTTTTTTTTTTTCTTTTTCTGAAAAAGAGTTAGAGTCAAAACAGAAAGAATAAGGCAAACATAATGCTGTTTACCAGTAGCTATGGAGACTGCATGCAGGAAAGGGTAATATGTTTACAGAGGAAACAAAAAACCCTCACTGTCTCCTACATAGAGTAAAATCAAGCCAAATCAATCAGTTAATGTGTTAATATATGTTTCTTTACCCAAACAAGCAGAGTGGGAATGGAACTAACTTCTTACAGTTCAATGCATTAATTGGAAAATTGTTCTAGGAAGAGTGTTGCAACACTTCAGGAATGCTATGCAATATCATTATACCATCCTTTTGTGCCAAAGATCTCTGTAATAGCTGACAGCTTTGTAATAATTAACTCCTTCCAGAAAGCAAGATGACAGTGAGAATGGAAAATGTTAATAGTTCATGAAATAGTCAGGATTATTGGCATACTATCACTGTAAATAATTGAATCAAGTCAGTCTCCTGGCTGTAACATATTCTTGAGATGTTGGATTCTTGTTCATATTGATGCGTTTCTGGGACACAATATTGATTTAATCATCCTTTTCTATTAAATCAATGTTGAGAAAACAGGCCAGGTTTATACTTGCCTACATGTTCACTCCAATATAAGGATATGTGTGTTTATTTGCAACCACTCTCTCTGTTTGCACCACACTTATTCAAAAGCCATTTTTAAACTGGAGTACAAAAAAATCTGTGCTGCTTAACTATGAGCTAGTATGCATTCAGCTAACAGTGGGTTTTAAGTAACACATCAAGTCATGGTATTTCAACAACATCAAATATATACTGATGCCTAAAAGAGTGAAAGACAAACGTGACAGTATTGACTTTATGTTAGTTCAGAGTTTACAGTCTATTCCTGCTGTCTATTCATCAGGTCTGCATGGATCACTTAGTCACTTAGTAAGGGTTGCAATGTCATCTTAAGATGAAAAGGCTTTTTTTTTTTCCCTCAAAAGATGAATTCTCAGAGTTCCCAGTATCACTTATCTATGACTGCTGTCACTAGAGGTACAACAGATTTTATCTTTTCCTTTGTCCCACCAGTGGGCGGCAAGTGGATTTCTCTTCTCCCAGTTTCACTTTACATTGACATCCATAGTAACACTTGCTGGTTGCAGCAAGCCAGTGACACCATAGCAATTTCTCTCCTACGGAGCCATTCATTCAGCAGTCTGAAATGAATCAAGCAGTGCTTTATTGCTCTGTTTTCCATCTCTCCTTACACCACCTTGTCTCTCCCCTTCTAGCTGGCTGCACTTCTTTGAAAAGAGCAATAAAGCCAAAGTTAGACAAATTTTTAATCAACAGATCTGCAGTGGTTTTGGTGGTATCTCCCCTGCCCCCAGTCTATACCTTCTATCCATAGAAACAAATCACTTAATAAGTTCAAGACATTTTTACGTGTGCTTCTGACTACAGGTCATTCATTGATTTCTAAGGATGATCCAGCCGAGCATGGCGATGAAACAAGCACCTTAAGAACTTTTATTAGGTTCTAAATGAGACACTGTCTCAGATTTCCCTCCTGTTGTTTTCTGTTCAGTTCTATAATGCAGATCAATACAATCCAGAGTTATTCTGGGTGAACAAAAAGTTGTCAAATGTATCCAGCTGTGGGCTTGATTAGATTTTCACTTCACTGGTATAAATCAGAGTAACGCCACAGAAGGCAAGGGAATCTCAGCACTTTAAAGACGTGTAATCTCAGATGTAAAACGTGAACCAAGCTCCATTTTCTTTCTTTTTCCAGTGTTAGCTCCCAGTCTTGTATTAGACAATGAAGTTCCTGTACATGCAAATATTGAATTGTATAGTAGCACTACAGTAGATTACAATATTTGGCCAGAGAGGAGTATGCACCTCACATCTACTGGCAAGAAAGATAATTGGAGATGCTGTCTGAAAGAATATGTATTTCTGTCTCTGTGACTCAGATGTCAGTGCATAATTTCTGTTTGAAGAAAGGTAAGTGTTTTGAAGAAACACTGATTACAGGAATAAGTCAGCTCTAACAAAAAGCAGCTGATGGATGACAGGAATATGTTGTTTTTGTTTCTTTAAAAGCATAATATATATGTTCCTGTGTTTCTTCTTATGCTCATTCTGTTTTGAAAAAATGAAAAAAAAAAAAACCCCTCAAGCTTAATTCCTATAAGATAAATGCAGGATAAAATACTATATTTTCTGTACTATGAATGAAAACAAGGTAGCAATGCCATGAAGGCTCTTGAATATGTGCTTATACACTACACTGTGCAAGGATACCTTCACAAATACACCATTTCTACCAAAATACATCATTCACTGGAATAATTCTCACTGGAACCACTTACATAAGAAATTCTTTTGGGAGTGAAGTAGCTTGATGAGCCCACATAGAGCACTCTTCTTCAATGTAACATAAAAAGAGAAATAAAATCAGAAAAACCATTGGAAAAAAACTTCAGATACCACAGTGGCAGTGAAAAAAGAGGATATACTTGAATGGAAACAAACAACAACAATTTCCCTTCCTTCTCATGCACACAGAACTTTTCATGCCGATGTTTACTAGGTTAAGCAGCACAGAACAATTATTAGAAGTAAGCAACCCTGAATTTTCCTTATTGAAAATGATATTGCAATAAAACACAGAATAAAAAAGCTGGGAGCAGTCACAGAATATGACACACCACTTCTGGGCATTATTATTCCTTTTCTCCTGAGGTCTCAATTTAGTGTGCTTTTTTAAAAAAAAATTACCCCAAAACAGCAGAGATAAAAATGTAATGGCAGGAGGGACTGAAGTTATAGGAGACAAAGAACATTCTAAGCATCTTAAAATAGTTGCAATGCACAATACCACAATGACTAAATAGGCCCAAACACGGTACAATCTTTTATTATTTTCTGGTAAATCTCACAGCCTTTAAAAGGTTAGCTGACATAAGGACTGTCAGAAGCTGAGTTTTTTTTCCTTCTCTCTGTGAAATTTAAACTCTGCAACATTTCTGCCAAGCTATTGCCAGTAGGAAGGTGCTTTTATGAGAAAAAAATGCTTGAATATGCTACTGGGGGATTTACTTTCTCTGTAGCCCTAGTTTTAAATGTCGTAAAAAACTGGCAAAATCCAATTACTACCAGCCTTGCAAAGCCCTCCTTTAGCTCACCTCTAGGATCTGCTGCATATTGTCCAGAGGGGTTTTAGTGCAAGGTCCATTTGTCTCAGGGAGAGTGCGTGGCATTCCAGCTGGTGGTGGCAGTGACCCACAGCCCTTCCATTTCAGAACCTACTGGAAGATTAAAACCAGCCCAGACAAGCACAACAATGATTCACACAAATGCAGCAGAATAAAACATGGATAATAAGGATTTTTCCCAGCCAGGGATACTAGGGTATTCCTGTCAAAAAAAAAAGAAGAAGATTTTGAAGCATTCATTTACTTGAATTTTGATGTATTTTTGTAATGAATTTTATGAATCAAGTATTTTTCTTGACGTCCATTTGGTTGGATTTTTGTTCTGGGGGCTTTTTTGTGGGTTTTTTTTTGGGTTTTTTTTTGTTTTTTTTTTGTTTTTTTTAGAAAAGAGCTGTTTGTATTTATGGGCTTTTGCAAAGTATGTAATCAAACATCTGCCAAGTACAAAGATGAAATTTGACATAAAAGCAACCTTTCTTACTTTGACTCCAATTTTACTTCTGTAAATTGGGTTAATCTGTGGTGGGTGAACTCAGGAAGTCCTGAATATTGTTTCGAGTTTATGGATAAGGTTGCAGTGTTCTTGTCTAAAGGAAGTTAATAATACATGTTCCTAGCTTCCTAGTGTAAGATGATTGAATACATATGTAATCTCTGTCAAGGACTTGAGAAAGACACACATATTGACAAAGTTAAAAAACTGCATATTATCAAGAGCAGTCTACATGAGTGCAAATTTCTACATCCAGGCACTACAAAATGCCCAATTCATACTGAAAAAATCCTTCCCCAAAATAAGTATAAAAACATACTGACAGAAAAGAATCATTACATGTTAATACATCTCAGTTTTCCTTTGTATGCACTTATATAATACGGCACAACTGTTTTTGCTGCTCCACAAATATATATCCATAGAAATGGATCAAATCTGAGGTTTTAACTAGATTAGATCTAATCAGAAAAAAAAAAAACCCCACATGTTCATTTCAATTATCAATTTGCACATATGCTGCACCTAACAAGATTATGAATGCTATCTTGCTCAAATTAAATCACAGCATTTCACCATGAAAGTACAGGACAAACATCCTCTCATTTAAAAACTATTATAATCCCACATCTGCTTCTAAGTCATCAACCCAGCCTTAAAGATCTGCTTGGAAACAAACAAGCAACTGTCCATAAATAAAATGAATGTTCTGATATTGAATCCTGCTTCGTCTCAGTATTGTCCCTTGCCTTGCAGTAGTTCATATGCAAAACATGCTCTCCTACAGATGGAATCCACTTGTCCTTGCTATTAAATGAAACACAGCAGGACCCAAAAAGCATTTGCTGAAACTGAAACCCAACTTTATAATTTAGCCTTGAATCTTGATGTGGCATAACTATCACATTATAAATCTGGATGCTGAAACTCAATGCTTGTAAAGCAAATGAAATTGCTGATTGCTTTGTCTTTTTCATTGCTGTTTAAGCACACACACTGTAGTCAGATTTCAATGTTAAAAACATCTGATGTTTGTCCACTTAAAGATTTTCAATATCTAACAATTAAATAGGTATACAAAAACAGTGAAATACAGTTTGTCTACCTCTCTGTTTTTCAAAGCAGGGAAAATAGTGAAGATGCTCAAGACTGCATCAGTTTTTTAAATGTTGAGTGGCTACATTTAACTTACTGTGAAATCAGATAGATACATGTTTATACATTGCATTCTTGCTCCATTGGCTCTGCAACAGTGACAAATCAAGGAGATGTTTTCTAATGGGCTGTGCAAAGCCTGTGTCCCACTTAAACTCTGCTTTCAGGATTTAAGTGAAACCTAAGTAGGCAAATTTTAAGGGTATAAGAAACATACTGACAGAATCAGAAATTGAAAGAAAGAACTGGGAAAAGAAAAGGGATCACAACTGTTTCTATGAAGTCTCCAGCATGGGGGCTGGCATTTAGACCTTCTGTCTAATAAGTTTGGTATTAGCCACCAGAAGGAATTTTTTAGGATCTTTCAGATGGAAAGATAATAGGATTGTATAAGGCACGGACTGAGGGAAAAGCTATGTCAACAAATTATGAGCTGAAAGTGTGTCCTATAATTTGGAGTAAAAGCACCTTTATGGACCGTGTGTCCAGAAGAGCACAAGGAGAGATTCTAAGCTCTGGCAAACTTTCACTTTAACTTCTTCATGAAATCTGCTTGCAGGAAAGCTAAAAGAAGGTTGAAAAAGCTAGCTACCTTTATAATACATAGTTTCTTTGTCAATGGTTCTTAACTCCAAATGATTTTCAGTCCAGTTTACCGGAGATTTTTCTAAAGAATTTATTCTCTCCATTACATTAGCATTTTTCTCCAGGTAGTGACTCTAATCCATGTAAAAATATAATGACAACTAATGAATGCCAAGAAAAAAATCTGGATTACATAATACAATAACATGATGAAAACAAACTTAGCTTGAATTTCAGGATTTAAATCAGTATCTGAATATTTTAGTAAGGGGTGAAGTCCATAATTAATCCCTGAAGGTATTCAAGGAGCTTAAATCTAGGTTAATGAACTACCATACTTGGTTTCAAGCCTAGAAATACACTGCCCTGTTTTTGAAAAAGGTTTACAGAATGGAAAAGTGGATGTATTATTGACAGATCTGAAAACTGAAATATAATGATTCTACACTATCATATCTTACTGCAAAATAAAAAAAAATAATGATTCCTGGATATTCTTCAACCTACAGATAGTAGCAGTTTTCATGTTTTATTTGAAGGTTTGTGTTCAAAATGCTGTTTATAGCTCAAAAATCTCTTGTTGTTAAGAATTATTTTTTAGGTTAAACTTCTTTGTTATTGATGTCATATCATTTTCTATCATATTTATGTGTTTTTTTACAGTGGATTTCATTTGGCTTTTTCAGGCCCATGATCTGAATAATTCCAAAGAAAACAAATGAAATTAAAACTGTGAATAGTTGAAGGGCTAAGATTGTCATTAAGAAAAATAGAGAAAAACCGTTATTTACAGGACAAAAATAATACATTTTGAACAAATGCTGTTTACATATACTTCATTAGTTATATTCACTCCCAATGTATGCCAGTTCACCTGTCTATTGGGGATTGTACCTATTTTCTCAGTGTCCTCATCTTTACAACTGTGGGGAAATATGAAACAAATCCAATTCCCCTTGGTACCCTCACCAACAAAATGTTATAAAAATCTATAGTAAAATGAAGATAATTACCAATCAAGGAACAATACATACAGTCAGCTACCGCCACCATATAATTACATTGTTTGAGCATATACCACAGAATGGTTAAGGTTGAAAGGGACTTCCAAAGATCATCCAGTCCAACCCCCTTACTAAAGCAGGTTCACTTTGATCAGGTTTACTTTGATCAAGAATCAGGTGGGTTTTGAAAACCTCCAGAGAAGGAGAATCCACAACCTCTCTGGGCAGCCATCACCAGGGCTCTGTCACTCTCATGGGAAAGAAGTTTATCCTCATGTTCAAATGGAATTTCCTATGTTCCAGCTTGTGCCCATTATCCCTTTTTCAGGAAGGCCAATACAGAAAGACCACTCACCTCAACCTCTTGACTTTATAGCCTTTAGGTATTTATAAATACTCATAAAAGCATTACAAGCATTGATAAGGTCACTTCTCAGTCTTCTCCAGGCTAAACAGCCCCAGGTCTCTCAGCCCTTACTCATATGAAAAGTGGTTTAGTCCCTTATGTGTATGTATATGTGCATATATACATACACATGTGTTTGTGTTCGTGTTCCTACTCAGATATTTAAGTCACACTAATTTCTGATGATTACAGTAAAGATGATGACATGGTAATTAGATTATAAGATCTCACATCCTATTAGCAGTCATTAGAGTATGTTTGGAAACAGAAAAGACATGTCATGACCAGAGCTTCTCGAAATGAAAGCCTACATATCTCTCTGTAATCTTGAGAAAATTTGCAGGAGAATGTAGAGAGGAATCTCTAATGTGCTGCACAGCAATTTTAATAACTGTTTAAAACAACACTTCTGATGCTGAGTAACAGTTTTCTGTCTAGGACATTTCACCTTGGGTAAATAGATGCCTTGGCCAGGATGCCATTGGCCTTCTTGGCAAGCTGGGCACATTGCTGGCTCATATTCAGCTGCTGTCTATTAACACCTCCAGGTCTTTTTCAGCCAGACAGCTTTCCAGCCACTGTGCCCCAAGCCTCTAGCATTGCATGGGGTTGTTGCAGCCTAAGTGCAGGACCCAGCATTTGGCCATGTTAAACCTCAACCAATTTGCCTCAGCTCATTGCCTGTCCATGTGCCTCTGAAAAGTCTTCCTTTCCTCAAGCAGATCTATGCTCTCACCCAGCTTGGTGTCATATGAAAATTTACTTACTGTTCACTTGATTCCTTCATCCAGATCATTGATAAATATGATAAATGGAACAGAACTCAACACCATGCCCTGGGGAACACCAGGTCTGGCCCTCCAGTCAGTTTTCCACCCAAGGCAGAGTACCTCCATCTAAGCCACGGACTGGCAGTTTCTCTAGGAGGATGCTGTGGGAGACTGTCTTAGACTAACCCATGACTTGGTAAAGGATGAATGGATTTTTTGTGGTTCTAGGGTCCTTTTATCTTTATATCTCCTAAGATATTATAGGTTATGCAGAATCAATCTTCAAGAGCAGCTGTTTCATACATATTTTTTGTCAAAGACAGTCTTTTTTTTAAGAAGGATGTACTAGTTCTCTAGAAGGACATCAGATAATTCTTAAATCTCTAGATTCTTCATGAATAACATATCGATCTTCTACGCTTCCCTTCACTTAAGAGTAATATAAAATATTCAATAGGTTTCCCTAGTGAAAAAAATCCACATTCCCTCCTTTACTACATGTGAGACTAACATTTAATACGAAATAACTCAAGCCATTTGAGGGAAAGATTGTATAAACACCTCATATATTGACCCATGACAATAGATAGTGAGAAAAAAGTGAAAGAGTAAGAAGGTTGCCTTTGCCTTTGACCAGTGCTGGAAACCTGCATATCTGTGTACAGCTAGAACATCTCCTCTATTTCTGTCTTTCTCCTTCCTAAAAGCTATATTTTACCTATGTGTGGAAAACTAAAAGAAGCCTAAACTAAATGCACTACATGAATACACAGCATGAAACTTACATATGTAGGTAGCACTCTTTGGATTTATCTGTATACATGATCACAAAGTTTGCTGGTTTTACTAAATCAAAATAACCAAGAGTTACTGGTTAAAAAATCCTGATTCATTTCTTTCTATGCAGCAAACTGAAATAAATGGTGTTACTAAGAGATGAAGTAACTACACCAAATTTGGTGGCATGGGAACCTTCTGTATCAAGAAGATACCTCATATCCAGACTTTTCAAATTCCATTTGAATATTGAGGGTGTTCTAAAACTCAACAAGACACTAAAGGTAAAGAAGGTTTCTCTAAATCATAATCAGAATCTGCTCTGTTATATGACCTCAGATAAACTTCATGCTTCTTTCAATTATGACCTTTCTTAAAGAAGGATTTAGACGATGGTGTTCTCAACTACATGTTAATCATGCCAGTCAGGACTGAAATGTCATAATTTCCACTCCCTAACCCTCTCCATGTGATTTTCATTGCTTGAAGTGTACAAATGTATCAGCAGTAGGTAGGTGTATATGTTAGACTAGCAGTAAAGGAACAAGTCATAGAATGGTAGGGTTGGAAGGGACCTTTAGAGATTATTCTAACATATTACAGATAGTGCGTTATTCATCTTCTGTATCAGACTTGTAATTTTATTGTAATAACTTATAGCAAACAGCTAAAGAATATAATGGGTCCTTATGGAAAACTGACACATTTCACTAAAACCATTTACTACGAAGAATATGGAGAACCTATCATATTTCACACACATACTACATATGATAAAATTTACAGCATACAGTACCAGATATACTGTTTGTCAGGATTTATAGCAGAGTGAAATTCTTATTAAGGATCTATGCACTACTTCTCCAGTTGGACAAATGCATTGAGTTAAACAATACATTGAGTATTTCTCTATATGTTTCATGTCATTCTGGCCTTGGAAAAAGATAGTGTTCAATTCATTTTGTTGATATATTGTATTTTAAAGCAACTCCAAATAATATATTCCTTCTGGAATCAAAGCTATTAGAAATGCTGATTTGGTTGTGTTGTAATTCTTGGAAATTTTGCATAGTATTTCTGGCAATTGAGTCAAAACATTCTAAAATCATTGATATTAAAATGGTACTTGCTGGTACTTAAAGACCCACACTAAAATTTTTGCCATGGCAGCTTCTCTGATTTAAGTACAACTGAATTGAAATGATGTATAAATGTCACGTTCAACAAATTTTGCGCACAGCTTGCACATTATCTAAACAGTCAGGAATTTGAAGTCCTATTTATATTTTGATCCTTGATTTTCCTGCATGCTTTGTTTTCAGCATGTTACTTTTCACACTAATCAAATATGAAATCTGAGGATCTGAAAACAGAAAAGATTGATTTTTTCCACAGACATTTTTAATAGCAACACGATTACACTGTCTAAAATAACAATAGAGAAATATTTACTCTTTGAACATCACTTTTTCCAGATTGGGTTTTTTTTTTAATTATTTTTCAATTGATAGATTTTTTTATTTCAACAATACTTCTACGATCAAATGACATTGTGAAGCAACAAATTCTGAAGAAAGTACCACATACTAATTATTAACAATGCAACTGTGTATTTGAAATTCTTAATTAGAAAGAACAACTGTTGGGTACAAGTATACCAAATAGTATTTATAGGTTTGTTTTGCTTTTTCCTCATAATCATCACACAATTTCCTAAAAATATCTAAAATCTAAACCATCAGCTCTTAATATTGTCAATTTACTGACATACAGCTTTGATTTGTCAAATCTCTTCTCTTTAGTAC
Source organism: Urocolius indicus (assembly GCA_013401255.1). Classification (NCBI taxonomy): domain Eukaryota; kingdom Metazoa; phylum Chordata; class Aves; order Coliiformes; family Coliidae; genus Urocolius; species Urocolius indicus. The sequence goes on from WBNH01005462.1 coordinate 150,222, forward strand.
TATAATCTTCAGATTGTAATGCCCAAGAAATAAGTACGATAAAATGAGAATCTGTATCTGATGTCAAGAGTGAGAAAAACCTAGTTCAACTAATTCAGTCTTGAAATAGATAAGTTAACACAATTGTGGATTAGAGCAATTTGTTATCTAATCTTCAAGGGAAAGGATCTGGGGTTAAATTTTCAGTTTTCTATTTTTGCCTTAAGGAAAAGTAAAGTCGGAGAAATGTGGATATATTTGAGAAAAAAATGTGCAGAGTTTTTTATATGAGATTTAACCATTTCAAACATGGAGGTGCCTGAGGACCGGATGAAGGCCAATGTCACTCCAGTCTTAGAATAGTCTTCAAAAAAGGCAAGAAGGATGACTCAGAAAACTACAAGCCAGCTAGCCTCAACTGCATCCAAGGAAAGCTGATGGAACAACTGATCCTGAACGTCATCTCAAAACACATGAAAAAAAAGATGGTGAGTCAATAAGGATTCACCAAGGGGAAATTCTGTTTGAACAACCTGTTAGTCTTCTATGAGTGCATGTTATGCACTGGCTGGCTAAATGAGGGGAGAGTAGCGGTTGTCATCTACTTTGAATTCAGCAAAGCTTTTGACACTGTCTCCTACAACATCTTCATCAGAAAGCTCAGACAGTGTGGCTTGGATGAGTGGACAGTGAGATGGATCAAGAACTGGCTGAATGACAGAACTCAGAGAGTGGTGATGAGTGGCACAGAATCAAGTTGGAGGCCTGTGGCCAGTGGAGTTCCACGGGGATTGGTTCTGGGGCCAGTCTTGTTCAACATCTTCATCAATGACCTGGATGAGAGGACAGAGTGCACCCTCAGCAAGTTCCCTGATGACACCAAACTGGGAGGACTGGCTGATTCCCCAGAAGGCTGTGCTGCCATTCAGCAGGATCTCAACCGACTTGAGAGTTGAGCAGAGAGGAATCTCATGAGGTTCAACAAGGACAAGAGCAGAGTCCTGCATCTGGGAAGAAACAACCCCGTGCACCACTACAGGCTGGGGATTGACCTGCTGGAGTGCAGCTCTGCAGAGAGAGACCTGGGAGTCCTGATTGATAATAAACTAACCATGAGCCAGCAATGTGCCCTCGTGGCCAAGAAGGCCAATGTCATCCTGGGATGCATCAAGAAAAGTGTGTCCAGCAGCTTCAGGGAGGTTATTCTCCTCCTCCCCCTCCACTCTGCACTGGCAAGGCCTCATCTGGAGTATTGTGTCCAGTGTTGGGCTCCTCAGCTGAAGTGGGACAGAGAACTTCTGGAGAGAGTCCAGTGCAGGGGCACCAAGATGATCAGAAGATTGGAGCATCTTCCTTATGAGGAAAGGCTGCGGGAACTAGGATTTTTCTGGGACTCATTAATACTTAAAAGTATTTAAAATGTGTATGTCAAGAGGATGCGGCAACACTTGTTTTTCTGTAATGTCCAGTGTCAGGACAAGGGGTAATGGACAAAAGCTGGAACATAACTTTATAAACTTAAGGAAAAACTATTTTACTGTGAGAGTGATGAACCCTGGCACAGGCTGCCCAGGGAGGGTGTGGAATCTTCTTCCTTGGAGGTCTTCAAAACCCGCCTGGACATGTTCCTGTGCAACCCAGTTTTGGAGGACCTACTTCTGCAGGGAGTTTGGACTAGATCTCTAAAGGTCCCTTCCAACCACTACCATTCTGTGATTCTGTGATTCGGTGATTCCATGAAATGCAATTCCTTTTATCAGAAAGATCATTTGGTGAATGAATTATTTACTTAATACACAGCGTTAGGAAAATTAGAGATGAAATTTTCTCTTTGTCTACTTGACTTTCTTGAGAAAATATGATGTAATGAATGTCCAGCAGGATTTTGGTCATTTTGAGAAACTCAAGAAAGATTTTTCTTATTAAAAATGCCATTATTTTTTCCTAGGATCTTATGGAATCTGAAATGATGAACAATCTTTCTGCCGGAAAAATAAAAGAGTTTGGTAATAAATTTGAATGTATTATTTTCTTCACTGAATTCCAATTTGAAGGAAGCATTAGGAAAAACAATGGATTTACAAATGTGAATCTTTTTCATAAGCATGAAATTCCACCTGTACTAGCTACCTAATATCAATAGAACAAAAACTTTATGCCCCTAAACTAGTCTTCCTAAATAACGGTGTGCATAAGCACAAATCAGAATAATAATAACAGTAATTTCTGGAATCGTTAAACTTGTAAGCATCTCTAGTATTGATAACTCAGCCTCAAAACTAGCCCTTTAAAAGGAAACAAGTTATATTCTTCATACAAATTAGTACAAGTGCATATGACACAAATTCTGGAAAGGTGTGAAAATACACAGCTCCCATCTAGAAAACTTCTTCTTTTGCATCCTAAAATGAAATGTAATGCCTTTGTTTAATTTATCTTTCTATAAGAGTTGAATACAGTGGAATTTAAAACATTCATTCTCAACAATATGGGTCATAGTAAGTTAAGTAGGATTTAGATTTGTAAAAAACCCAATAAATTGATATTGTAGGTAATATGTTGGCCTGGCTCTCTTAGTCTATGAAACAGATCTATAAAAAGACCCTTGATATACAATCAAGTCTGCTGTTTCTGACTAGCTGGTACCTTTCTTATCCAGAAATTTCTGTAGCTCAATAGTGGCGAGAAATCTATGAGCAATTCTAAAAATTTGGCCTGCAATGCTTTTAGAAGTTTTGGGAGGTGCTTCAAAGCAAATTGATTTGAAAATAGATATTTACTAATTCTCGTGTTAACAGTTTCATCTTCAACAAATACCCAAATCAGATTTTCGTAATTGGAACCTAACTGCAGCTCTGTGAAAGAAATATGAGAAAAGCATTAACAGGTGCATATATTCTTAGATAAATACCTTCAGCCCAAACCTGATATAACATGCACTTTTTGGCTTATGGGCACAAGGAATCATAGAATGGTAG
>WBNH01005463.1:0-24595 GCA_013401255.1 Urocolius indicus
CAAAGAAACACATTTCACATGGAACATGGAGCACGAAAAACTGTCTGTGTGTATATGAAAGGATCTGCAAACATCCCATGCTGACTGCTCCAATCCCTCCACAGTTTCTTTGTGCACTCAGTGGAAACCCCAACCTGTGCAGAATTGCACATGAATTCTGATTCAGACTGGACTCTGGTTTTAACTGTGGTTTTGAAAAGAGAAAGAACCTTCCAAATAAATACATTTTGTTCCTAAGACTTTTTGTTCCATAACCGTTTCGTTTCTTGGAGGTTTTGAATAGTTTACTGTACTTTTAAGGGGGGTAGGGGGAATTCTTACCTGACAATCAAAATATTTTCAACAAACAATGTTGGGGAGGCTACTCCCCATCCTGCTGTCCCTCCATACTACCTAGTAATAACACTAGTTACCTGAATAATGTTAATCCTTCCTAAATCTCCTCAAACCTTAACCTACAGAGCTGCATAGACTCCTTCTTTGTGTAATAAGACCAAAATAATATGAAGGAGAACTTTATGCACTTCAGGAATAAATAGCTGTCAAACACAAATTCACAGAAGGAACAGGCCTGCCAAAGTGACCTGTGGGTAACAGTTTGTACTTGTTACATAGATTCCATGCAACGGGATCATGCTAGAATATTGTGCCTATTCTCCTTTATAGTGGAATCAAAGAGTTTTACTCTTTCACCTTACTGAAGACGTGCCAATAGGGCAGCATTCTGATTGTGTTATTTTCCTATCAGATTAATTAACCCCATGTTTCACTAGCCAGATCGGATGAAGTCTGAAACTTGCTTTCAGCTCTTACACTCCAAATGACCCACAAGGTGGGAAAAACAGCCCTTCAATATAAAAAAGGATTCCACTGAAATCAGTCATTTTATTCAAAAGCCATCTCAGCACAGCAATGCTAGCTACAGGACTCAATTCAACACAGACATTCGGTGAAAGCTCCTAGGCAAATGTGCGGCCCTTGATATCAGCTTAATTTCATACCAGATGCCGAGAGGGTGGCTGTAATTTTGTCTTGAGACCTTGTCTGCTTTTTTTCTGCTTCAAACCCTTTTTCAAAAGGGTGATTCTTAGGACTAGGATGTATCAGACACAGAAAATGCTTAACAAAAAGGAATTTCACTCTAGAAAAAGGCAAATACAAAGCACTCAGAATCACAGGCCCTTCATCTTTCACACCATGCCTTAAGTAGCCCAAGGTGAAACTTCCTGCACAAGAGCAAGGAGAATGACTCCCATATGGAAGAGGAGAGCTTCTGAATTGAAGTCCAGATTTTGCAAAATTCTTCTCTGAGACGGGGAAGGCATTTCATTTAATAACAGACAAGAGCGTCCCTTTGTTGTGCGAGGCTTTTTGCCTTTTAAGTCTAAAGTAGACATAAAAACAAAGTTGAAATCCACCTCCAGCCAAATTCAAGGCACTAAGCTATGATTTTGGGTGCTTGTATACTGTTGCAACTTTGCCGAGCATTGCAATAGCTCTTTAATGATGAGGTGAATATGGTCCCATCTGTCCTTTAAAACCCAGAGAGGAAACATTTTCCTCTTGAATAAACACCCCTATCTTTGTAGAGACACTCAGAAGTCTTGAGACTAGCTTCAGAAGAGACCTCTGTGAAGCCCAAGTACCTCGTCATAAAATCAGACAGATAGCTAGAGAGCCTAGTCCTTTCTCAATGTTCAAACCTATATTAACAGAGCATTATTTAGGTTGTATAGATTGACAGCTTCAGAAAGCTAGTAATTTACATAGTCTCCAGCCCTGCATAGTTGCTAAACATTGCTATTGCCTTCAGGAAGTTTTAACCTTAATTCGTCCAGATGGACTAGGCCTTTGTCCTCTTTTCCAGAGCCGGAGGGGTACGTATAAGGAAGGGTTGAGAGAGCACACCGTCATAATATTTGTGCTCTTGCACCACAGTATTGTTTTCTTTGTTATGACATGTTTCAAAATTTCAGAGCCCTTTCAAGCAGGATGGCATACTAATAGCCTCCTTTGCTATGGGGAAAAGCAATGCTCCTGTGGGTTCTTTCCTCTCTTTAATTGCAGAGCTGAGAGTAGTCAAGATGGAGCAATACAATTCTGCTCTTCAGTATGATGTCTTGAGCAGAGCACGTGGGACTTAGGACCAAGAATCATCAGGTAGAAAAATGCACAGGAGAATAAATAAGGAAAAATAGTTTGACACCTAATTTTCCAGATTCCACTGTAGCTGTTTCCTGATCGTATCTATTCATCAAGTGCATGGTTCTAAGCAGTACGTAAGAGTTCATAAACGTTTTAATAAGTATAATTTAGATGATTTAGAGTGCAATGGTTTTATTTTAGCCATGTTTGGACTGCTGCTGTTATTTTAAGTAATAATTTGGTAGTGGAGTAATACTCCAATAACATCTGACAGCCAACTAGTAACACTTCAGATATATAGTGTGGTTCATGTTACCTGTACTACTACTAAAGTATTTTTAGTCCCCTGTAGAGAAGCAATGTTAATGAATGTTAATCAAACCGGGCTCATATTCTGTGGCTCTGTGAAGCATCCCAGGCTACCTCACTGGATGGAAGAGTCTTAAGCAAGACTATTTCTGTGACATTTATTTTATTTTCATAGAACTTTTAGTTACCTGACTTAGAGATCTTAAAGCTTCAACAGAAACATGAGAATCCAATTTCCTAACCTTGTCTTTTTAGCGGTAGCTGTTAAAAATGGCCAGACAAGATTCGGTATTAGAAGTTGCAGTTGTCAATCTTGCTTCAATATTTTGAAAAGACAGCTTTCTGTAAGACCTCAGAGGTTACCTATGGCCCTTCAAAACAAACATATGACACTAAACTGTTTATTTCAATACTTTCTAGAGAATTTTCTTACTGATGAAAAATGTGGTATCTCGCTACAGAAATAGTTTCACCTAGGTTTCTAATAAGCTTCTATGAAAATGTAGATGTGAGACATTTCTAGAATTGCCCAATTCACTTTCTTTCCAGTGCAGCTTCTCCCAGAAAGCAAGGCAGTATCTAGAAGCCTGGTTTAAAACATCCTAACCTGTGAAGAAGAAGTCCCATGAAAATATGGTTTACTTTGTGAGAAAAGTTAAGTTTCATCACCAGGTAATTAACAGATTTTTTAGTATTTGCTATTCCCAAGCAATCCTCTTTCACCATCAAATGGCTGCTGCTGCTCTGTGCATTTGACACAGCTGTCTTCAGTACAGTGTTATGTGTTCATTACTCATCCTCATAACATAACACCAAAGTAATTCCCTGCTCTTTGGCATATACAAGCCTCAATTAGTTGTACGTTATCATCACGTTCTCCATTAATCACTTAGCAGAACTGTACAGATAATAAAGAGGCAACTTTCTTACTTTTTCCTCGTAAGTCAGTCCAGGAAGCCCCCTATAGTAGTTTCTGGGCTTCTCTGAACTTCTGTGGAGCATGTCTTTCTGTCTAATCATAAGACACGGCAAAGGCATAACTTTCTGTGTCACAATACCTGGAGTCATGTCAGGTTCTTCCCACACCCCCCAGCTCCAGAAGCAGCAGGTTAAAGAAGGACAAAGAAGCTACAAGTTACCTTCCAAGCAGCCAGATTAACACATGACAGCAAAGTACACAGCCTGCTGTTACTCAATCTTCTCAGCAATAATCACCAAAAAAAAAAAAAAACAAAACCTCTCAGTGCAACATTTCAACAAATTCTTGTTCAAGCAGAGAAGCAACCTTCCCCTTTCACCTCCCTCTACTCCCTTATCTTACTTGCCTTTACCCTCACCTATCCTTGAGGAAGCAGAAGAAGTTTCTCCCTTGAATCTAGTCTTGAATCCCTTAAAACCTTTGAGCATAAAAAGATAGAACTTGCTACAGACTCTTCTGATGCTTTAGCATCCTCTGCTAAGATGACTCTACCTCCTTGAAGGCAGCATCTCTCCTTATAGATCCCAAATTGGGAAGATAAGGAATATAAACTGTGTTTGTCCTGGTCAGAGCCCCTCATTCAGCTCCTGGCACCCATCCTGTGCCAAAGTCGGTGCTAAGACCTCAGCCAAAGCAAAATAAACATGTGGGCGATTTCTTTGTATAAAGAAGATTGGTTTTACCTTTTGCTGGGAATAAGGTTCCTCCACCCCTTATGGTTCCCAGTGGCTGCAAAGGAGAATTTCCTCTGCTCATTATTGTTTCTGTCATCACAGATGACAGATTCAAATCTGACCAGTTGACTTGACAAGCTCAGCGCATGCCATCATCTTGTTATCATGATTTCCTCCTTTCCAGCACAACCAGAGCAAAAATTGTAAGGCTACCCAAATTACCTTTAATTAATGTTTGCATCAGTAAAATTGACGTGGGGCTCCCTTTTGTTCCTTGTACAGCTGAAATCTCAAGACCAAAAGATCCCGTAACTAGCTTGAAAAGAAGTAAAAGGCATGTAATTCACAGTTTGATTTAAATGTTGGGGAATTATGCTGGCTTTTCCTAAGAGGTGAAGACTTCTCAAACCGGGAAACAGTTGAAGCAGCTAGAAATCCATCAGCTCACACACAGGTTTGTGAACACTGGAATGGTGCCAAAAGCCTGTTAGTTGGACGAGTAAGTTGGTGTAACAGAAAAGAGCATGGGATAAAGTTTCAGAGCTTAGCGCTCGTGCTAATTAATAGAAGTTGCAGTTTACTGTCTTACTCTGAGATACCACATCAGCAATTGGTAACTATTTCACTTGCACATATGAGTGTGTTCCATAAAAACCAAACCCTACAATAAACCATGTTAAGTCTAATCAGTCAAAAGCTAGGATCACTGTGGTCATACACCATTATTTTACTCCCATTTTAATTCAGTGTGCACACCACTGTAGTACACTATTTAAATTTGAGGATCAAACTCTATTTTTTCTTCCTATAGGATTCCCCAATCATCCAATAACTGGTGGTTATAGGAAGGAAGGAGTCTTGTGCAATTAAAAATAATATTGTTCTCAAGGCCCTGACTCAATGGAAGTCAGGAAGCTTATTCCAAAAGAGGACCTCTGGAAAACAATGGATGCTTTAAAAGTTTAAGACACAGGACTCTATATCTGCATGTACAGCGAAGAACTGAAGTCATAGAATATTTTCAGCCTGCTTAGTATTGGAATATGTAGAAACTTGTTGTAAACAAAGATCTATTTTTTTGCACTTGGAGTACTTCTGGTAGTTAATTTGATTGGGAACATGGGCAGTCATTCCTTTACCAAAATCTATTTTATTACAGAGGACGCTGCAGTTGAAAAAGCAGTCTAGCCTTTTCATAGTATCCTTTTAGAAATGAGGTTTTGCAATTTCTGAGCAGTCACATGCACCCATACCTGAGTTTCACTCAGATAATAATCTCAGCTGTGGGACCCTTCCCTTTGGCACAGTTCTGCTCTTCCTCACCAGGACAAGAAGCCTGGCTGATCACGCTGGTGCCGACAGGTCTTTCAAATGTGTTGAGGTCTGACAAAACTGTACCCTCATCCTCATACTCATTCTTACTTAATTGCTTGCAAAACAGGATTGAACACTGCTCAAGTTCAATTTATTTTGGTTGGTTGCTTTTGTAAGTGCCATCCGTTCCTCTCCTCTGATGCAAGGCCAGCAAGCGGCATCCTACAATCAGAGATTGTGCCTAGAGCCTGGACAGATCAGCCATCTCTATACAAAGTGTAGCACAGGAGCATAACAAGGATTTATGACACCAAGATGAGGACTTTGTGTCCAGAAACTCATTCCTAGAACCCCTTCCTCAAAAGGGCATCTACTGCCCTCAGACCATGCCTGCCGTACGCACACAGTTTCTACTGGTACCAGTTACATCCAAGCCTGTGTACACAAGCAATGAAATCTGGCAAGAAGTAAACAACACAAACTAGTCATTACATTTCACCACTTCATAACAGCCATAAGACCCTTGAACTTTATGGACAGCAAATTCCTCTCCCCAAACAGACTGGCAGGAATGGATGCATGTAAAGAGTTCCCTTCAATAACAAGATTGGCATTGAAAACAAATTCCCACTCGATGACAGACTGAGAAATACTGAAAATATACTTCCATGTATTGACTGGCAAGTACATTCTGTTTAGCATCAGCCTCATGATTTCATTTTGCAACGGGGAAAAAGAGTTCTACGAATCTATTATACCAAAAATAAAATAACTCCATTTGTTTTGAAAGTATACACATATCTACATGACAGATAGCTCCAGCTGATTTCAGCAGAAGTTCTCATGGACACTAAATATCTTAGTCATTCAGCTCTTGTTGGGAGTGGCTCAAAACCCAGCAGAGCCAGGAACTAAACGTGAGCAGCTATACATTAATCTTAATTGCTATTCTATAAATAGTCTGGGAAAGAAGGTAATGGGAAACCCCAGCCAAGTTGAGCAACTACAGTCATGAAGGGGTGCTTCTGTGTCCCCTGTATTATTAAAAGGCCAAATAAGTGTTCAAATTAGAAGGCTCAAATAACATGAAACTTTGTTTTGAGCAAGACACTCATTTTGGTATAAAGCTAAAAAAAACCCTTAAACTCCTTTTCACCTGACAGTTATATATTTTCACTTTCCTCTGTTCCATTTCTTTCAAGTCCCCCATATGAAAGCCAAATTTGATCCTGAACATTCTGATAACTCACATAGCAACTGTTACGCTGAATCTTAAACTTTTTATAAAGAACCTTAAGGCCATGACTGCATCAAGCCAATGATGGACCCAGAGGATTTCAGGGTGGTGAACTTACCATGGCCCAGACTGCATCCAGTTCTTTAAGATTTCAGCATGAAGCAAAGAATAGGTAAACAACCAAGCATGTCTGGTTTTGTGTATTAACAGCCCAAGGTTTTCCCCCAGACAGACAGGAAAAGTCTCCGTGTCATACCATGCCACACAGAAGTTCATAAATTGCCATCCTTCCTGTAAACAGGAGTCCTTTGACTCCAATGGGAGATGAAATCGATGAGCAGCACTTGGAGATCTGACAGACCAGGTCTTCCATAGGCACATCCTCTTGCCAGGCATAATGCAAAAACCCCTGGGCCTTCAAAAGATATGCTCATTCCTCAGGGAGAGTCATGACAGGCAGAAGTTAGTCAGATCCCCACGAACAGTGAGTGATTCACCATTCTCTAGCAAATTAGAGGGAAGTAGCTCCCTCATATGTGAAGACAGGGACTTTGGAGACAATCCTGAGGTCCAGACAATCATGGATTCACATTCTTCTAACCAAAGCTGTTCCACAGGCTGTCTGCAGAAATAGCATCTTTGTCCAAGCCCTACTAACCACTGCTGCGTCTCAGCTATCAGCAACAGCAGCAATGTGAAAAAAGCAACTTGGAAGAGGAAGAAGCAACTTGGAGAGTCTCCTGAAGGCCTTGCTGCAGCTCTGTCTGACAGCACATCAGTGGCAAGTCAAGGTTTATAAGTTTCCAACTTAAATACTCTTATCACAGTTTGCAGCTTTGAGCACAGTGCCCTGAGGGTTCCCTTCTGTCCATCAATGTGTAGATATGTTATCATCATTTTCTATCATGTAAACTCAACTACTGTTCAAGTTGCACTGATATATGATAACTGTATAGTGTTGATCACCCATATCAGGTTGAAAACATACCTGAGCTCTGAGATGTGGGGAGGTTTGACTGGTAGCCCTATTTGCATGAGGCACTCTCTCTTTACTCTTAGTTCATGATAATATTGAAGTAGAATTCACATATGTTCATTAAAACAGAAGCACAGCAAGGACAAAGCCAAAAGCTGGCTTTCTGTTAAGAGGAAAAAAGCTGTATTTGCAATTATTCAAGTCTCAATCAGTTTTCACTTGTTTTATTTTTCAGAGACCTGTTCAACACTGAGAAATATACTGTTGATTTTTGTGTGCCTTTTTTCCTACAGTACTTGGTTTATTTCATACCTTCCCACAAAATATGATGAAAAAAATCACAAACTCCCTTAATTTTTATAAGCATCATCTGATAAAAGTAATAACAAAGGGGCTCATATTCATTTTATCAATACACACAACCTAAACAACACATAAATATCTTCTCTACAAATCAGTTGTCTGACAACTCACCATTTACACTTACATGACAAAAAAAGCCCAAATATCATATTTTCTTGGCACCACAAATAAATACATGTTTATATTAACTGAAAGAACAAGTTTGTCATGGTTAAAAGCTGTATAATATGACAGAGAAGAAGTGTAGGTTAAGTTTGGTCACATTTGATGAACATAGGAATTATAGGTAAATAAAAGTAAAATCTTAAACCTGCAAGTATTGTTTCACTGATGTAAACGGGACCATGAATGTTCTGGTTTCAGATGGGATAAATTTTCTTCTTAGTGGTTGGTACAGGGCTGTGTGAGAATAATGTTACTAACACACTGATGTTTTAGTTCCTGCTCAGTAGCACTTATCCTGAGTCAAGGATTTCTCAGTTTCTCTTTCTCTGCTGGCAAGCAAGTCCAAACTGAGATGCAGCATGGCCAGGACAGCTAGCCCAGACTAGCCAAAAGACTATTCCATACCATAGGACGTCATGCCCAGCATAGAAACTGGGGGGAGTTCGTGGAGAGGGGCAGATCCTTGCTCAGGCATCATTCGATTAGTGATGAGCAATTGCACTGGGCATCACTTGTCTTTTCTTGAGTTTTGTTTCTCTCTCTTTTTGTTACATTCTTTTTCATTACAGTTATTATAATATTTTAATTTTTGTTATTCAACTATTCTTAACCAACAAGTTTTACTTTTTTCTTCTAATTCTCCTCCTCATCCCACTGCAGAGTCAGGGAGTGAGCGTGTGGCTGTGTGGTGCTTAGTTGCTGTCTGGGGTTAAACCACAATGACGAATAAAGAGGTTGTATGAAAAAGGATTTGCAGAGCCAATTTCTCGCTCTGCAATCAGAGAAAGGCCCACACACTACAAAGAGGAAGGAATCCAGCCTTTTGATGTGGGAAAACCAAGGGAACGAGTCTCCTTTCTGTGTAGTAGCATGCACCTGCACCATGTGACACAGGTGACTACACTGTTCATCACCCCAGGGGCTCATACGTTTCACATGAATCTAGGAGCTCTGGCAACATCGTCTCTCAGTCTGTACCTGTACAGGATGCTGAAAGACCCAAGCAGGGCAGATAGGTTTGCCAAACTACCACCACAGCTGCTCTGTCCCAGAGAACTCCAGCATATGCTGTGCAGATCAAATATATATTACTTAAAGCCCAAGTTTACATCCAGCCTGTATACTGTGGACACATATTATCCAAATACAAATGAACTGGTAGTCATGAAAAAATTATCTTTACTTGAAACTATTGTTTCTTCCATCTGCAACTAGCAATGGACTTTTGGTTTTCATTAGAAAAGTCAAAGCTTCACTCCTGTGTGATAAGTGCTGTTTCAGAGCCCACCTGCAGCTATTTGAGGGGTTGTTAACCATTTGAGTTGCTCTATATCGAAAAGCCAGACACACCTCAGCTTTGGTAGGTCACCTTGGGCCTATGTATCACTACTAGGTATGTAGCTGTTTCTTTAAGTAGGCAGCATAGGATTTTGTAGATGATACAACACACTCTGACCTCAGGTGCCCTTGAAAACCATGAAAACTCATGGAAGCAGGGTGAACTTAATGAAATCCCTACAGATGATCCCTCATCCCACCATCCATATCAGCATCATTCATAGTTGCACACACCCTTCTTGAAGTCTTGCCTATCACTTGTGCAAGGAGAAGCACCAGCACAGCTGAAGACTTACTCCAAATTTACACATTTTTTTTGTGGGTTTGGATCTGTTCTTCTGGAAAATTGGGAGTTTTTAGTTAGAGCAGGGAGAGAAAGATGTCATGATTTTGCAGTTTTTTTGTTTCAGCTGGAATAATTTTTTTCATAGTAGCTGATACAAGAGATGTTTTAGTTCTTACTCAATAGAACTTATCACGAGTCAAGAATTTCTCTGTTTCCCAGACTTTGCCAGCAAGGAGGTGCACAAGAAGCCGGGAGGGAACATGGCCAAGATAGCTAAACTGAACTAGCCAAAGGGCTATTCCATATCATGGAGCATCATGACTGGTATAGAAACTGGGAAAAGTTGGTGGGGAGGGGCAAATCACTGCTCAGGCACTAGTAAATGGGTGGTGAGCAATTGCATTGGGCATCACTTGTCTAATTTCTCTTTATGCTATATTCCTTTTCACTACAATGATTATTATTTTATTTGTCATTTATTATACTGTTCTTGTGTCAGTGCACAAGTCTTTCCCACCCACTCTGCCCAATTCTCCTCTCCTTGCCATGGGGAAAGGGGAATGAGCGAGTGGCTGCATGGTACTTATTTGCTGGCTGGAGTTAAACCTCAGCAAGCAGAATAGGACAAAAGCAGCAGGAACAAGAGATATCTTGCCCACCTTGTTTATTGCAAAGGGTGGCTGAATTCTGTGGGCCCTTTCTCTGGACCTAGATGCTTCCTGCAGTCAGAAGACTTCCTTGGTTTTAATAGGTTTTTGTCTAGTAGGTAAAAACCACGATTTTTTAAGGGTGATCTACATTTTATACAGGAGTATCCATGATGGCAAGCTCACATGCCCACCACTGCCCAGTCAGCTGAGAACAGCAGTTCTGCATGTTCCTGATCAGCCAGAGAAGCACACAAGGTAGGCTTTGGAAGAGCTCTCTATTTCATATTTGTATTTGCGAATCAGCCAAAAGCTATTAAAGCAAGGAAAAGCACTTTCAGAGGAGAAAAACATTCATCACACCTTTTGCCCTTTCCCTCAACAACTTCTTTTGTTTAATATTAGCTTCAGTAAGGAAAAAAAAAAATCATTACAAATTACCCAAGCTACAAGATAGCTTAAATATTAACAAGCATGTAAAGCCACTGGGGGTAAGAGCCTGGAGCTGTGTAATAATAAAGCAAGACTCTGCGAGATTCCATAATTATTTGTTACACAACCCAAGAAACTAGCTAGAGCATTTCTAAGATTACACACCTCTTGTATACAATGTCTAACCATGCCAGAAATTACATAAGGCTTTTTATAACATAATCATTTGTCGTTAAAAAGAGAGAACAAAGGACTATTATGACCAGAGGTGACAATCTAAGAATTAGTTTACTTAAGACCTGATCCAAAGCCCATCGTAGTCATTTGCATACATTTCAACATGCTTTGGATCAAACATTCAGTCTTTTCCATGTTGCAGTTTCCGTTTGGATTTTTGCAGAACTTAGAGGGCTGGAGCTGTGGAGGAAATTTTCTTTTTTGTTATAAAAAAGATCTTTATTTGTGTACCAGTTCAAATTCCCAAATATTGGTTCAAATGCTTTCTAGGTATTTCTGGAAATGTTGACCTATGCAGCCAGCCCTAGCAGGAGTTGCAGCAATACCTCACACAACTCAAACTCTATGGGTTTTTGTGTGAAGAAAAATGTTAAACACATGACCAACTGTATTGTTATGACATAAAGGTGACATCTGAAGCATGGAAATCAAGTTCTCAGCTGTGAGCCTAGACCCATCCATCAGGAAGCCAATTTGGATAACAGTTTCTGTAAGCTTGCAGATGAGGACTATTCTTTTTTCCCCTTTCTTCAGGTATGTTAAAGACTGTGAGGAAGACACAGCTCAGTGGGGAAATACTATGGCCAGAAAAAAATAAAGCAAGCATTGTTGTACATACAGCCATACACATTGACCTGGAAAACACAAGACTCCTGCAAAAGCATCAAAACAGACTGCAAACTGTCTCGGCAGGGAACAAACTGAAGGACATGGCTCAAAAATATCTTACTGTGGAACCACTGCTCTGTAGCAGTTAACTGAAATATACCCAGAGTCAATGTAATCACCTCAGAATACAATAGAAATCTACAGAATCATTAATATTGTGTGAATATGGACAGGGTCCAGCTGTTGGTTGTCTTTTCCAAATAACCTAAGGGCCATTAGATGAAGCTGGTAGGATCCTGGTGCTTTTGTTATGTTCCAGAAAAAGAAAAAAAAAGAGGGTTTTATAGCACCCATCAGAGAGGTCTCCTTGCAACTGAGCAGGGCAGCCTCACTGGACAGATTCCCATGGGTTTGGTTTGTTTTCGGACTTCTGGCTTGGCTGCAACATCCGTATCTCCACCACCAGGCCTGACAGTCACATTACTAAGGATGCCCTTGGTCTCTCCAGATTCATAACTTCTTTCTCCTTTAACCCACAATCTTCTCAAAATACTTTGTAAGCCCTAAGCCTGGCTTCATGCAAGGGCTGCATAGTGCTTCAACATACACTTTATCTTTCCAAACACAAACACAAATTTTTCAGGCCAGCAGTAACAGGGACACTTTTCAGTAAAGTATAATTTCTTCTTGACTGATAGAATGATTAATAGCAGTGCTGAAAAGCCTGGAACCCTGTCAAAATGTCCAAATGCTATCTATAATCCTTTTTGGTTTGTACTCTGCAGCAGAAAGACCAGTGGCATAGTTGGAGATGCTGGTCTGCACGCTTCAGTTTGTGCCTGCACCAGATCTGGGGACTGGATCTACCAAGGACCTGCCCAGGAGTTCATTTCTGCAGAGGCACTGGAGGTACTTCATCTTCTGCCACCGAGACTTCCAAATCTGACCCAGCAAGTGTGATACTCTTGCCTTGAGCCAAAGTCTCACTGCCATCAAGGACCAGAAAAACAAAAAAACACACACACATAGTCTTCCCCCTACCCAAATAATTAATGTGTCCATTTGCCTTCCCTGGGGTACTCAGTGTTCTGTGATCTTCAGCAACAGACATGCTAATGCTTTTCTACACTGACTGGGAAGCTTAGATACAACAGCCTCGTTTCCATCAGCCACACAGAAGGATTAGCTATTCCTTCTAATACTTTGGACCTTTATTCTATACTTTAGACATTACACATGCTTTCAAATGAAAGATTAAGACTTAAATACTTCTTGGACACAAAGCTAAACACCTTTTGGATCCAATGGAATTTTTAGAACCTTGTATGAAAAAGCACTTCCTAAGCCAAGGTGGGTTTACATTCTTGTAGGAACTTCACTAGCCTTTATACACCTCGTGTCTCTTAGATCTACATGGTAGGAACAAACACACTATTATTAGGACTGACAGAACATCTGCATTATTCTTCCTCCCCCATTCACTTGAACAACCCTTATCAAAATGTCAACTGGTCTCCTCTTAGTTTGAAGCCAGTTTGCTGGATTTCCCTTCCCTCCAGCTTCTACAGCTGGTGATGGGCACACCCAGCAAGAACAAAAACTAAGCAGAGTGCTGGTAGAGGTGTGCAGATAATCAAGGCAACACTGCAGCCTACAGGTGCCTTTTAAGATAACACCAGGACACACCTGGGTACTCTTCCAGTCCCAGGGGAGAGAACACTGGCAGTGACGGACTGGAGGATCTTTTGAAGTCACTTTAATGTGCTGTGTTAAGAAGACCAAAATAAATTGTGTAGGCTGGGTTCACAAGTAGAAGGAAATTATGACTTACATCCCATTCTCAATAATTGAATGCCTTTGTAAAGATTATTTCTAGAATCCTTTCTTTAACCTTGGAAGTTTGCAATTTTATGTGTATGGGAAATGCTATAAAAACCTGGGGACAATAAATGCAGTTGTACACAGAACTGGGAGCATAAAGAGACTTTAGAACTGAAAATGAGCAAAGATGCTGAGAGCAAATCAGCTAACACATTACCTTTGATTTAGAAGCCAGATACCTTCTCAATATAGTTCCATGACTCAGTCTATGGTCCTACTTCATTGCATTAACAAGCTGGAAGTCAGCTGCTCTACCATCACCCTGTTCAAGCTATTTCAGTTGATCCTGTTCACTTAAATTACCTCAGAACTTCAGATCCTTTGTCAATTCCTCCAAATAATAAGAGCCAAAAATATAATAACATCTCCTTTCACTGCTCTCTCCACAGTAAAAGCCTCTCAGCATGCTCCAAGAATTTGATTAGTTTTGTCCCATTATGTTTTTTTAATAAAACTCATCCATGGGCTGCCTTTTAAATTCTTCTAGTACTTACTCAAAGCCAGATCCTGCTTTACCTTCACTGCTCCATTTTGTGACTGCCGGGAGACCTCTGGATTTTTAGTTTATTACCCAGAAGCATTCAGTTATCTTGCCACTCATCCCTTTTTCTCCTGAGAAAGTGCATATCTTGGCATGCAATACGATCCTTCCCTTTTGTTTCCCCATCTCCCTTCCAAGGCAACTTATTCTGATACAGCAGTCATACATCCCATCTGCCAGGTCTGTGAGATATCCCTTAAAGCTCTGGCTGTGATCTAAGGCTTTGAATTCTTCTTGTTTATTGCTGTATCCTTGGCATTAGTGCAGAGAGATCCTAAGTGTCCAACTCGCTGTCCTATTATTCTCAGTCCTATTTCTCTGATGGGTTTCATACAGCTCCCCATTCTCCTCTCGACAGTTGCTAGGATACTTATTTACCTGTAGACTCATCTCTTGTCCCTTCAAGCCTAGTTCAGCCACTTTCTGTCTGGAAATAGACAGAAGAAAAGACAGAATTTCCCTGGCTTAGCTAATAGGACATGACCTTTTATTTCTACTTTCTCAAAGCACTAGCCTGTGACCAGCAAACAGAGTAACTCTCCCAGGCCCCTTTCTTCAGCTTCATGTTCTCCTCTGGCATTTACCTGGTCCTGTGCTTAGGACAATGACAGGAGCTGTGACTCCCTCAAGCCCCAGACTTATTTCTAGTCTCTGCAGGGTTACACCTGGCTGGGGTATTTTCGAATTGACATAAGAAAAAACAATTAGAAGGACACTATCACACTTCATCTTCTCATGGTAGTTTAAATATCTGTCCTGCTATCCAGAGTAAGAGAGGAAATTATCTGAGGGCTATTTCTTCACCCATCTGGAGGCAGACACTGATCACCAACTTCTTTGGCCACCAACAACCCCTCTTCTCCCAGAAATTTACAGTGCACTCATGGCACCTCCTCCATTTCTTCCAGGTCAAGTTCTTCACAGGCTCACATACAAAATTGCAGCTTGCCTTACCCACAGCCTCTGCCACAACTACTTTTAATTAACAGCATATTGATAAAGAATCACTCAACTTTAACTTCAAGGATACCAGGAACCCCATGCTACAGAAGCCAAACAGCAAAGATGTTCAGACATCCATCAGACTAGTTTCTGCTAGAGATAGCAGCTCCTTGTCTGTCTCCCAGATTATCCAGAAGGGGTACGTACAACTCATTACAACTCACTCATCAACCACTTAGGTGCTCTAAACACCACAAAGTGCTACAACAACCCCTGTTTGCAGACTACAGAGCCCTCAAACATAGTTACAACTCAGCCTGTGGGCAGCCCTCATTTTTACAGTTGCGTTAATCATCAGTATCTTCAAAAGAGCTGTGCTGTTCAAGCTCAGAGCATTCACATCCACTCCTCTTGGCCTTATATTCCCTCAGGCCACTCCCTTCAGCACAGCAGTGAGGTGGTGGTCCTCATGTTCATACAACTGTGTGGCTGGGGTAGATGCTAGGTCCTTTGTCCCCTATGTAGCTTTCTAATGCCACAACATCTCTTGTGCACCCTTCTGACACAGTCACAAATAAAAGGGATGTAGTGGGCATTAGAATCATAGTATGGTAGGGTTGGAAGGGATCTTTAGCGATCATCTAGTCCAACTCCCCTGCAGAAGCAAGTTGACCTAGATCAGGTCACATAGGAACATGGGAATAGTTTCTGCTTTGCTACATCATCTGCTGCTTCTGCATGTAGATGGATTCCTTGCACTATTCGTTGCCCACCACAGTGACTCTGGATGGTTCCCAGCTGGCTGACAGGCATGCACAGAAGAAAGGAAAGAATATGAAGCTATGACAAAAAGTCAGAATGGTGTAAACCTCATAAGTTTGATTTATTATATGTTTTTCAATATTCCAGGAAGAGATCCTTACTACCATTCTATTATTCTATGATCCTTAACTTTCAGTACCCTTGAGGCAAACATAGCAATGCTGAAAATTCTTGTAATTTTTCAGCACCTCCAAAACTAACTCTTGACTTTTCTGCTCCAAAATTTCCAAATGTATCTACAGTCTTTCTTACATAGAATGTTTGAGTCACAATCTGTAAGTGAACTTGCAGTGTGTGCTTTCTAATGTTATCCTTATGGCACAAATGGGCAAGAAAGTATACCAGGAGTCTTATGTGTTCATGCTATGCTGTATTTTCAAGATGGGATAGGAGCCAAAGTTAAGTCTGAATTTGAATATTAAGTTCAGGGAGAGCATAAAGCCATATAAAAGGCACTCCCTGCAACCAAGGCTTTTTTTTAATGAGTATTACTACTTTAGACATTAAAAATTATTTCTGGAGTAGGTTCTGTCTTGTTTCTAATACTCAGTCCAAAGACATTGACATAAGTGGAAAGCTTCCAGTTTAGAATATGAATTGGGCCAATTTTTCATGGGTATGTTTTTATTGAGAAAACACAGAAGGAAAAAAAAAAAAAAAAACCCTGTGAAACCAGTGAAATTATTCCAGTGGAAGTACGCTGGGGTAAGTAGAGATTAAGTAGTTTATAATCAAGCCCAAAAAGTGTCCTTAGTGATTCAAGTAAGCTCTTGCACAGGAGCTTTTTTGCTGGTCTAGGAAGAAGACAAGAATATAGCACCCACTTCTGCACTTGATAAGAAAAGCATCTTAAAATCCTGAGCAGTAGAAGAGGACAGAGATACTGCCTGGCTCCCGATGGTGTAATGCTGGTACCTTAAACAACCATCCAAAGCAACAGTGATAGCCAGTTGGAGACAGGCTCTGTGCAGAAAGACTCCTGGTTCAAATAGGTAAGATAAAAAGAAAATAATAGAAAAGCAATCTTATTATGCTCATTTTATGGGTAGGAAATGGAGCTCTGAAGAAATTAAATGCCTTGCTCAAAGCCATACAGGAAATCGGTGTCAGAGGAAACAAATGCAAACCTGAGTGTCATGGTAGTTCCTTCCTCTCAATACCATTTGACTGTCAGGGCTGCTTTCAATTAAGTCTTTTATTGAGGACATCTCTTCTAGCTATGTTGTTTGGTTTTTTTAATTGCATATCACACATGGTGGACCTGTAGAATTATGAGTGTCTCCAGCCAGCTTCTTTACAGTGTTTTATGAACCTTAATGAGCCCCCCCCCCCAGAGAGCTGAAATATCTCCATTGAGGGGGAAGGGAGCAGAGAAGCAGAAATAGCAGCATTGTGTGCAGCTTTTAGTGTGCGGTCCAGGTTCATGGAGCGGTGTGTAAACAACTCGATTTGCCACGTTTAAGGACAGGCACAATTTTAGGAAATCCAAACACCCTGTTAGCCTACTGACCTTTAGATAACCTATTTCAACAACAATGAAACTTACAGTATTGCTGGGGAGGTGGAAGGGCAGCGCTGGGAAGATGCTTTGCTGCCATAGGAAATGGGCCAAGCAAAACTCTCTCATCATTTTTGATGTTCACTCGATGAGCCTCTGAAAAGAGTAGAGTATCAGCTGGCTAGAAAAACTGTTTCCTGACAGGGATTGGCAGTGAATTTTGCTGCACCAGAGGACCTCAGGCAGAGATGTGGTGCTGCCTACACTTGCCTAGATACTCTCACCTGCAAATTCTGCTTTTCTAAAGATCCTGGTCTGAAGAGAAAGCGGCTCCTCGTTGTCCACAGCTTTTCAAGCCAAAGGCACAAACAGAGAGGGCAAATTGAGCCCTTTTGCCTTAGATGCATAGTCTCAGAGTGGAATATGCTAATTCAGATGAGGAGAGATCCATAAACATAGAAGCACATACCAAATCGAAAATGAAGGGGAAATTAGTGTCAAAAACAAAAATGAGGGCTGTTTGCATGGCTGCTTGACAGCATCACGTGTTCAGTAAGAAGCTGTCTGTATAAATACCTTTAAAGGCACACAGCAGGACCAAACCCATTCACTTTGCCCAAATTTCTTATTCCGGTACATTGTAATGTATTGGTTATGCTGTGTCTAAACCTTTTTTGTACAGAAAGGGTTGTGAAGAGAGATTGCATAGTGAGGACATACTATTATTTGCACTTTTCACCTGCGTATGCAGTCTGTTCCAGATAATATTTCAGAATAAAACTACTATGATTAGAAACTAGTTTATATTGAAGGGCTCTATTGACTAACTCATGTCCCCATCACCTTAGCTCATCTACTCTCCAGAAATCTGTATTGAAGGGACTTGCCCAGTGGCAATGCAGAGGACAGAAGAGATGTTTCTTCATTTTCTCTAACCGGGATCACAGCACTAGTGATCAAAAGGGAATCACAGGTAGAACAGTATTTTCTCTAGCTGAATATCTGTGTATTCTCAACCCTGGCCTTGCTGCACAGCACACTGAGGGAATGCAGAGGAGAAAGACCATTATAGCTGCATCAGCCATGCGGTGGAGTATATGAAAATCTGTCAGGTGGGCTAGGCACAACGGTGGGTGAAAAGAAACTGGGACAGGTTAGAAGAACTAGAGTTGTTGCAAAATCTATCTCTGCCTATATCTCTTCAATCTTTCGCAAAAACACTGTTTGACTCCTTCTCCTCAAGTCCTTGGTTATAACGTATGGGAGCTTCATTCTGCCCAGCACTTGGGTAAATAAAATTAGCATGCGTGCACCATGTAGGAACAGCAACAGACGCGAGTCCAGCATTGTAAGAGCAAGAAATCCTGTTCTTTATCACCTTGTTACATTGGTCCTGCAAGCTTAGCCATAAAAACCGCCTTGTAACAATACCTAATATTCAATATGTCTGCAGCGAAACACATTTTCCATGTAATCTGACTGCACCAAATGTCTATACACTACAGAAAGAATGACTTGGAACGGGAAGAAAGAAGGAACATTGAGCTCTAGGAAAACTCAAAGGGACGTTTTATTGTAACGTTTATAATAGAAAGTTGGGGGGTTTAGTTTCGCCTCAAGGTGTAACTCGCTAATAAAAGTTCTGGAAAACCTGCTGTGCATAAGAACCCTGGCCTATGATGTCAGAATTCATTATGCACACAGGGGTTATTTACAGCCTTGTAAAGTTGTAGACAAGGAAATTGTTGCTGAAATATAGTTTCAAAAGTTTAAAGGTAATCATTCTACTGATGTATACACCTCAGCTATTGAAAAGATCTGTGAAACCGTTCTGCATAAGCTGAAGAAATCATATGGCTTGAGTTGTAAACATCCACCCATGTTTCTTCATACTCATTGGGTATAGACTCATATACGTGCACAGAGGGAGCTGCGAGGTCTTTATTTTTGTTCAAGAGTTATCTGGGTAAACCTATAAATTAAGCATTTGCATAAGGCATTCAGAAGTAAGACAAACTGGAAACAATTTTCACTGCCCTCTTTTCATTCCCTGTTTGTCCATTTGGGGAAAAAAAAAAAAAAAAAGATTAAGAAAATCAAGAAGAAAAATGAAGGTGAAGAACTAAAAATAGGAATGAACAAAAGTATTTCCAGCTTTCTAAATCTAAAGGTATTTTATCAAAAATGCTGAAACATCGATTGAAATGTGTATTTTTCATCAGAACAAAAGCTCTGGACTCGTGAAACATCGTCTATAGTTTCAACTAAAATTCGAGACTGAGGTGCTGCTGAGTTTGATGGGTCGGGAGAGTCTGCAGGAGCCCTTTGAGAAAGC
Organism: Urocolius indicus; assembly: GCA_013401255.1. NCBI lineage: Eukaryota > Metazoa > Chordata > Aves > Coliiformes > Coliidae > Urocolius > Urocolius indicus. The sequence goes on from WBNH01005463.1 coordinate 19,731, forward strand.
AGTTACTGTGGATCATACAACTGAGACTGATATTGCTGTGTTTAAAATTGAGGGGAGCAGGAAACTGAGTATGCTCTCTTTCACTCCGTTGCTACACGCTGTTTTATTCTTTGGCTCTAAGTAGTTTAATTGCTACTGAAGTGATTTTTCCTTCACTATGAAAAGGCTTTGTGACCAGATGTTGTTTGTCATTTGTCCCACAGTAGCTGGCAATAATGTAATTACAGAAATACAGAAAAAATGTGCTCAGCACTGGGGATTAATAGCCAATCCAAGCATTTTCCTACTGAATCACTTTTTCAAATATTCCTTCTCACAGCAGTCCAAATGATTTTCTAGCTCTGGCTGAGCTAACTTCCCAAGCATTCCAGTTATATTTATTTTTTCTAATGCACTTGTCAGCTACTTCAAACTCCACCCCAACTCCTGACAGCAAGGCAAATCGAACACCCTTTCATTGTGGTTTCATGGAGAACCAACTCATGGCCACAGAAATGGACTGCACCCAATGGCACCAGCCCAAAAACAACTGCACCATTTCCACTTTTTTTTCAGTGAGTCTGCATTGTTCCAATAGCACTGAGATATTACTACTGATTAAGGCTGCTATATAAATAACATACAAAATGGAGGAAAGCTTTAAGGTTTTTTTTTCCTGCTTTTACTCATGTTCACAGTAAGATTTCCACTGGCTTCACCAGGCTTTGCGTGCTGGACTAGTACTAACACAATTTCATTAACTTAGCTGAATTATTCCTTGTTTATAACAGTGGAACTGACTGGAAAATTAAGGCCAATGGGCTAAGAAATAGTTCTATTATCCTGCCCAGCAAAGATTGTTCTGGGTTTTAGAGCTGAGGTTTAGTTGGCTTCTTTGGTCACATAAGCTTTTACACCTTTACTTACTCTAATCAGCCATTTTAGTGAGTTCACTCTTCTCTCAGTCTTTCATCTCCTTCCTTCTGCTGCTAGGCTTGATTCCTCACCATACCTAGCCATGAGCAGCAGACAACTTGTCAGCAATTACAAAAGTCCTTCAAATCTGAGAATTTCTCCTTCCATCAGAACACACATTAGAAGTCCCAAAAGGCAGTAGTACACATGGGGAAGAAGAGCAACTGCACAAATCAGGCAAGCGTCTCTCACATCCCTCTAACACTGTAAATCAAACACATCACCCATTCACCTACAGGGAAAATATTTACCCTGTCACATCCTTTTCACCTATAGCAGAGACCACCAATGCATCCGGTCTTCCAGTATAGAATGCAGTTACATTAGACTTACCTCATGCATAAATAACCTTTTCAGAAGAGATTCACTGCGATTTCACCTCCACATTGGTCACCCTGACAACACTCTGAAGCCCACGGGATGCTGCCAATGCAACTCAACCACCACTGAAGGAAAGACAACCTTTATCTAGAACTACAATGAGTTTCAGGTGAGGAAAACACTCAGTTGCACCTGGGACTACTACACATGGCTAGCCAGTTTGGACTGCATTTCTTAGTGAGTTTATATAAACGTTTTGTGTGCATGCTATATGTATGACCATGTAAAGATATATAGGTAAAGGGTATATGTGTGTGTAAACATTTATATCTATGCCAATATACATAAAAACTGTCATGATTTTCCATTTAGGATTCAAATCATTGATTAGAAACCTGTCGTTCCAGCTGGGAATGCGTCACTTTGCAGGGTTAGGTCCATTCTTTGAGAAGAAATGCAAAATGAAACTAGAGACAAGTTGAAAAGTGACAGCCATTGCGACATTATCCAGATGTGCACAAATATCACCACTAGTTATTTTTACATCCATTTTTCCCAGTGAGATTGTCCTGGTTTTGGCTGTGATAGAGTTAATTTTCTTCCTACTAGCCAGTACAGGGCTGTGTTTTGGATTTGTACTGAAAACACCATTGATAATAGAGGGATGTTTTGGTTATTGCTGAGCAGTGTTTGCGTGATGTCAAGAGAGCTTTGGTCTTCCCCTTGACCTACCAGGGAGTGGGCTGTGGGTGCACAAGAAGGTTGGAGGGAGCATGACCAAGACAGCTGACTGGAACTAGCCAAAGGTCTATTCCATACCATAGGGCATCATGCTCAGTATGGAAACTGGGGGGAGATGGTGGGAAGGGGTGATTCACTGCTCAGGCATCAGTCAGTGGGTGATGAGCAATCGCATGGAACATCACTTGGGGGCTTTGGGATTTTTTTCCTCAGGTTTTATTTCTGTCTCCCTTTCTGTTACGTTCCTCATTTTTTTTTCATTTTCATTATTGTATTCTCATTATCGTTATTATTATAGTTGAGTTGAGTTATTAAACTACTCTTATCTCAACCCACAAGTTTTTACTTTTCTCTTCCTGATTCCCCTCTCCATCCCATTGTGTGGCAGGGAGGGAGTGAGTGGCTGAGTGGTGTTTGTGGCTGAGGTTAAACTGTGACACAGATGAATGGATAGTGCTACCAGTGCTCAAACTTCCAAAGGCAGTGGCATGTCTCCACCCCCAGCAACAGATTCAGAATTTTGTGTGAAGTTCAAGCACTTGAACGTGCTGCCTCCTCTAAGCCAAATTTCCCCTTGGATCTACATTGCATGTTTCAGGAGTTGGAATAGCTAATCCTTTAGAGAATAAATTAGTTACTGGCAGGATAACTTTGGCAGCAGCTTAATCTTCCAATCAGTTGCTCCACTAGCATTGTTATAGCCTGGAGAAAAAGGTACGTCCCCTTGGGTCCAGCATTTCTCAGAGTGAATTTGTAGTAGACATCGAATTTGGAGGCAAAAGATGTGAAGTTTTCTGTTAGATACACTCCTGCATTCAGGCTCACACGTTCACAGGGGTTTTTTTCAGTTGGGTTGTGTTTTTTCCCTTGTTTTTTTTTGAGAACAGGAGAAGTAGGTGAGGAAAAATTAACAGCAGGATTTTAATAACTGCATATGGGGCATTGTATTCTCTGGACTACATGGAGCAGGAGAGCTGCACTGCCTTCCCTGAGAGTAGCCTCTGTCTCTCACTCACTCCATGGCTGCTGTTTCATTTCTTTTTCTACTGTCTTTGAGCCAAAGTCTGATCCACTGAAGTAATCAGACACATGGTTAGTCAGCAGAGCTGTAGACTACCTGTTAGATCAGATGCTGACACTTTGGCTCATGTCTTACCAGAAGGCAGGAAAGGAAACCTCTGCTCCACGAAGGTGCACAGTACAGTTCTCACGCAGAGCTTCTGAAAAGGGGAGACAGGACAGTGATCTGTTTTCATGTGCAGACTGCATAGGAGACTCCACACAATGTCTTCCACTGGATGGTATGTATCATACTGCAAGAGCATCTGCTGCACATCCTGACCTTGTTACCTGGTGCCTGGGCATACACCTGGGATAAGAATCCTTCTACGCTAAGAATATAGACCGTGGATCCTTAGACACGGTTGGGGAAGTGCTGGGACAAGATCCAGAGATCTGTAAGCTCACAGAGCATTAGTTTGTCATCTCTGATCTTTCATGCACTATGCTAAATTTTAGAGCCAGGTCTGGGGTGAAAGCTGGAAATGGAGCCAGATTCTGACCACAAGATCAATTCCCTCACCCTGGGCTCTGCTGGCCAGCTCTCCTTCTCACACCTTTAGCCGCTTTCCCATGTCACTCAGCCTGACATGTTCCCTCAACCAGTATGCCTACAGATGCTCGCCTTACTGCCACTGTCCTACTTCACAGCAGATGTCTTCTGATGCAGACCTTGCTTTGCTTCTGGGAAGGTCTGTCTTCATTCCGCCATCTCCATCAGCAACCTTCAACCAGTAATACAGGGAGACTGAAAGCTGCAGAGAGAAGCTCCTATTCAGCCCAGGTCTGCACCCTAGGAACTCACCATTGCACCCACACAGCATCACTCCCTACCCCAGGAACTGTGCCCTGCCTGCACAAGGCTCCACTCCTTCTTCATGTACCATTTCCTTGTCTCAAACGCCTAAAAACCCAGCCCACAGGCAGCACCACCACAATGCCTGCTTACACCAGCTTTGCTGAAAGTAGTGGGCAGAGACAGGTCTCAGATAGGCTGTTCAAGGCAGCCCATCCGCTGAGAAGGAATGCTACACACTGCTGCTGTGTGTAGCGGCTTGAGGAGAGGCATGTGTCTCATGCCATAGCAAAGGGAGAAGAGTATTCTCTGAGTGGGAGAAGGAGAACAAAGACAAGAGAAAAGCAAAACGAAAGGTGTAGGGGGAGGGGGGAATCTCTCTCAAATCCGCTTTCGTCTGGTTTATTTTTATTTTCAGTTTTGTTTTTCTGGAGACTGAAGAGCAAGGAAGTGAAAGGGATTTATCTACATGCCTAGTGCTCAAAGACATCTGTCACTCTGCGTGCAACATCCAGCTTTAAAGGCGATTGGGTTTTGCAGAAGAGGAGTGGTAAAATTTCTTGTTGACTGCGTCGATTTTTGACATTTCTCTGCCTCTTCCCTGGTGCTGTTCGATGGCTTTTCACACCCAAGCAGCTGCCAGCTTTTCTTCTCGAGGGCAGGGAGGGAACCAGGGTGCCCTTTGGCAGTACTAGAAGGAGCCCTTGGCTCACAAACACCCTACCCACTGCCCAGAAAGGATTTATCTAGGGCAAAGCGACCTGAACTCCCCGAACGAATTTCACCCTTCCTCTCCCTTCGGTCTAACCAATTGAAAAGAAAAAACCCCTCTCCTCCAAGTTTTAACGAAGACGAGCCCGTGACCCAGCCTCGTGTTTCAAAGGCATCACCCCGGGTCTTTATAAGCAGAGGGATGTCACCCGTGCCCCGGTGGCAAACCCGAGGGCAGAGCTTGTGAAACGAGATGGGGACGCTTGAAACCAGTGCGGGGGGG
>WBNH01005463.1:38393-51797 GCA_013401255.1 Urocolius indicus
CAGTTTGCCAAAATATTTTGATGTACAAATTTCTTTCTTTCTTTTTTTTTTTTTTTTTCCAATAAAATGTATATAAACGACTATGCACTTCATAGGCATTTATTTTTTTTCCCTCGGTTCCATCTGACAAAACTCTTCTGCCCTAGCATCCGACACCTTTAAAGCTGCAACCCCAAATCCACCGGCCGCTGGTGGTGGAGGAGAGGAGCGAGCGGTTGACCCGACGGTGGTCAGTGTCGTGGTCACTTGGCTGCCTCTCCCATCCTTCACTCACTTCCCACGCTGCTTTCCCTTGCCGTTGGATAGACTTCGATATTACCGGGGCAGTGGACACAAAAGCAGTAGGGTCCGGCCTGCCTGTTCCTTTCTTCGAGGGCTCCCCCCGGGTCCGAAAAGCCATCCTTGCTGTTTAGGGTTGTGTCCACGTGTCCCCGTGCCCCCGTCCCCGCCTGCCCACGCAGCCCTGTCAGAGTCCCTCTGTGCCCCGACGCTGCTTTGCCAGGTGCAGGGGCAGAAGGTTCGACACCAGGTTACAACCGGGGAGGACATGTCAACGGTGGGAGGAGAGAGGGATCCGTGATAAAACCGTGCCTTGAGAAGAACTAAAGGGGAGGCACCCGGAACGGAACGGCCAGAGAAAGGGACGGAAGGGGACGGGAAAAGAGCAGGAAAGAAAAATTTAAAAGGCTCCCAAAATACTCCTAGCAAAACAAACCCCGTCTCCAAGACGGTCCTGCGGGGACCGAGCGGCCGGGGGGGTCGCAGCCGGGAGATGCTCGCTCTCTCATCCCGCAGCCGCGCTGGAGATGCCCGCAGAGCACACCGGCACGGCACGGCACGGCACGGCACGGTCTGCCTCGGCCCAGGGGGTGGCCACGGCCACTGTCAGGGCCACGGTCACGGCCCAGGGGCGGTCCTGCACGGCCCCGTCGGAGGGCGCAGCTGGCCACCGCTCCCCTCGCAGCCCAGCCCGTCTAAGGGAAGGGATGGAGGTCTCCTCGTACCCCTCGGAAGCAGGACAACCCCGCCGTGCCGTCCCCACTCTCCCCAGCCACACACCCAAACGCTGAACAGAGAGAGATTTTCATCAGAATAGCCTACGTGTCCACATACGTATTGATATATATAAATGCATACACACACACACACAGGCGCATATACTGTTATATCTATGTAGTTCTGTACAGAGATAAACCTCTTCGTCTTTTAAAATACATATTTCTGCTCAAACGCGCCCTTTTCTTCCCCGAGCTTCTCAGGGCCTGTGATAAATTATAAAGTCAGTTTCAGAGTTTGCTCCGACCACAGTGCTGTGTTTACATTCTTTCCAAGGCAAGCCTGCATGGTCGTAATTTATATCCTAAACACTTGAACGTAACTTGTTTACACAGGAATGACAGGACCTCAAAGAGAAAAAAACTGCCTGTGCTCCCCCTCCTCTCCCGTCCCCTTATGTTGTTCCATCCTCCCCTCCACCAACCTCTGCCTCCTCCCCAGTGTCCGGGCGCGGGGCTCCAGTGCCCTCCAGCGGTCCCATCCAGGCAGCGCCCGCCTGCTCCTCCCAGCTCCGCTGCATTCTGGCACCTCGTTTGTGATTTTTGTTTGGTTTTGATTTGGTTTTGGTTTTTTTGTTTTGTTTTTTTTTTTTTCGGTTTATTTGTTTTCCCTCACCTTCTGAATGCCATAATATCCCAGAAAACATCAGCAATGCTCATGCTTGTCGGTTCTTTATAAGAAAAGGGAAGGATTTGCCAGGGCATCCTTCAAGTTTAGGCTTCTGTGTTCTTCCATAAGGACTGAAGAGTGTTCTCGTTTAACTAGACTAAGTTTTCCTTTTCCCCGTTACAGCTTCCCAGACAAAACAATGTTTCAGGAGCAGTTTCGGATGTTTCTAGGTGCTGTCGGTAAAATGCACCTGGCCTCCTTTCTTTTGAATGTAAGGGTGAGGAGCAAACGACAGGGAGGGAAAAAGTAGTCAGATATTTAGGTCAATTTGATCTGATTTTGTTTTGATATTTGATTTTTATTACAGTACCTTCTACCCTAGGAATTCAGCTCTTGTTCGGTTCAAAGAACTCCAGTGGCTGCAGAGCCAGTGAGAGTCAAGACCAAGAGCTATGCTACTGGGAGGACGAGATATTTATGCTTGAGCCATACAGTTACAAATTCTTTGTACCTTCTTACATTTGTTAATGGTCATTGAATAGGCCCAAATTCTTCATATTTTGGAAAAAGAAATTCTTTGATAGAGGTCCAGCACACTGAAACCACTAATCACAGCTGTAGTGGTGCAGTACTCCGCTCTCAGACTCCTGGGGACCTACAGAATCAGGGAAAGCTGAAAATTCTGGTGTTAAAACAAAACCAGAAAGCTCAATATCTGTATTTACTCTCAGCCTTGTGAAAGAGCCTGAGGGGGCATATGTGAATTTGAGTGTGTATTTAGTAGTTACCTTGTATGGCAACCTGTAGCTATTACAATAAAGTGAGCATCAGTTGATAAAAAACACAGGAAGGTGTTTCCTAAGTCTCTGAAGCTTTCCTTGTGCTTTTTAAAAGTACAATAGTAGTCTTATTCTCTTCCTCTTCGTTATTTCTCTTTTCACTCCTTGCCTGCTGATATGCCTCTGACTGCTTTGTCCTCTAGGTGTAGATTGCAAGGTGCTTAACTTATCCCTCTTTTTCTTTGGTTTTGGTTTTGTTTTTTTTTTTTTGTTTTTTTTTTTTTGTTTTTTTTTTTTTGTTTTTTTTTTATTTATTAGTGTTTTAGACCACATAGTAACCAACAACTATCACTCACCTCCACTGAGTCTGAAAATATGGTATTCGCTGAGTTTCAACATAGGGCTCAAGCCTGTACAACTGCTCTGTCCTTACAGGTGAGTGCAAAGGAAGATGAGAGCAGAGAGCTTTTAGGTACCCTTCTGATCTATCCCCATGAAAAAAACCCACCCTTGTGTATCTAAAAAGCTACATTAGTTTTTCCAACCAGATCAGTTGGTTTAATGCATCAGTAATGCATCTCCCTCCAAACCTTGCCTTGCTAATGACCTCAGACCGCCGCAGAGAGAAGAAAGCTAGGGCTAAATTACAAATAGTTAGTCATCTAGACTGATGGTGTAGCTCACATTTGGTGAGGCGCTGAGGCAAATGGATTGGACGTAGACTAATCCAAACATTTCCATTATTAGAGCACACCAGGCAGAATTTCCGCAGGGTGGGAATGAAATCACGCTGGAGCGCCTCAAACAGTTCGCGTGTGATCCGCTATAATCTTATATATATTTTCTCCATTCTCTGGTTTCATCACAGTCTTACTGCCTCGGTGGAGGGATTTTGCTTGTGAGGGTGTTTATGTTACACAGAAAGAAACCACTCAACCACTCCAAAGCTGAGATCATGTGAACAATCAACTTAACATCAGCAAAAATTAGTCAAAAGCAGAGATAACTTATGTGGGGCGTTGAGTTTCTAGTTGGTAGCTGACCAGAGCATTCTTTAAAAGTCAGTTTATTAATCCCATTAAATCCCCTTGCCCATTATTCTATTAAGACCAACATCAGATTAATATCGTGCTGTGTTTTGGCTCAGCTGGCAAAGAACTTTCAGCCAACACACTATTTTCAGTTTAGTGTGAGAGTTCTAACCTGCTTTGGAGGCAAAGAAAAGTAAAGATTTTGTTTGGTGCGTTGTTTTCTCCTTTTTTTTTTTAAAAAAAACCAAACAACAATAAGCTTGATTTTAGTGAACTAGAAAGATTTGCTCGTAACACATGCATGAGGTAATAATATTTAAACAAGCCCACTCAATAAAATGCTAGGTATGTCACTTAGGCCCTGAGAAAGCAGGGTGGTGCTATTTTCAATTAGAATTTTAATATACCTGAGCGTGTGAGTGTTCCCATTAAAGACAAGGGGATTATGCAGACTCTTAGGGTTAAAAGCGCTTTTCTGAAGAAGGGTGATGGGACTAGAATTAAACAGTACAGGTTCCTTCTGTATACTGCAGCTGAGCTCTATATAAGAGGTGGAGTAGAATATACCTGATTCATATACAGGGTGAAAATTAATTCAAAACATACTCCAGCTTCGAATAGAGATGTATTTTACAAACCCTGCTGGCATTAATCTGCATGAAATACTGCCTTAGCTAATAAGAACACCCGGGCTTTATTTATATACTGAGCCATTTGATAGATACAAATGAAGAAAGAGGTAAATAGAAGCCAACATATTTTTGAATAAAAGCCCAGAGGTTCTCTCAGAGTTCAATGATCTTTGTGTCTAGATTATGAAGAATTCAGAGCAGCTCCGTGCAACTTGCCAACTACTGAATAGAGCTCCAAAACATCTGTGATATTAAACAACTTCAAGCCTCCTTTTTATGCTTGTTTTCATCCAACTATGATTTATAGAAAACTATTGGCTTCTCCATTGGTCATTTCTAAAAAGAAATATGCCAGGAGGAGGAGGAGGAGGTTTTAAAATTTGTTGAGACACCACTACCAAACTGCAGCTGGAATTAGAGGTATTTTAACAGCAGATTTAGATTTATTTAGGAGATTATGGAGAAATGTTAACTGCATTACATTGGTTACTTTAAGCATTGCAAAATGAATTTGCAACGCTGTGCAAAAAGCCAGTGAACTCACAGGTGATTTGCTGGTTTTGGGATAATTCAAACTGACTGAGCTGCTCTAGAGGAACTGATAAAGGATAGAATTCTTGGACCAGATTCCCACTGGTAACATTTTTCTCTCAGTAGAGTTGTAGCCCATTAATTCTTACTGTCCAAATATAGGTAGCATTAGTTTAAATTAGAAGTTTTATAACTGATTTAGTTGAGCTACTGAAATCCTTTTTGTATACAATCTTATCTCATTTTCAGAGATCCTCTTTGGATTGGTTTATGCCTGTCCTGATTAACATACACCAAACACATTTTATTTGCTGAAAACTCTCTCAGTTTTATTTTTGTATCTGTTCAAACTAGCTTAAAATGACTCTCTGAGACTGGGTCTCATGCCCAACACTTTTCTGATATGATGAAAGGTGTGATTTAGTTCCAACTGCATGACTGGTGTTTATGGCCACTGTAATCCCTCATTTATACACGTACAGATGCAAGCTCCACCAATGCAACCAGCTTTAAACTGGTATCAACTCCCCAAAGCTGATTGAAGCTAAACAGGGCAATGTCTGTGACTAGGTAATCCTCATGGTGAAGGGCTGCAGCTTTTCCCTGGACGACAGGTGAGTGTTCCTGACACACAGACAGCATGATCATCCTGGAAGATCCTGGACAATTCTACTTGTGGAATCAAGGTTTCAAAATCAAGCCTTGGGCCTTCTGGCATTCATGTGGAGGTTTCCCAGTCAGAGATTTGTTGACCACTGGTGGCTTGCAGTGCGTTTGCTGGTGGCTTGGAGGCAGTTTTTTTGGTTATAGTGCCTCTCATCTTTTGTAGCAGAGAATATGAACAAAGATGCAGTGAAGAGCTGAGTCAGCAGCACGATCCACTCTTTTGAAAAAAAAGAATAAAAATGTTCTCAACGTGAAAAACTGTCAAAACACATAAATGTTTCCAGCCTCTGCCACATCTTCAGCCTCAGCACATGATCTCTTAGTATTGGTAAGGCTAGATGGTCACTTGGCTGTTAACAGGGAGCAGAATTGTTCATTAGAGAAGAAAAAGAACACATACTTAGCAGGCAGAGCTGTAATAGAGAGGGTGCAGATAACGAGGAGCGACGTGAATGTTATCCACTTGGGGTAATAACTGATAAAAGAGGTGCAAGCACAGGGGTAACTTCTGCAGCCATTAAGTCGTAGACAGAATTAGGTCCCTTAAAATCAGACATCCAGTTCTCCTCATACCATGCCGTAAATCCTGCTCTTACACAGGAGCTGTTCCCCTCACTGCAGCACATGCCTTTTTTCCTTCAGAGGCAGAAGCAGAGCTTCACTTGCAATGATTCCCAAATATTCCCATACTGGTCAGGGAACTGGGGCACTTGAATACAGCAATATATTGGTTTTGCTTAGTGTGAGGCGGCAAGGAAAAATGGGCAGGAAAAAAGCAATAGCTTGAGATAAGTGACCTCCAGTAAACAGAGGCTTGTCCAAGGACAGAAGAGGAGCAGGGGATTAGAGGAATCTGGCTTTTCTCCCAGTTGGAAGTGTCCAAAGTAGTCTGAACAAGCAGAACCCAGGCCCAAGACTCAGCCAAGTTACTCAGCAGGATCAGAGGCTCTGTCAAGAAAGCAGTAGGAGCTGTTTAGGGAAACCTATCTGAGACACACAGTCTGAAGCAGCCCAGCCTTGCTCAAACCCCAAGCAGCAGACAGTACAGAGACATTTGCAGAACTGGTAGGTTTTCAAGGATCTTTTCTTGCTAAATGAATTATTTCTTCTATGAAAATAAACCAGAAACCTGGGTTTCCAGAAGCTACTTTGTCCCTGGCTACTCCCAATTGCAGCTCCCACAAAGATGCCAAATGCCAGATGGCATGCTGCATGTTCCTGCAGCACTCGATCTTTCACCCAAGAGAGGATGAGACCATAGCCCAGAGCTTGCCCTCAGCAAAAGCACAAAGTGAACAAAAGTGGAGTTCAGCTGTAGTAGTGATGTCTGATGTCAGTGTGTTTGTGATGGTTAACATCAGCAAATATCCAGGAAGGGCCTAATCTGGCCAAGAGAGTGCAGAGTGGTGCATGCATTCCCTCACATTGCTTTAGTATCACACTTCTCGTATTTTAAACTTTCTCTTGCTGTCTCCTTTAATCTTTTCATGCCTGTTTATTACCCCAGAAGATTTCTCCCTCTTCCAGGTAAGTTTTCTTTCAATCCCAGGACACAAGTCTTGCTCTTGTTCTACTTCATACAATGGCCTTTGTTACTAAAGCCATGAGCACGAGAAATGGCCACGAACGATTCATACATCACTGTTTCTGTTCTAATATCATAACATCACATATGCAGATCTCTGCAAGCTATCGACACTTCATCTGCATTTCCGTACTGATTTCTTCCTTATTGTTACAGATCAATTGCTCATGCTGCAGCTCTACTCTATGACCACGGTTTAAAGGCATCCCTCAGTAAAAGATATCCACATGTGCTCATTTCCCAAATCCAAAGAAAAGGATTCCTGAAACTTTCTTTTACTGTAGTGTGTTGATTTTCTCCTCTTCCCACTCCTTAAAAGATATATCCAGAACACCTGCTAAAGGAAGAGGTCAGGAGAAGATGTCCAGAATAGATAATAGGAGACTCTCAGAGAGAGAGTAACTCATCAGATGAGGCCCACGGGAGGCATAGGGAACAACAAAAGGAGGACAAACATGCAGAGATGGGCAAGTTCTTCTACCAGGTAGTGCAGTATTTGGTTGTCTCCTTCTTGGACCTATCCTTCAGCCTCAAAGAGTAATGAGATCAAAAGGTCATGCTTGTACTGAGTACCAAAGCTTTTATGCAGTATGCAGGAGACATTTGTCTATCCCAGGAATGCCCTGTCTTCCTTTTCAGCCATCACTCCCCATCACCTGGGGCTGGCTGCTTCCTAAGGGATGGTTCTAAGGGCAGCACAGAAGGACATAAGACATCTGAACAGTTTCCACTTGCCCACAGTTGGTTCTGGGTGGAAGTACCTCCAGGGTCCTCAGGTAGGAACCACAGTTTGAGGGTGAAAACCAGAAAACAAATGCTCGTATGAAACAGACCATCCCATCCAGGGGCATCTCGGGACACACCTCTTAGTCAGGAGCATGCACCACAACAAATCATGGCTCTCCTTCTCTGTGGAAAAGTCTTTGATGGTTGGCTAGTAATGGCTAAAAATGAGGCAAATCCATAGTCCAGACAGACTTTAGGTGCGCCAGGAAGATCTGTGTGCTGGCAAACACACTATTCAGCTGGTTCATTTCCTGTACGCTGTTCGAAACAGCCAGAGTCCTTTCTCACTATTTAGTCCTTTGAATGCAGAGTAAAACAAAAACAGAAGAAGAAACACACAGCTAAGAAAAGTCCCAAGCTCAGCACTTCATGAGGGATGAGAGTACAGGGAGAGCAGACAGAAGACCCCCCAGAGCTGGGAAAGCTCACACTTATGGCATATATTCTGCATAGCCTGCTCTGTGGAGATAGTAGTAAATTCTTCTCTTGCCTGCACAGCTGTCATTCACAAGTTCAGTTCCTTCCACCAGAAGGACCTGACACAGCTCTTGCACACCCTTACAGACACAAGCATAGGTAAATGCACAAGCTTTCCTGTTCTTTCAGGTGGACTCATGTCATTAAGTAAATGTAGCAAGCTTCTCACTAGCCTGGACTCCAAGCCCATGTGGTCCAGGATCCTGTGTTTGAAAGAGGAACAGAAAATTAACGAATTTTAGTAAAACATTAAGGAGTCTAGCATCCCCTCCTTGCTTATAGTGAAGTGCCACTGGAGGATGTGATCCACATCCTGAATGTCATTCATTGTTTTAGGAAGATCAGTCATTGCACCTGATTTTGCCAGGGCATATGCATTCCATGATACTCACTCGTGGATACCCACTAAGAACTGCCTACCAAATTCAGCTTGAATTTCTTTTCCAAGTCCATAGGTGAATGCTGCACACAGATATTTCTTTGACCTGTTCACCCCATTTCACCAGCACCAGGTGCTTCAGAAGATGCAAAAAATTTTACAGCAGGCAAGTGTGACATAATCTGCATCCACACCAACCACTCTAAGGGTAAAGGTTGCACCCAGCTTTGAACTTGACTTTTGGCCTCTCTGTCATCCTGTGCTGGGGATACCAGAGGCTATTTAAGTGGTACTTAGAAGACTGGTTTCTTTCTGTGCATTTTGTCTGTTTTCCTTTTAACTTTGATACAAAGACAGCAGCTCCCGACTAATCAGAATTAGGTTTTTTTTTACTAATTTTTAAGTAGTTTTACCACATCTGCTCTTGTCTACTTTTTTAGGCAGTTAATCACCATCTTCAGACATTATCGCCCCCAATATCTCATTGTGATTCCTTTAATCACCACCTCAAGAGAAGTGACACTTGTTTAGGCAGTAAACTGCAGTTTTCTGTAGCATAAACATTAAAGCCAGCAGTCGAAACTTTTTTTACAGAAAAAGTAATCAAAATGAGCATCACAGGAAGAGTGATGTGGCTTCCTGGAGATTTCTGCTTTAAAATAACATGAATCTTAACCTCAGCATTCACATTTCTTTCCATTGGCTGTAAAAGAGTTCAGGCAAGGGGCTCAGGTGAAGCTGACTGCTTTGTATATAAGTGAGATGAATCCTGGCCAAGATGCCAGGTCATGAACAACAAGTAACAGACAGGATTGCACTACTGTCTTCCAGTGTGATGCTGTAGTGTTTCCCTCACTCTCCATGTGCACCTCACAGCTGCACAGGGAGCAGAAGTTTCTATTAAGCTGCCTTCAATAAGCCCCAAGTCTTTTTCCAGAGCTCTTTCCAAGTGCTCTCAGTCACATGAATATTTTGCCTTCCCTTTCTTTATGTCCTATTTTGCATGTGCCACCAATTTAGCTCTACCTGCTATTGTATTGGTCATTTGCCTGCTTTACTTACAGTCCCACTGACATGCCTCCCTCATTGAAGTACCAGGCTTTGACTAACATAAATACCTTCATTGATATTTAGACATTTCACTTCCATACACCCACTCCCCTTTCCAGGCTGCTAATATCTATGCTAAACAATACCAGATCTTGGCACTTCCCTGGCAGCCTTTTTTTTTCAGGGCCAAAAATTTGCCATTTTTTCTTGTTTATTACCTCTATTCTCTTAGCTTTCGGTTCATGGCTTCATATCACATGACAGCCTTTTTTTTTTTCTTTAGCAAATATTTAACTGAGACCTTTTCAAAAGCTCTTAATGGAAGGATGATGGATGCTAGAGTTCAGATGTCTTAGGGTGGGGTTTTTTTGGTATAGAAATCAGGTTGGAAATAATTAGATGCAATTGGAAGATTAGTTTCCAAGTTGTGTGCAACGCTTTTCAAGCCCATGAAGAAACTTATTCTCATCATGCCACTGGCACAAACTAAGCAAACAAGCAAAAGCTGTGTTAGTTTTGGTTGATGACTTGGGCAGAGTTAGCCAAAAGATAGCAGGTATCTAGCTTTTTGAAAGAAAAACCTCCTACAAATGTTCTGAGAAGTTTACAGTGGGATTGGATACAGCATTGTAAAATATTATAAGCTATTGTTACCAATAACAATTTTACTGCAAACACTATATACTTGCAGATATCAGTATGTTGTTTCTAAATGCACCTGGTAATAGTAGGCAGTAACAATGATGTGGGGAATGCAGTAAGAAGAGGTGGCAATGAAATAGAAATCCAGCAAATCTGAAGACCTCACAGACAATACAGAAGATATTTGGTAGGAGTTATGTCACTGTGCCTTTCGTCACTGTATTCTCTGCACAGAGCAAAACAAATGAGGTGGGTAGGAGGAAACATGCAGGAAATGAAACAAGAGTGGTTGTAAGACGCCCTCAGAAATGGTGAGAAATGCTCAAGTGACTGGAAAGCAGCTGGTCCTCCAGGCGCTGGCTGGTTTGGCGAGTGAGACAGGGTGTCACCAGCCCTATTCAGACCTGGAGCTCACAGACACTCCTGTCTAACACTGTTTCTGACAGAAAGATGGAGAGCTGTGTCCCTGCCCCTCCCAGCCCAAGCACTGTGGTGTCAAGACTATATAGGATTTGCCCAAAATTTGGAAGGGAAGAATGGAACTTAAGTCGTATGCACATGTGTGGGGACCTTCTTTTGTTATCATAACCCAGTTACCAGAGCAATGTGTTCCTGTTGATTTTTAAACCCTATTTTGTTCTGAAAAGGCCAAACAGCTTTGATGGATGCATTATCTGGTTACAGAGCTCCTGAGAGGAGGCATTTCCAGCTGAGATCCAAGTTAAACAGCTCAGTAAAATAAGTCATGGGAAGATAAAGGAGTTGAAAGTCAGGGGACCCACTCAGAAAGGAATGGCTCCAGTCTGAAAGAATGGAGAGAACAGAGCAGGGGCACCGATGGAGAGGCTGCAGAGGGAGGGCAGCAGGCACATTGGCCATGAAGTGATCATGCTGATGTGGGCAGATGGATACAGGCTCATCTCACAGCTCAGTGCTGTGTCATGCTGATGTGACCAAGCACATTGCAGCTGACACAGCTTTTCCCATTCTCAGTGTGGTTCTACAGCTTGCAGACCTCAAATCACCTGAGGACCTGGAAAACATGACATCCACTTGCTCCAGTGAGGTAACATCTTGGGGACGTGTCACCAATAATGTTTGTGGAAAGCAGGAAAGCAGACAGGTGATTGGAGGAGGAAGGCAGCCTTTACAAAATGTGAGCCTACAGAGAACAGTTTTCACTTATAGGTTGGGAAAATACATATGGAGTCTGAGCTGGTGAACAGGTGTGAATTCAGCTGCATAAAAAGAAGATAAGAGGAAAAAATAGAGGTGGTTGGAGTCACTCTGATGAAGAAAGAAAGTGGTAAATCCAATAAAAGGAAAACATTAGGCAAAGGGCAGGCTAGGACAGAGGGAAGAAAAGTTAATAAGGGGAAAAAGATGAAAAAATTGATGCTGAGAAGGTCTTTCTGAATTACAGGGAAGGTAAGGTGTCTGGCCCGCAGGAGAGGAAGTCTTTCTCATTTGATACGCTACAGGAGGGGAGTAGCCATCAACCCCTGAAAGCTCAATCCAGAACAGGAATTGCAGAAATGTATAAAATGGAAAGGCAGGAGGGGATAAGGAAAAAGATAAATGTGCATGGGGACAAAAATGATCCTTCACTTATGCTGGATAAGACATTTACTGTTTATCCCTCAGGCTTTTTATTTTCCTCTCTCTAAGATATTTCTAGGTAGCTGTTTACTCCAAGCATATCAGATCCTTATTGAAGTTCACATGGTTTCTCTGCACAGAGACATGGGGATCCCAATATATGGTATCTCCTATCAAAAATTACCACATGAAAATGCATTTACCTCACACACCGCTAACATTTGAAGATTCTTTTAAAGATGAGCTTTAGCTGTCCTAACTACCTCAATATTCCTGTTTCCCTTGTAGTCTATCTACGCTGACAAAGTCATTGATAAAGAATATAGATTTGCTTCTGCAGAAAGCTTTGTTTTTGGTCTTATTAGGGAAAATAAGTACATCCTGTGCACAGATACTAAAAAAAATAATAATTTAAAAATCAAAGTTCCCTGGGACTTCACCATTGGGCTAGACTGCCAGAGTATTATAAAATAGCTTAAGTAAATAAATAACATCGCATTGTCCAAAAAGTCCTTTCTTGGAAAGCTTTGTATCCAAGCTCTTTGTGCAGTAAAGGTAACATTAACATCTTCATGGTCCTTTAAAATGCAATCTATTACACTGCCATAAAAAAAAAAAAAAGTGGGGAAAAGATACTCCAAAATTATTCCAAATAAGGAAAATCTGAAACACGATTTATTACAGCCATAAATTCTCATGTAAATGTCAGCAGCCAGTAGATCCTGGATTTCGGTGATGGCAGCTCTCCTAGTAGGAAAGACGCAGTGTTTAGTTTGAGGCTGTAAAAGTGCTCATCTGCAGCCTTTGGATACCCAGTAACCAGAAACAAGCTCCCAGCCATAGGAAGAGGCTCAGATGTGACAGATCTCCGTAAGGATTTAGTGCCACAGCAGCAGCCATCGACAGCACGGGCAGTGGCACAATGAGGCAGTCAGAGTGGGACACTGCATGTTGTCTCTCAAGGCGAATCCCAGCTTTCATCTGGGAAATCCATGACAAATTACAGACACTTCAGCAAAACAAACCATCGCTCAGGTTAGAAGCTTGTTGCCTAAAATTGAAGGATGTTTGTCACCCATCATCCCAAGGACTTTGGGATCATCTCAAGGCACTCAGTTTAGAGAAGAGGGAGAGCTGGCTTGAACTCAGCTTGACTCCTTGGAGTGGAGGTGCAGGAGGAATAGCAGGACAAAGGCAAGCAGTGTTTTGAAAAGAGGAGCCAGTTTCTGCTCTTGGATTGACTCCTTTTGTGCTTTTTATTTGGTCAGGTCAACAATTTCCAGCCACACTCCCTCCAGCCCCGGGGAGCACAGTCCTTGTTGACTTGCATGCTACAGAGCCACTTGCATGCCTTTCTCCTTAGCTCTTCTCTGCCCTTACCTTGGCCAGTTCCCTGGTGTGCCTGAAGCAGCCATTGTCTCTGCAGCGGGATAGCTCTGATGCAAGCCAGGAAGTTATTCAGGACATAAAGCAACACGGAAGCTGGTCCTCAGAACTTGTACTGCATTCAGTTTTAACACAAACTACTCAAAAGCCTGCCCTGTCTGACTCATATATGCACATGCAATCATAGAATCATAGA
>WBNH01005465.1:0-77583 GCA_013401255.1 Urocolius indicus
TCTGGGGCTCCCCACACCCTGCCTGTGGCTCAGGATGCCATTTCAGCCACCCAGGCCCACCGGTCTCTGCTCCAGACAATGCAGCAGGGTCAGTCTCTAGATCCCCACAGCCCTGCCTAGGCCAGCCATAGGCTCTGCCGATACAGACAAACTTGGACTGACCCTGTCCCCAGGGTCTGCTTGAGGCCCGGGTCTGGGGCTACCCCTGGCTGCCTTGCTCCTGTTTGGGGCAGTGGGACAAGCCCTAGCTAGCAGGCCCTGCCCTGACACTACAAGGAAGCTGCTGTGGCTCCCAGCCCCAGGGAGGTTGTGGCCCATGTAGTAGTGCCTGAACATTGTCCTCAGTTGGCAAAAACACATGTAAATATTTGCTTTTATCAGCTTTAATTTTTGTTTTATGTTATACTTTAAGTTAAGCAATTAAGAATACTTGAAATATGTATCTGTACAACCACTGGTCCTAACATCAGTGCACATATTCAGCCTGGGAATTTTTTTCAGCAACCAAAAAATTGCACTTTCAATGTTACAATGTCTCATCTTCTCTGACTCTGTGATATACTGAAAGTGGTTTTGTACTGTTGACACTGAAGGATAGTGGAACTGTAAGAAACTATCCCAGGACCTTAGCATTTTGTATCTTGACACACCTCCCTTGTCTGATAACCTGTGCTAAGTTTTACCTCAGCTATCCAAAAAATGTTATGAAACCAAGATACAAAATATGATGTGCTAAAAAAGAACAGCATAATTCCTTTGGTGAGATTCAGGACTAAATACTATGATACCAGTCTAGGGAATTCATGCTGTGGTGTCACGTGTTATAAATAATATCTTTTGTATTACAATAGGTTCAGACATACTACAACCTACTCCTCTGAACCTAGAATACAGCCCATTCTAACAAATAGTATGCTTGGGAAACAAATGCTCTAAACATAAAAATGCCACACCTGGGAAGTTGGAAGAGTTTTACCGTTGAAGCCTGAAGAGTTGCCTACCCCTTCCCAGATGTTGCATATTTGTTTTCATTTCTGACTTTCATTGCCTTAATGTAAATTGTGCTTTACTTTCAAGTAAAGTAGTGGAAAGATACTGTTGTAGCTTTATACCTAGAAAGCCAAGTTCTTCATCCTGCTTTTTTGATACCATCTACAGTCTTACTGTTTCCCTCGTCTGCTTTCTTTTCTTGCATATTACTTTATACTACCCTGTGAAACTACTAAAAAAAATGAAATTATCCTTCAATACAATATCTAAGCCTCTGAATGAAAATGTCTGCATGGTAAGTAAAATCAATGATTAGATTAATGTGTGAGGGCAGGTTTGCTGTGATTTTTTTATCATTTTATTTTAATTTTTTAAACAGATAAGTCACAGATAGACAAGTCAATTTCCTTAAGTCTATTATGATCTTGACGCACTGCATTTGCTGTCAGGGGGAAGAAGCAGCAGAATGGAGTCATGCTTGGATGTATATCATCTCATTTCTCAAAAATCCAAATGCTGGTACCTTAACACTGCTTGATCTTTCCCACAGTCTCTTGGATCACCTTGTATCACAGACAGAAATCAAACTTCCCCCTTACTTGACTTGCTATATGTCTTCCTACTCTTTGGATATATCATATAGAGAGGATTCCAGCAGCTAGATAAGGCTGATCCCACGATTGTCATAAAGCAGAAGACACAGGAAAGGCAGTCAATCACAAACTTCCTTCTGTCATAGAATCATAGAATCACAGAATGGTTTTGGTTGGGAGGAACCTTAAACGGTCATCTGGTCCCACACCTCTGCAGTGAGCAGGCACATCTTCAACTAGATCACATTGCTCAGAGCTTTGTCTAATACGACCTTGAATATTTACAGGGATGAGGCATCCACCACCTCTCTGGGCAATTTGTTCCAGTGCCCCATCACCCTTATCATAAAAATTTCTTCCTTATATCTAGTCTGAATCTATCCTTTAGTTTCAATCCTTTATCCTTTGTCCTATCACTATAGGCCCTGTTGAAAAGTCTGCCCTCATCTTTCTTATGAGTCCCCTTTATGTACTGAAAGACTCCAGTAAGATATCCCTGGGGACTCCTCTAGGCTGAACAATCTCAGATCTTTCAGCCTTTCCTCACAGCAGAAGTGCTCCAGCCCTCTGAGCATTTTCACAGTCCTCCTCTGTACCGGCTCTAGCAGGTCTATATCTTTCCTCAATGGAAGCCTCCAGAGCTGAACACAGTACTCCAGGTGAAGCCTCACCAGATCAGAGTAGAAAGGGAGAATCAGCTCCTTTGACCTATTATTCATGCTTCTTTTGACACAGCTCAGATATGGTTGACTTTCCTGGCAGCAAATGCCCATTGCTGGCTCATGCCCAGATTTTCCTCATTGGCACCCCTAAGTGCTTCTCCACAGGGCTGCTCTGAATCCCTTCATCCACCAGTCTGTACTGACAATGGGAATTGCCTTGACCCAGGTGCCAGACCTCACACTTTGCCTTGTTGAACCAAGGGGTTTGCATGAGCAAACATTGAGCAGTCAACCACTCATCAAATCCATATCTCTCCAATATCCTGACATTTCAGCCTGGAAAGAAGTATGCGTATGCGCTGGAAGTCTGCACATGGCAGACTTAAATTCAGTTTGCATTTCTCTTTAGTTATGCTTCTTCCTTTTGTCAGGAGAGCATGATAAAAGCGTGTAATTATGCTTTCCAGGAATTCTTTGTCTCCAGAAAAATGTGAACTAGAGATTTATAAAGTTGTGTTAAAAACATATGCACTGTCCTTCATGTCTCCACAACATTTATGGTTGAGAGTACTCTGGAAAAAAACATAGCTTCCTAGAACAACCAAGTATTAGATGACAGCATAATCAACAAACTCAGACCTAGAAATAATGCAAAATTCTTCCAAAAGGAGTAAATGCTGGACCATTGTACACTAACAAACATAAGTTCTCAAAGGACCTTTGGTCCAGATATGACACAAGAAGTGGATTAGATAACATATCGAGATCCTATCTTAATTAGTCTATTGCTATCAGTGTTTTACAAGCCTTCTATTATTTGGAGGAACATAACAGGCTTCCAGGAGTACCAAAGAGGAGAGATTATCCATATTATTTATGAGATTTAGATTCCTACACCCACTCAGATATAAAACAACTCCACCTTTGGGTAAAAGGTTATTTATAAGGGCAATTTATTTAAACATATCAATTTTTTAAGGTGTTCAGATGAAGATTTACTGTTGTTTACTTGATGGTGTGAATAATTCATTCTTTTCAAGACAGACATATACACATTTCAGAGAGAAAAGGCCTCCAAAACCACGTTTATTGACTTGGGGACCAGCATTCACCAATCAACATCAGATATGTAACTCACAGTAGAGAATAAGAGGAGCTTTAAGAAATGCGCTGAAATGTAAAAAAACAAAACAAAACAAAATTAACAACATTTTGCCCTTTACAACATTTTGTCACAACAAAATCAATCTTGTTTCTGCAACAATAAAAAAAAATCTATTTCCTTTTTATTAATGTTAAAACTCAAAAGACATTCTGGCTGTAGGAGTGAGCATATGATGTAACAACTGGAAATAGACAACTGCATCCTGCCCTACTCAGTGACTGGAGCTATCCTGCATAGCGGCTGGTTAAGAGGCCCAGCAGTGTACCCTTCCCTTGGAGAAATGTTGCCAACTGGTTCGGGGACACAGCCAGATCCACATAACTGCTTGTGGTATTTGGTTGGAAGCTCTGAAGGGCTACACAATACTCCGTTCTTAATCTTGCAAGTGAAGCACTATGCAGCCCTCTTTTGCATTACTCCATGAGGCATTCACGTGCTCATACTAGTTAGATGATAGTATAGATGCTGTGAGGTGTTCTTTCTACCAATTTTTATAAAATATCTTCAGGCTTCACTGCAGAATGGGTTAGTTAGAAAATGAAATGAAAAGAAAGATTTGTGGACTAAATGAAATGAAGCAAGGAACTGTGCAGTACCCATGATAGATGATGGCAGACTGCAGATTGTTTCACTGAAGTCAAAGGATCCAGAAAACATGTTGCTTAAGAAAGGAAAGAAACTACCCTCTGATGTAAAAGGCACCACATCAGCAATGATAAGCATATTAGAGTCACATTCATATTAAAAGAGTGGAGATAACATTTTAGATACCAGGGATCTATTTTTCACTGTGTCAGAGTCCTGTTGGCTCCGCAGAGCTGGAGCTGGCACTTGGAGCCCACATTCACATGCAGCAGCAAGGACATCAGTGAACTCTGGACTTCTTTTCAGTGCCACCTTTTGCCATCCAGAATGTAGAGCATTGTCTAATACAGTACTTAGACTAAAACTGGATGTGGATGTTTGTTTTCTTATATCATGGAGAAGCTAGGGAGGGAAGGAAATTTTCAGATAGAAATCTTCAACAGGTGTCCTTGACCTCCTTTTCAGATGTTCTCTTTTTTCTTTTCCCAAACACATAAAGTAATTGGAAACCTACTCCTCAGCAACAAGTCCATACTTCTCTAAACCAAAGCTATCTTTCATTTGGCAAATTCAGTTACCATTCAGTTACCATTTTTTCAGTGAAGCAGCCAGAAGAATCAGCAATGTCAATGAATTGTAACAGATATGCCATGAAAATCCCTTATGCTTTTAACAGCCAATACACCACACATATTAAAAGTAGGTGCTTTTATCAGTTCTAAATCCAAACACCAAAATAAAAACTTAATATTAGCTGTAACAAATGAAGGCATTTCTGTGGAGTGGTCAGGATGTCACAATTAGACAGTAATTACTGAAGAGCAGTCAGCTAAAGAGTGACATTTTTCAGTCACACACTAAGTAACTGAAGGCCTCCAAAAGTGTTATAATAGACTTTACCTGTAGCAAGACTAAAACTCGGGAGAGAAGTGGAGAAACTCTAATCTTGTGAACTTTTAATCTTTACAATAGTCCCATACATTTTTATGGTAATAGTCACACACATAATATTATAGCTTATCAATATTTACAAGGTAAAAATTGAAAGCATTTCTGCTCTGGTTGGAAGGGAAGTAGTGTGAAATGGGATGAGTGTACTAAATCAATCAGAAACAATTCCTTATACACAATATTTAAGAATCTTAACACATAAGAATAGAAAAACCAAGTACCTTCAGTGGCAAGGCTGAAGCCAACCTCTTCCCAGACACGTGAACACAAAGGAGAAGTATTCCTTTTAGTCAGAGTTAGAGGAGCATTGAAAAAAAAAAAACCAAACCTTTTTTAAAGGATATTTTTTCACGTTATGGAAATCCACAGAATTTATTAATGAGTAACAATAATATGTCCACCCACATACTTCTATCCTAACTGTCTGTCTTCACTTGTTGGTCATTTGTTCTGAACAAAAAAAAATCTATCTTCCTCTAAAAGTGTATGTTCAGTCACATTTACAGCTTCACTCCCATTATATTTTTATTAGCATTTTCATTTCAGTATCCCTGTGAATAAATCAATAACAGAGACTCATTGTGATGCATACTGTACAGACATAGGCCAACATAAAGTACTGTCCTGATGAGCTTGCATACAATAAAAAATTAGCCATGCACATCACTAGCACAAATGCCCTTACGCACCAATGTAGAGACAGTCATAAGGAGAGACATATTTTACAAAGCATTCAGCCAAGCTAATATCTCAGAACATATGTGAGCTAATGTAGTTTCAAAATAGCTGTAATATTTTCCATTGTAGCTGACAAAAAAAAATTCTCATGATTGTACCTAGGACTTGAATACAAATAAGTGGGTCAGCTTTCATACATTGCCAGATAATTTCAAGATCACTCCAGCTCTAACCCTAAAAGCATCAAAGGCTGTTCCAATATCAATAACATTTTCCTGTTTTAATAATCATTATATTTGCTCATACATGCTTTGATTTTACCTTTCATGAATCTGGTACAATAAGCTCTACATTTATGAAAAAATGAATAGCTGAGGGAAAAGGTTATTTCCTTTGCCTCAGGCCTCATTCTTATTGGGCAGAACTATTCTTGACCCAGTTTTATAAGTTTCACAGTTGGCTGACCCATTCATGCTCAACTGATACGGATGTTAGTTCAAAATTGTCTTAGCAACCAAGAAAGCACACAAAGATCTAAAAGAACTCCAGCATTCAAACATTCCATTTGAGATATCCCATTCAGTGTAAGTTATGCAAGTGCAGCATAGAACATTAGCTGGCATGGAGTAGGTAACAAGCTGCTTTGTAGAAAGTCCACTAGTTCAAATGGCTAAAGCAGGTTCATAGCATGACTGCCTAGTTAATAAACAATCCAAAGAGCACATGTCTAATCAGGTATTGTCTCCTCAAAACTGAAGAAAACAGAATGAATGGGACTATCCTGAAGTGTGTGCATATGAAGACAAGGCTCCTCTCCATTCCAGAGAATGATGGTGTTTGGACTTAAATCCAATTGGCAGCCAGTTGCTAGTGGTGTTCCCCAGGGCTCAGTGTTGGGATCTGTTCTGTTTAATATGTTTTACTGAGGTGCATCCTGAGTAAGTTTGAAGATGACGTGAAGCTGGGCTGGTGCATAAATCAGCTTGAGGGTAGGAAGGCTCTTCAGAGGGACCTGGACAGGCTAGATCAATGGGCTGAGGCCAATTGTGTGAGGTTTAACAAGGCCAAGTACTGGGTCCTGCACTTGGGACACAATAATCCAAGGCAATACTACAGGTTTGAAGCAGAGGGACTGGAAAGCAGTCCTGGGAGGGTTGATCAACAGTCGGCTGAACATGAGCCAGCAGTGTGCCTGGGTGGCCAAGAAGGTCAATGGCATTCTGGCTTGTATCAGAAATAGTGTGGCCAGCAAGATCAGGGCACTGATTGTCTCTCAGTACTCGGTGCTGGTGAGGTGGCACACCAAGTACTATGTTCAGTTCTGGGCTCCTCACTACAAGAAGGACATTGAGGTACAGGTGTATGTCCAGAGATGGGCAACAAAGCTGGTGAAAGTTGAGGGAACTGTCATGATTTCAGCCCATCCAGAGACCATGATCAGCCTTAAGTATCTCAGAACTTGGAACTCCCTAAGGATAGGGAGGGCTCAATTGACATTTATGATCCTGGACAGAACACACAAGACTGCTCAACTTAATCCACCAACAATCAAAACATAACAAACAGAAATATCCAATGGAAAAACAATACAGAGTAGGATGAAAGACAAAAGTGTAACCAGCCATTTAAGATCATCTTTCCTCGACACCTCCTCCCTTCCTGGGCTCAGAGCCCTGAGCCAGATGTCTTTACCTCCTCCTCCAATAAGCAGTGCTGGGGGGCAGGGAATGGGGGGTGTAGTCAGTCCTTTCTTGATGTCTCCTGCTGCTTATCTTAGTTCTGAGAAGTGCTCCTCACCAGCCCTCCCTTGCTCCAGCTCAAGGTCTCCCACACACGGGGCAGTCCTGCACAGGCCAGTCTGACTGGCTGCTGCAACTCCAGTTTCTTCAGGTCAAGGACCAAACTGTTCACTCCCTCTGTCCTCTCTATCATAGTCTCTACTTCTCACCATGGGCTGCAGGGGTGTCTCTGGTCTAGCATCGCTCCTTCTGTCATTCTTTCCTGATTGCGGGGTACACATGGTCACTTCCATCTTGCCTTCCACCTCCTCCTACACACTTCAAATTTCCCTTCTGAAACAGTGATGGCAGAGTTGACAGATTGGCCAGACCAGGCTGGACGTGGGTCCAAACCCCAGAGCTGGGGAAAAGTCCAAGAATTGTTTACAGAGGCCACATTGCAGACCCCTCCCTATGTTACCAAGCAAAAGCAGCTCCTCACAAACACATAACACTGTGATTGCTTAGTCTCGAAAAGAGAGGGCTGAAGAGAGACATGATCACTCTCTACAGCTACTTGGAAGGAGGTGATGGATCAGTCCCTATTCCCAAGTAATGATTGATAGGACAAGAGGGAATTACTTTAAGTTGCACCAGGGGAGGTTTAGATAAGAGATTAGGAAGAACTTTTTCACTGAGAGGGTTATTAGACATTGGAACAGGATGCCTGGGGAGGTAATGGAGTCACCATCCCTGGAGGTATTTAAAAGATGTGTAGATGAGGTGCTGAGGGACATGGTTTAGTGGTGGGCTCAGCAGTGTTAGGTTAATGGTTCAACTTGATGATCTTAACAGTCTTTTCCAGCCAAAATGGTTCTATGATTGTAAACACCAGAGTTTGTGCAGATTTGTAAAGGCTGACAGTGTTCAAAAACAGCCATGGCAACCCTGACACCTCCAGATGCTTGTCCTTCCCCTCCTTGTAACTCTCTGGTAGGAGTCACTGATGTATTGTGTTCAAATTCAAGGGAAAGCAAGCACTGCTGTAAATCATTTTAGGTTTAAAAGGAAATATGTAGTAATTTGATAAGTAAAGTTCACCAATATAGTATAATCTTTGCTCTCAATCCCTAAAACAGTTTGCAATTACCATGTAAATTTTAAACTGAAAATCAAGGTAACATTAAGAAAATGGAAACATCAGCTCATTTAAATACATTTGCCAAGTAGAAAATGCTCAGAGAAAGAGATTTAAGGAATAATAGCTTGCACTGAGATAAGTCTTTATTACTGTATCAACAGTTTACAGATGTTACTCTTGTAATTATTGTAACAAGTTTCTTAATCATGTTGTACTACTTGAGCTACTTTTATTACTGATTTTATTCATTCTTTAATTGATTAAATGTCTTCTTTTGTCCTTTTTTCTGTTTTACATGTTTTGGACTATCATGTTGCTCTTCCATCAAAGCTGTTTAGATAGCAAAAAGAATTATTTGCAGTTTGTTGGTTTTTCAGCAATCCACTTGCCATTCTATGGACAAAATACACTTGGTTTTATTTCCAAATTTTCCCATAACTAAAGTATGTGGGACACTATATATAGATTGCTGGTCTTACAAATTTGGAGCAAAGCTCACATGTAAAAATCCTCATAAATTGGTCTTCTACTGAAAAGTTGTATTTACCTTTAGCAAGGTATTTCTGCTATTCCCTATATTTAGAATGTGAAATTCCAAACCTGCCGTAGGAAGTTTAACTACAAGAGGTCCTAAAGAGTAAGATTTTAAATGATGTCCACAGCTCTCACTGTTTCTTTTTGAAAAGTCTTTTAGTGTACTTCATATGACCAGCAAATTTCAGACACCATCAAGGTGCTACCATCTCAAATGTTACTCCAACACACAGCAAATAAAGACTTCCCATCCTCTCTCATACTGAATTTATTAATTTTATGACCTATGAATTTAAACCCATAAAAAGAAAATTATGCTTTCATACAGAGTTTCTGACTCAGCGTTTGCCAACAATTTTAAACAGTTTTCATTTTGTGACTGATAAATCGGATCCATTCACTCCACATCTGTTGAGCCAAATGTTCTAGAATTTTTTTTTGTTTGGTTGGTTTTTTTTTGGTTTTTTTTACCTGAAGGGATTGTTTGTTTATTGGCAATGATGTGCTTGGCTAACAGAAAAATATATGAAAATAAATATTGTCCTTACATTGAGAAAAGTGGAATCAAAACAGACCAATCTAGAAAGATGGTATCCTTTAGGAAGTCCAAAGATTTAAATTGTTTCATTCTTGCAGGAACTGAAGCTACATCTCATCATGGATGACAGATACTACACAGTAACAGATAATAGCTGAATGTACTATAAAGTCTAAATGTGGTATAGAATAATTTTATTCCCTAACTTGAAATCCTGCTCTGATAATATTTAAATTATGTTTAAATTTAAACAGTTATCTAGATTATAAAGTGCACAATGCACTTTAAGATTAACCACATTCTGGTACCCCAAACAATTGTTTAACTGGACACCTACTGTGTAAGTTGCTGCATCATGACATATTTTAAAGCATGCATTCTGCCATTTTGTATTCCTTTTAGTAAGGACCCTAAAAGATCTTCAAAATCAATATTTAAATATTTCTCTCAAATGAAGTTGGAGTTTTGTTAGATTTTTCTCTAGCAGTACAGACTACTGCCTCAGGCTTTTCATGATTCTGGAGAAAGAGATTCTTCTTAAGTATTAAAGAGTTCAAGAGGGAACTGAGATTTACTATGGAACATTTTTAAATGGGCATTCATAAAACATTATTAAAGAAATAATAAAAAATATTTTAATAATAAAGATAATTAATTTTGTTAAGATATTCAAAATAGAAGATATTGACTCAAGCTAAGACTACAAACATTGCAATAACCTTTTGGTTAAAACTTTTGAAATCTGATCTCAGGATACAAGTGCACCTCTTGATACAAACAAGGGAGAAAATTCTATTTATAATCCCATAATTCTTACTTTCACAGACTTGTCTTGAGGTGCCATCTGAGAAGCAGAGAGTGGTGTTTTGTGACCAAATCAAGGTCTTAAATTTCCTTCAGCAATAACAAAAGAAATGCCTGTCAAAGGCTGCAACAAGGTAGGATGAGTTCATAACCAAGCATGGAAGACATATAATCATATATGTGGGGGGATACTTATTTTTACCTTTATCTCAGCACATCCAAATGGAGTCCTGTGTGGCCCACAACTACTACAGTACTACATACTCTCACTTGTAAAGCAGGAACACGGTTCTTATTGTAACATAACAGCAACAGTGGTGAAAATATTTTTCTGCCATATTTAGCAATCAGCAGCTACTTAACCTGTGATCTTGCACAGAACACTCCTTACTAACTGTAAACTTTTTCAGGACTTACACAGCACTTCTTTGTAATCAGTTCAGTTGACCAGCCTCATGCAGTGTTGAACTGACCAATCCTTGATCTGTATCTTGCATGACCAAATCAAAAGTAAACTCTTAGGGACAGATGATTTGCAAAGATGGGCATCTTTGCTAGAGAGACATTTCAAATTGTACATGCTATTACATTGATCTATGCACATTCTGTTATTTGTGCTATTCCTCACATTCTGCTACTTTTACAGATTTAAGTAGATCAGCATCATTCAGGTCTGTATGCATTCTTCTCCCAAGCATGTAAGAATCACAGTAAAACAAGTTGAAAAAGACCACAAGTACTTAATACAAATATCCAGAACCTACACTGGCATGAGTGGTGTCCTGTGATAATTCTCTGGGCAAAATGTTTCTCCCTTCTGGAAAAGTGCTTGCTTCAGGTAGAAATTGTTTTCTATTGTCAGAAATAAATTCTGCTGCAAATAACTGATAGAGAAGAAATTGCAAGCGTAGGTGTGAATTGTGATATTAGTGAATAGCCAGAAGTACGGCACTAACCAACAACACATAACCAATTAGACCTTTAGTAAATGGTGTACTATTATCCCATGCTGAATTATGTTTGGAGGAACAGGATGGAATCAGTCAGCAAACCCTGTCTCTTTGTGAGGTTTAGAAGCATCACCATTTTTTAGAACAAGTTTAATCTGAGTATTCAATAATTCCTAAATAAAAGGTCTCTTCCAACCCCTACCATTCTATGATTCTATGATGATTTCCAAACAAGTATGAGTACACAAGTTTGAAGAAAAAGTGAGCAGCTTGTCAATAACCATATCAAACAATAAAGTTATGACTAGCACAAAAAGAGGAAAGAATGATATATGAGTGCCTCAGCTTTTCTCTTTATCGGCCAAATGGCACTGGCATACCCACGGCTTACAGGTCAGATAGGACTAGCTTTATATTAGAGTTAAGAGGGAAAAAAATATGGTATCGTTTCTTTAGTTCTTACAGATATAACAAGCTACTGGATCTTCGATTTCTTTGTCTACTTTTGTCTAATTCAACAGTTGATTGATTCATGAGTGTCCCCACTGGCCTCCAGGGAACATATTTTCTTCATCTGTCTTCTTTGCCTCTGTTTTGTCTACTAGCCTTTCAATCACAGCATTATAAGATGTTCATGTATTCATCACTCTTTGATGACACAGGGAGCAGATGGCATAACGATGAAAGAGCAAAAAGACTTATGATAGAAGTCTAAGACAGTCATATTTCCAAAATTTAGCACTGCTCAAAAATTACAAGAAAAAGGCTACTTTGACCATGCGTTTACAACACAGGTGGTATATTGTATTTTTTTTTAGTGTATTCTGTCATCTTCAACTATAGAAATTTCTATGCAGTAGTCATAGATTAACAGCAGAAGTCGCAGATTAAGATGGAAGCAAATATGCTAGGGGCTGCTTATCAAGCTATGTAAGATGCATGAATCACTGTTTCACAGTTAAAAGCATTCAATTCTGTAGCTTGCAGATATTTTGTTAAATAAAAATGTCTTCTTAGGGCAAGAGTCTGGACTTTTCTCATTACTGTTATCATCTTTTATTGTGTGTGTTCCATATGAAATTCAACTTGAAAAAGAGTTATAGCATTCCTATTTTAGAATAGGAAATGCTTAAAATTCTACAGATTTATGTGATATTGCTTAGCAAATGCAAACTTCTAAATTACAAAAACAAACAAACCAAAACAAAACAAATAAAAAACCCAAACAAACAAACAAAAAAACCAAGAAAGCCCCACAAAACCAAAAAAACCAATCCTGTTCAGAAATATGTAAGAATGGAATTCCAGTTTGAATGATCATGGGAAAGTGAACTGGCATGATAAAATCAGGGTTTCACCAGAAATACTCAGATTTTAGACTGCTAGCTACATTCAATTTCTTCATCAGTGACATTTAAATCATAGTACAATAAATAAGGGGTCAAAAATAAAAACTGATTTTCCACTTTCTGTAGAATTCATTTTCAAGTAAAGGATTTGAAGAGAAAAATGGAAGTAAACTAATCCAGTCAAAGAACAAGGTTTTAATTGGGAAATGGTATTACTTAATTTCTTTTTTAGAATTATATCACTCTGTTCCATAATAATAGTTCAGAGGAGGTTATGTTTTTCCATTACTAAATCTAAATTATCATGGACTCAGGCAAAAGAATATGTCTCCCCAGTAAGTGATAAGTGTTTTCAGTCTCCAAAGATGCTGCAAGGATTCTATGACATTCTGAAAAAAAACTCCAATAAATTGTATTACTATGGAAATCCAGAATCTCATAATTAAAATGTTTGCCCTTTTGTCCCTATAGCAAGGCACATAATATAGTATTTTGTACTGATACACAGGAATTTTGTTAGTTGTATCTAACCAAGTCTCTAGGAACCACAAGAACTGTTGCTAGCATTTCTATGCTGAATAACACATTAAAGTTTTTTGCTTAAAGTGGGCTTTACATGTGAAAGATTAAATTGTCATCAATCTATATTCCCATATATATCAATTAAACACAGATATAATTATATTGTGCAACCTATGGACTCTAATATTTCTAATATCTAAGGAATAAGCAGATACAATTAATCTTAGCTATGAAAGTCATGAACTTTCGTCATGGTTCAGGCCCATCTGGAACAAAGGGCCACAATCAGTCCTAAGTACCAAGGGCCTTTGGAACACCCTAAAGACAGGGAAGGCTCAACTGATCACTTACAGTCCCAGGCAAAACAGAGAAACTACTCAATTTGGGGAAGAAAACAGAAATTAATTTAATCCATCACCAACCAAAAACATAACAAACAGAAAACAACACAGAGTAATACAATGATGAAGAGCATAACCAGTCCTTTAAGACCATCCATCCCCTCACCTCTCCCCGGGCTCGGAGCTCTGATCTCAGTGTCTTTACCTGCTTTCCACATGAACCGCTCATGGGGGGCAGGGAATGGGGGTTTCAGTCAGTCTTTTCCTAACGGCTCCTACCATTTGTCTCTCCTTGAGGCAGGAGAACTTCTCATTGGTCCTCCCTGCTCCACTGCAGGGTACCTTACACACATGGCAGCTCTGCATGGACTGCTCCGACATGTGTTCATCCCAAAGGCTGCAGTTCTTATCTGCCTCTCGTGTGGGTCTGCTCTGTGGCCCACAGGCTCTCCAGCACAGCCTTCACCATGGCCACTTCCTCACACAGTCTCTCGCCCATCCAGGTGCACTCGCACAGAGCTGCTGGTGGCTCTCAGTTCTGCCATTGCCCTCCATAGGTCTCAAGAGGGAGAACCTGCCAGTGGTTCTTGCCATGGGTTGCAGAGGGGTCTCTGGTCCGGCACTCCTCCTTCCTTCCTCCCTCCTCCTCTGACTGTGAGGTCCACATGGTTGCCTCCATCTTTTACCACTCTTACCCTTCCTCTTCCAGCTCAGATTTCCCTTCCTAAAAAATGATCACAGAGGCACCAGATTGGCCCAGCCTGACTGGAGATGAGTCCACCTCAGACTCAGGTGACGTTTTGAGAACTGTTTACTGGGACAGCACTACAACCCCCTCCCCCTGTTACCAAGTAAAAAGCAGCTCCACACAAAACCATGATAACCATGAATGTTGGTTACTACAAAGAGTTCATGAATAGTGGACAGAGATAAAAATTTCATGTAAGATATATAGGAGTGGAAAAGTGTTCGATTACTTATCTCTTAAATGTATCCTCAGCCTTATTAGAGAGATGACAATGACACATATTACGTACTTGTGCATACTGACATAATACCTCATTATCTTATCAGTATGAATATAGCCATGTCTTGTAATAAGTCAACTGCATAGCTACCTTCTTATTAGCATTCTGATAATACAAACATGAATACATTTTTATTGATGTAAATTCATTATTTTCCCCAGCAACATATTCCCCCTATTACTGCCCTTTAGATGACTGATTTTTTATAATACTTTGTAAAAATACAGTATATCTCACATAGGCAATATACAGTATAAGCAATATTAGGAATAGCAAATGAAACCAGGAGAAAGCAGGTTCAAGAGCTTTGAGGTTTTTTTCTTTTATAATTCAACTTTGCATATAGAAGCTGTGGATTTTGTGAAAGACACAAGTTCACCTGGGTTGAATATTACCTGTTGAATTTGAGAAGGAAATCTCCTCAGACTGCGTATCTAATTATCTTCTAGGGATAACTAGATAACTAGGGATAACTAATTCAACCACTGCATACTACAGGTTGGAGGTGAGATTGTTTCTATCAATCAGACAAAATTCGTAAAATACATTCAGTCTTCCAGCAAACTATTTATTTGTTTTTCCCAGTCTTTTATCATCCTAAGATGGTCCTTAAAATTTCTTGCTTTTGAGAATATAGTCATCAGCTCAGAAACATTTGTCATAGTCTGGAAACAACACTACAAGCATTTTTTCCTGTTGGAACTGACTCTGAATTCTTTAGAGTTCTTCTTTTGCTCTCATTTCTTCTGGATCTTCTTTCACTGTCTCTTGTTTAGGATTTCTATCTCTTCAGTCTGGCTTCATGCAGAAGATGGTCACTGGTGTACCATTCCCCCATATGATTTTGTCAGCAGTGAGGAATTTTGTAGTGTTGCACCAGATCCATATCAAATCATTCTTGAAAACACTGTAGACCACATTAGTGATTGTGTTGTTGCAGCTGATATATTCAAATCACCAAAAAAAAAAAGTTACTAGTACTAGTTAGCTAGCCTAGTATTTCTTGTTATAATTGTAAGCTATCCCTGGTGTTGGCCAGTCTTGGTGTTGGCAGATGTGACACCAACATTCAGCTTCAAATGCCTGAGTTTGTTGCCCCTGGACTCATTCATAGATGCAGCTGGTTTTCCCCAAGAAGAATGGATATCAGCTTACTCGTTACCAAATTAAATCCCACCATTAACTCTAAAATAGAAGAGTATGAGATACAGACAGAAAAGTGGGGTAAGCCATACGGTTTCAGGAGACAACAAATGAAAACAAGAAGCAGATATGAAAGTCATAGGATCCCAAATTGAGAAATAAAGAACAGCAAGGGGAGAAAGGGCAGCTGCTTAGTACCTGCTGCCCAGTATGGTACCATGTTGTACAGCAATATCGGTCTCCCCATCAGTCTAAAAAGGAGAGAAGAATTCAGCCACGGAGGAAAAAAAAATAACTTAAAATGCTTAGTTGCTGTTGTGGTACATGTCAATTTTAGTTGCAGAACTACTAAACATGGCTAAGTAAGTGTTCTGTTACACGTTTTCCAGCTAAGAAATCTTTGTTTTCACAGCGTTTAAAATTCTTGTGGCTCAGAATAGTTGATATCACACTTGAAAACTCTTTCACCTTATTTTCCTAATTTCCTCATTCAGATTTTCATTTTTTCACTAGTTGGCTTAAAGTTTCATTTTCTTGGAGACCACACTTCTATGAATATTTAACACAAAACACATGTTAACTTTTTAGGCCCCTGAGAACTCTGAAATCAACTAGGAATTTTAACTACAGTTTGTTCACTTCACTATGAAGCCTTCACGTCAAAGGAATCACATCAAAATGAAAGATTTTTACAAATGGATATTTTCCTCAACCTGTGGTGTTAGGACAGCTTATACTGTGACATCTCACACACCAGCACAGTGGGTTTTTTCCCTTTTATATATTGAGGATGTAAATTGCCCAGAAATTCACACGTCAACTGGCCTGACATCAGAGATTGAAAGAATTTCTTGAATTTCTTTCACAAGTGGTTAATGGCACAACACAAAACCCATGTTATTCTCTCAAACTGAAATACCACATTATTCCCAGCTGTAAAAGAGCAACTGACAGGTTTTGGTTTTTTTTTTTTAAAAAAAATCATCAGAACCCTTAAAGGAATAAATTTTCAGTGATTTCAGGAACACTTAGTCCACATAAATGTCTTAGAAGTAAATGCTTTCAAAGGCACTGCTCAAGCAGTAGGCAAAATTTCCATTTATAAAACAGTTCCTATTTATTGGAAGGAAGGGAGTGCCTACTCCAACTAACATGCCAGGGGCTGTCATTATGCTGCCATTAAAACTTACTCTCAACTCATAAACAGACCCATTTTAGTTTAAATGAAAAGAGAATAAGCCATACAAAAGTAAAGAACATGCAAAAGGATGAGACATTTTCCAAAACAGTTAATTGCACTAGGTTTTGGAATCACAAACAATAGGGCTGTTTAAGAGAAGCAAAACTCACTGCTACAGTGACTAAAATTCATGCAATTTATGAATTGGTCAAATGTACCCTTTTGTTACCAAGAAATCTCCTCTTTTTATTTAAAAAACAAGGCAAATGGCTGTGAGGATCATTGAAAATCCTACACATCCATTCTATTTCTACGCTGAATACAAAAACTACCATAAGACATTAAATCTTATGTAAATTTTTTAAAAGTCATTCCAGCATTTTCTTGGCAACATTTTAGATTTTGTCTAGCAGGTTCTTGCCCCTTAAATTCCTTCTATAGTTAACAGTAACCCAGGACTTTCAGGACTGAGCATTTCCTGCTTCTGCAAGAGGAAGCATATTTTCTGATCAGCAAGCCTNATCCATATCAAATCATTCTTGAAAACACTGTAGACCACATTAGTGATTGTGTTGTTGCAGCTGAATATATTCAAATCCCCAAAAAAAAAAGTTACTAGTACTAGTTAGCTAGCCTAGTATTTCTTGTTATAATTGTAAGCTATCCCTGGTGTTGGCCAGTCTTGGTGTTGGCAGATGTGACACCAACATTCAGCTTCAAATGCCTGAGTTTGTTGCCCCTGGACTCATTCATAGATGCAGCTGGTTTTCCCCAAGAAGAATGGATATCAGCTTACTCGTTACCAAATTAAATCCCACCATTAACTCTAAAATAGAAGAGTATGAGATACAGACAGAAAAGTGGGGTAAGCCATACGGTTTCAGGAGACAACAAATGAAAACAAGAAGCAGATATGAAAGTCATAGGATCCCAAATTGAGAAATAAAGAACAGCAAGGGGAGAAAGGGCAGCTGCTTAGTACCTGCTGCCCAGTATGGTACCATGTTGTACAGCAATATCGGTCTCCCCATCAGTCTAAAAAGGAGAGAAGAATTCAGCCACGGAGGAAAAAAAAATAACTTAAAATGCTTAGTTGCTGTTGTGGTACATGTCAATTTTAGTTGCAGAACTACTAAACATGGCTAAGTAAGTGTTCTGTTACACGTTTTCCAGCTAAGAAATCTTTGTTTTCACAGCGTTTAAAATTCTTGTGGCTCAGAATAGTTGATATCACACTTGAAAACTCTTTCACCTTATTTTCCTAATTTCCTCATTCAGATTTTCATTTTTTCACTAGTTGGCTTAAAGTTTCATTTTCTTGGAGACCACACTTCTATGAATATTTAACACAAAACACATGTTAACTTTTTAGGCCCCTGAGAACTCTGAAATCAACTAGGAATTTTAACTACAGTTTGTTCACTTCACTATGAAGCCTTCACGTCAAAGGAATCACATCAAAATGAAAGATTTTTACAAATGGATATTTTCCTCAACCTGTGGTGTTAGGACAGCTTATACTGTGACATCTCACACACCAGCACAGTGGGTTTTTTCCCTTTTATATATTGAGGATGTAAATTGCCCAGAAATTCACACGTCAACTGGCCTGACATCAGAGATTGAAAGAATTTCTTGAATTTCTTTCACAAGTGGTTAATGGCACAACACAAAACCCATGTTATTCTCTCAAACTGAAATACCACATTATTCCCAGCTGTAAAAGAGCAACTGACAGGTTTTGGTTTTTTTTTTTTAAAAAAAATCATCAGAACCCTTAAAGGAATAAATTTTCAGTGATTTCAGGAACACTTAGTCCACATAAATGTCTTAGAAGTAAATGCTTTCAAAGGCACTGCTCAAGCAGTAGGCAAAATTTCCATTTATAAAACAGTTCCTATTTATTGGAAGGAAGGGAGTGCCTACTCCAACTAACATGCCAGGGGCTGTCATTATGCTGCCATTAAAACTTACTCTCAACTCATAAACAGACCCATTTTAGTTTAAATGAAAAGAGAATAAGCCATACAAAAGTAAAGAACATGCAAAAGGATGAGACATTTTCCAAAACAGTTAATTGCACTAGGTTTTGGAATCACAAACAATAGGGCTGTTTAAGAGAAGCAAAACTCACTGCTACAGTGACTAAAATTCATGCAATTTATGAATTGGTCAAATGTACCCTTTTGTTACCAAGAAATCTCCTCTTTTTATTTAAAAAACAAGGCAAATGGCTGTGAGGATCATTGAAAATCCTACACATCCATTCTATTTCTACGCTGAATACAAAAACTACCATAAGACATTAAATCTTATGTAAATTTTTTAAAAGTCATTCCAGCATTTTCTTGGCAACATTTTAGATTTTGTCTAGCAGGTTCTTGCCCCTTAAATTCCTTCTATAGTTAACAGTAACCCAGGACTTTCAGGACTGAGCATTTCCTGCTTCTGCAAGAGGAAGCATATTTTCTGATCAGCAAGCCTAAATTGATTAAAGAACGCTATACAGCAACAACAGAGGCATTAATGATTGATAGTACTGCAATCTTCCATCTATATAACCCCTATAAAAGGTAGTATTAAGGAGGGGATACCAACATATGCCACAGCTTTTTAAAACATTAAGTGATATGCCAGTGAACAATGATTTTTCTCCTTTACCTTAGTTTCTAGACTGCTACAGCAACCTCTCATTGAATAAATCTAGTTTTCAAAAACTCCAGTTTTTCTGTCACCTAATTTCCCAACTTTATGCAACTATCAGAACTGTAGAATTTTCCTGAAAAACTCAAACACATTTGGTGCTTTTACAGTCCATGTTGGAATAAAACATGAGCATTCTGGCAGTTGATACTGAGAAAGGATGGAGAAATTATAATAACGTAAAATTTACTCAACACAATTATTAAGAAGCAACTTTGGCACAAATGTTCTACATCTGATGTCTGAGCAGCACTCAGTATCACCTTTAGAAAGAGTATAATATGTCCTCAGGGTTTTCCTTTGTTAATTAGAACTGAGTTCTAATCAGAGTTACCAAAATAAGTACCTTGAATGAATGAATGCAAATTTAATAGATAAAGAAAATAATGATTTAATACTGATTTTTGTTCAGAGGAATGATAGTTGAAGGAGCAACAACTACAAGGCTGGTTAAACGAGGATTTCAGGTCTTGCAGTGAAACAGGAGAAAAAAAAGGTCACTGACTCTTGTTGTCAAAATAAAGGTGAAACCAAAAGGCTGCACCAAAAGGCTTGAAATATCCTTCTTTGCATAGAAGCCAAGCTCTCAGATCTGCTCTAAGCAGTAGTAAATCCATTAACTGTAAAAGTATATACAATTAAAGTTGCATTTATGATAGATCTGAATGTAGCATTATTAGTACATATTCACAGTAGAAATATTGCTTACTCCAACTCTACAGTATGGCAGCGATGAGTGTGAGAAGATAATCTCAGCTTCTGTAAAAGGGAACTTTGTTGACTACTAAAAGCTAAAGTCAGAGCCAAGTTATAAACCAATTTGATTCATGCATGTCGATGCAAGATGAATTCCATTCATTGTCACAAATGTCTTCTTTGAAGTGTAAGAAAGCCCCTTCTCTTTTCCAGTAAATGTGTAATTTTAAGATCACATGAAAGAAACTGGGAGCACTTGGAATAAAAGAGCCAACCAGAACATGACACATGATGCAATCAGGAACTAGGTTCCCATCATAATGAAGTACATCATTTTCCTGGCCTACACTACACAGATTCCAACTCTGCAATGGTCTTAATAGTAATTTTCAGGCCTATATTATTTCCATGGTACACCATCATTGTGTCCAGTTATGGGTTCCCCAGCTAAAGGATGGGGAACTTCTAGAGACAGCCCAACACTGGGCCACCAAGATGATTAGGAGACTGGAGCATCTTCCTTATGAGGACAGGCCGTGGGAATTACAGCTGTTCAGCCTGAAGAAGAGGAGACTGAGGGGAGATATCTCAGTAATACAAGTATTTAAGAGGTGTAGGTCAAGAGGATGAGGCAACAGCTTGTTCTGTAGTGTCCACTGATAGGACAAGGGGTAATGGATAGAAGCTGGAACACAAAAAAGTTCCACTTAAATTTAAGGTAAAACTTCTTTACTATAAGAGTGAGGGACTCCAGGCACAAGCTTCCCAGGAAGGGTGTATAGTTGTCTTCTGTGCAGGTTTTCAAAACCCTCCTGGACATGTTCTTGTGTGACCTGATCCAGGCGGACCTGCTTTTAGCAGAGGGGTTGAACTAGATCATCTTTAGAGGTCCCTTCCAAACCCTACCATTATGTGATTCAGTGATCAAGTTAGAAAGCTCATGGTTTTGCTCCAAGTTGTAGCTTCCTGCAGTGTTCCAGTCTTATATGTAAGAGACTCCTACTCAGGCTGCACAGACAGTGGACAACCACTTCAGTATAGGAGTCCACTGGATTATCAATTCACCTTCAACCATTTTTGACACAGAGGTTACCTCCACACATAATTTTACGTTAAGATCAAAAAGCTGCTTTTACAGGTTATGTCACTGGTCTGTTATTAGAAATGTTTTTTTGGCAAATGTTCTCCTTAATTATACTGGCACAACCATATCAACTTTAGCTAAGTTGCACAAATATAACAAGAACAAAAGCTAGACACGTGGTTTCAAATCAACAACTAGCTGGTCCTAGATGAAAGGCTTTGGATAGACATTAGTTCCCTTGGTAATTCATTGAAATATTGAGAACTAAAACACAACACAATCTCTGGGAAATATATCAAAGAAGTATTCAACAAGTATAATTATATGAAAGAGTCAAATAACATGAGTTGGTAAAAGTCTATCCAGAAACAAAAAATAACAAAACAATTGATGAGACAAAATCAAACAAATGGACTGCTTCCATCTTAGCAAACATAAATCTATCAATTGAAAGTTTGAAACTAATACTTCAAAGCCACTAATAATCCATAGTGGTGTAATGTAAATCACAGAAGAGAATAACATTCTCAAATTCCAGTTTAAAAAGTTAATTATGCATATTCATACACGATAAAAATATAGTCTTAAGAAGCATGCTCTCATTTAGGAAGAAGAACAATTCTAATTGCTGTATAGAAATGTTTACTGTAAAGAAATATTTTTTTTTGTTTGATCAAAATATTCAGTCCTGCTTTTTATGTCCATTATTTTAGG
Organism: Urocolius indicus; assembly: GCA_013401255.1. Classification (NCBI taxonomy): domain Eukaryota; kingdom Metazoa; phylum Chordata; class Aves; order Coliiformes; family Coliidae; genus Urocolius; species Urocolius indicus. Next base: position 22,070 of record WBNH01005465.1, read on the forward strand.
CTTCGTGTTTTGCTTTTAATATTTACCCATTCTGAAAGTTCCTTGCCCATGAGAAAGCTTCTTCTATTTAGCATCATTGGCTTTTCTGTTCATTCATTTTTGTAGACTTGACCGGAATAAATTTCAGTTTCAGCCTCAGTCTCCTAACTAATCCACTTGGTGTGGATTTCGTGGGGCTCTGTACAACTGAAAAACAAAATGCAGATTCACCCTACACAATTCCAAAAAAAACCAAGCTCTGGCAGGGGAGGAGATAGCTGCGGAGCTCCCTGTAGAGTTTAACATCATCAAATAGGTCACATCTAAGGATCTTCTAAGCCCAGTCTACCCAGCAGTTGCTTCACATGGAACCTACCATATAGTCCCCTAAAATGTGTCACCACTCTTAAGTAAGAAGCTGTAAGCTTTGCCTGAACTTGCAAAGCATTTGGACTGAGGCTCTTTAAGACTTATGCTGTCTGAAATTTTCTTGGCCTATCACTTGCTTTGTTTTAATTGATTTAGCTGTGACAGCCACTTCCCTAATTGACCGGGTTTATCTGATTAACTTGGTTTGCTTTTGCTTAACTTTGTTTGGTACAACCACAGTTTTATGTAGGTAGCAGTAGTAAACGGTTCTTCTATGTAGCATGAGATATTTTATGACTAAATCAAAAATGCAGAGTAGAGAAATACAGATCTGCTACAATAACTTGGCCTTGAGAAGGGGAGACAAGGATGCAACATAAAGGAGTATAGGGAACAGGAGAAATTGGACATAGGCTTGATATTGGAGAGCCTATGGCTCTAAATCATACATTCATGTTCAGCTAAATATATATATTATATATATATATATACACCTGGAACTTGATCAAATTGGTTTTACAGGTAACAAAGAAAATAAAGAATACCTAACATGTAAACAGAAGCATATATCATAAACTCAGGTGTAACGTGAAGCTGCAGAGCAATGAAGAAAATGGTGTGAATGCATTTGAACAGATAAAAATGACCCCAGTACATCACACCAAGGGAAGGAAGAAACCACCATCATGAAAATCTCATTCCTTCTGACAAAGAACTTCAGATGCTGACAGCTGTCTGTAATGCTACCACAGTGAAACTGTTGACTTTAAGACCCAGAGGAGCAGTGGAAGGGTGAACATGAGACTAGGAAAGGAGACTGAGATCACAAAGTGTGTGTATACCAATTTTAAATGCATTGTTATTCCTTCTTTTCCTAACAATTAGATTTGCACTCATAATGATTTGACTTTTAAGATCTCAATTATACTAACAATAATTCTTGGCTTTACTAGTGTACAAGGTATGCCTCCCTTTTCCCCATAAACAAGATTTTGAGCATAACAAATTGAAGGATATGAAATCGCTGTAGGTGACATTTTCAAATTATACAAAATCTGGGACAAAAACAGGTAGGGAACATACTAACTCATCAACATGGAGCATGCTGGAAAATAGTGGCATAAAAACATCCAGCTGGCATCCATCCATACTTCCAGAATTGTTAGCAAGTTGAAGAGTGCCTATAATAGCTATAGACTGAGAAAGTTCATAATAACTGAAAATAAGGCTTCTAGACACTCTTCTAACACAGACATAACCTCCTGATTGTATTGCCCAGCATTTACATCATTTTCTTTTCTCTTTCACATCTTCTATAAACATAATGCTTCAGGCCTCCTCAGTACTCACAAGCACAGAAAGAAGGTGAAGTGCTAACTAGCTTCAGTGGTTTAAGTGTAGGCTTTCAACAGGATATGTAAGTACCTGCATGTTGAATCTAGTTTAAGTACAACTCTCCAAAGCTTTAAACCAAATGTTCCACAAAAAACCTTGATATAGAAGAGGTGGTCTATTAGTGTGTAGTTTGCTATTTCTAACAGTACGTGTAATCATAGAAACACAGAATTATTGAGGCTGGAAGAGGCCTCTGGAGATATCCAATCCAACCCTCTACACAGTGCCAATTTCAGAACTGGATCTACTTTCGAAGATATGTCAGGTTGCTCAGGCCGTTGTCCAGGTGAATTTTGAGTATCTTGAAGGTTGTGGACTTCACAGCTACTCCAGACGTCCTTTTCCAGCGTTTGACTATCTTCACCACAGAGAAAAAACCCCAAAACAACAACAACAAAAAACTTTCCTAACATTTAATAAGTGTTTCTTGAGTTGCAACTATTACCTCTTGCCCCTTGTCCTATCACTGTGCATCTATTAGAAACATGTCGCTCCATTTTCTCTATAGCCACTTAATTTACGTTGAAGAGAGCAGTAAGAGCCTTCCTCAGTCTTTTCCAAACTAAACAAGCCCATTCTCTCTACTCATTTGTCCTCTGGGCCTTAATTGCCTTGATGACCCTCTGCTGAGCTTGCTCCACTATATGGTTCTGAATGCATACATCTAACATTCTGAATCAATCATCTAGCTACCTCTTAGTCTACAATAAACTCCCCAAAAGCATGGATTTGTCAAAGATCGTATCTCCAAGAACGGTGGAATATGTAATGACTCAGCAAATTTATCCACCAGTCAAGACATTGCACCTAAGACTGGACTTTGTGAACTTATCACAGAAAACATCTTCTAGTGTAACACAAAGAGTCTGAAGAAAAGGAAGAGGCATTTAAAAAATATAAAAGCAGCAGGATGCAGATGAAAGTGAAAAGTGGATAAGGATTCAAGGATGTCAGTAATGGGGTTTTCCTGTAGTACCACACAAAACTAAAGAGCAGATATCAATGATCAGAGAAAAATTGGAGTGTTCATCTTCCAAATCCAGAATAATCTGTAGAGGTACTAATAAATTCCAAAAGAATAGTCAAGGGTAATGAAAAAACATACACACAGGCTTTTTATACTTAAAAGGAAGAAGATCTATACAGGAAATCTTCTGCCATATGGAGACTGGATATGTTTGGTTTACAGTTTAGCTCTTCAGACAAGTTCAAAAGGTCCCTAAAATCTGGTAGCTAAGGAAACAAGAGAGACTATGGGAAGTGGCTTTGTCTCAGGAAGCAGACAAATGCTGGGAATAGCACTCATAGCAACACAGAGAGAAGCCGTTGCTGCATACAGTATTAGCAATCCACCAGAATCCAGACAAGTCCTGAAAACATGGCAGGAAGGAAGCTTTGATTATAGTTGCAGAACACACTATTTCACTTCATCTTACATTGATCTAGCAATTATCTTAGAAAACAACACAAGGCATTATTCTGATCTCTTTTCTACTGTCATTCTCTTCACTCCTACTTGGAAGAATCAAGTGGGATTATGGAATATCAGATGAAGAAGGAGAGAAGACATTCTGCCCAGTTTTATCTGAACACAGCAACAATCAAAATAGAGTGTAAGAGGTATACCATGTCACATTCTTGGTCAGTAATGCTTCATCTGCCAAGCACAACAAAGTATGGCCAGGGAATCAAATGGAAATAGATGTGGTACTGCAGCATGTGCTCCCCTTTTTGCTTGACAGGGAGGAACACTTCTGACCATGGCCTGCCTATGCAGGAGATGGATGTGGGCCCTACAGGCACAGCTACTACTACATTCAGTTTACAGCTAATATTGGCACTTTATCAGGAAACAAGAAAATACTGGCTCAAGGTCTCTTCTCTTTCAAAGACTCTTCTTGTCTTACAACATCAAGTTCTCCTTTAAATTACCAATCCAGCCTCACTTAAAAATACTAATATAGGACTTCAAACACTATGGAGCAGGTGGGAAAAAGTCCCAGGGAGAACAGGAAGGCCCCTTTGCATGGAACCTGCATTTAGATTGGCTCACATTGCTTGTGAACCTACACCCTCACTCTTCCTAGACATTTTTCTTTCCCTGAAGAACGAGTTCTTTATTCTACTGTATACTATGATGAGAAGTTTCAGTGACTTTTTAACCTCGATCGTATAAGCAAGTCTATTTGACTGGAGCACATAAACAAAACAATTTCTAGGCATAGCAGCCTAGAACTGCAAAAAAATCCCCTTCAGACTGTCATTTCATAAGTTATATTTGTGGTTTTTTAATATTAGTTGTGGGTATTAAACATTTCATTAAAAGTGTTTGGTTATCTAGAAAAAATAATTCCTGTCTGTTAGTGCTTCAACAAGCAACACACAAAACAGCATCAGAGGAAGAATCTGCTTTCCCCTCTTCTGGAATACAGATCACCAAATATGTTAGGAATAGGTATCAAAGTAAATAATTTTCCTTGTCTGCAGAAGCAAGCAACCACACTATATAATCCCGTTCAGAATTACCAAACTTTAAGCTGAAGACAAGATAATGCAAAAGAAAACCCTGGCAAATGTAACCAGTTGTTTCAGAATCTCAGTGTTTCTGTAGTTGCAAGCCCTTTCCAAATTTCTTGCATTCTTTTGTTCATGACCAGTCCAGATTTTCATCTTGTGCCAAATTATTCTCCAGGTTAAAGACCTGAAATAACATATCTTTGTTGAAAGTAGCTTGCTGGTCTCCCTGGATATAAAGGACATGTCCCTGGACATGCAAGGGACAGGCCCAGAACTTCATTTGAAATTAAGGCAACTGTCTCTTCTTTGCTTCCAAAACATGAGAAATAGCACACCACTCCTCTCAAATCTACCAGGATTCTCCTCTGCAAGAGAAAGGAAAATTATATTAAGCAAACAATTAAATTCATTATTACCAAAAGCCACAAGTGTTCACTCCAGAAAGACAGGACAAAAGGCTAATGCTACGTCTATACAAGATTCATTTGGACAAAGAAGAGCTTTCCATGACTGATTTGGAAACCACGAAGTTTAGGGTCTTGTTTGCAGGCTCAAGCTTAGAGTTCTTGAACAACTTCCAAAAAACCAGCTCATCATCATTGTTTTAATAGACATTACTCTAAAAAATAACATGTCTGGAAGAACAATAGTATTTCTAGGAATAATTGTCTAATATTTTCAGATGAGGGTAAAGAAAACATTTTAGGAAGAGAGGAAGAAAAAAAAAAGCCTTAAAAATAAGGGGAAAAAAAGAAGTAACAATAAATTGCACAGGCTTAATTTATGGGACAAGAATGGATCATCAGAGCATAAAGAAAATTATGCTGATATTTTCAAGGCTAAACTCAGTGCTTAGGGAATGTAATTGGCTCAAGGAATTTTTCCCTCTTTTAATTCTCAGTTCAGCAGGGTTAAATGCTCTCAGTTCAACTTTGAATCTATCATCTATGTTATGAAAGATTCTTATTTTTATCATGCTAATTGGAATGAAATAAGCATTTTCGGCTATCTTATCAGCTAACATTGCAAGATTCTGTTCTCATTCCCATTTTAGAATGTATTATTAATGACAGAAGAGCATGGCAGGCAACAGAATTTTACACAATTGATGGTGCTGTGTACCATGCCAAGATCTTATTAATGTAGCTTTTTGCAGAAACAAAAACACCTTTAAAATACAGCCAGTAGTTCATGGGGCCATGGCTTAATATTTCAGGATGGGAATCTTCTGTTAGGGACATTTCAATTCAGATCAAAAAAAGCAAGACATCTCTAGGTCAGCATTACCTATGTTTGTGTCTCTACACTCTTCTTTATCTCCTCAAATCACTGTCAGTACATCTTTAGTGCTTTCTTTCACTGACTTAAAGTCCTGCAGGAAATTTGTAAACAAAAATCACTTGGTTTTGTTGCAAAGCTTAGTAAGAGCCTCATATCACAGATCCTCCATAATAATTACAAAGTCAGAATAGGAACAGACTCTAAGTTAGTTCTGATTCAAGACCTGGTTTAACTGCTAATCGATGTACAGGAAAAAAAGAATAACAAACTTCATTGTTTTAGCTGATTTTCATTATCAAAGTTAGTTTGTTTGCTGTTCATATCACTGTTGAGACATAACAATAAGCAACAAGAGAATAAGGAGTTGATCCACCCAGCCTACAGTGCTAGTGCTCCCTCATTGACAATATATATAAGAGACTGCTGAAGTTCTGACCGAGCAAAGGTGTTCTGGAAGAGGATTTGATACTTCAGCTGGGGGAAAGATTATGCAAAGTATCCACCTGTGTCTAACAGCAGTCAGGTATCAATGTTGCCTTTCTGCTTGCAAAACATCCAGTGCTGGAGCTGTGGCTTCCCTAAAGGAATTTTCTCTCAGCAGTTTCCTGAAAGCCAGAGAAAGATTAACTTCATTTCCACCAGTGAACTGTAACGGGAGAGCTCTGATGATACATTACGCATAAGAAATGAGTCATGCTGTGGTTTCCTGCTTCAGTTTATTGAGTGCAGAGTTACTTGGCCTTTTTCTCCAGCTATGACCCTTCTGCTCAGAACCCCTTGAAGATATCTCTTTCCCAGTCTCCATAGTTACAGTCAGGATCAAGGACAGAAGTCTGTTATCCAGGCTCCTACTCTTGGCTTGGAAGTGAAAACTTACACTCAGACCTTGTAAAATCATGGTGGCCAACAGCAGCTTGAAACGCAGACAAAAGCAATGCAAGTACATAGCTAGCTTGCAACTGCACCGGTGATTTAAATTTATGGGTTTGTTTTGTTTTAATCTGGAAGTATACCCAAGCATCTCATATTATTAAGGACCTTTATCGTAAATTCCAAATAGTTCTACAGACTCCACTGGCGGCATCAAACTCCTCAGGAAGCAGCAGCATGATGACTCTGAACAAACTAAGAGCTGGCTGCTGACCAAGCATGATCGGACAAGTTCAGGGCACTCTAGGTGTAGCCCACTAGTTAAGGGAAAACTTTTTGAGATGCCTGATAATGCTTATACCTAATAGGATTCTCATGTATACATCTTCCTTGTGTGAAGTTAATGGCTTAGAATCATCATAAAAATATTTTCTTAATAGCTTAAATATCAGCTAGGTACAGGAAAGGAGAACAAACTATGAAGTGCAAATGCCTAAAGAGCAAGTAAAAAATCACTTCTAAACAATGTAAACAGGATGTGAGCAAGAAAAAAAAAAAAAAGTAGATGGTCCTTTTTTACTCCATGTTGTGTGCAACAGATTGTCAGTGGTACAAAACCATGGATCTCCTTGGAAGCCAGTCAAGCTATTCCAGTTTACATCTAACTGAGATCTGGTCCCCAAAATCAAGAATATTCTTGGCTATAATGCCAAAAGGCTGAAGTATCATGTTTTGACTTAGTATTATCATTTTTCTGTATGCATACACAGACAGACACCCACTGTCAGCTTGCAGATTACCTAGAGTAATTGTGATTTTTTTAGTTAAATTACTAAAAATGTCATTCTGCTGATGAAATCTTCTCTCACATCTCCTTCATTGATTTCTTTGTCCTCATACCATCTTTACTCTTTTTTTTTTTTTGTCATTTTCTTATGGTTCAAAAAAAGCTTCTTTCCTTATAAACTTCTTTCAAAATAATTCAGATGTCTCTTGGACTAGCAGTGGCCGTAAATGGCTGCTTCTTAGTCTCTTCTCCAGTGACAAGCTTACCTTCAAGCTGTTTAATGTGTCTGGAAAGCTCCTCGAAACATGTTCTCTGTGAAAGGGAGTTATATTTTGGCAATGCTTATGCTGTTTTTGTTTGAGGCAGAGCATGCCCATCCGAAGGGCATTTTCATCAATACAAGTATTACTGTAGTGCCATAAGGTGAGCATTCTGGATGCTTCAGCAATGCATCAGCTGGACCCAGACTTAGCTCTTTTGAAGCCAAATCCCTTATGTCTACAGCGAGGAGGCCAGTGCACAAGCACATCTCTGCAGTTGTGTGAAAGCGTTTAACCACCACTATATGTGGGACCCAGATTCATCAGATCTTGCGGTGGTCTCTTAGCTTTCATTACCTGTATTTCCTACTAATGAGGGTATAAAATGCAACAGATTAGGATGATGGATATTGCTTGAAACAAAGCCACTTGAAAGGAAGCAAACTCTTACATGGTGGGAAAGATTTGAAGAGAGCATTCACTGATGGGAATAGTTAATTTTTCTGGGGTCTTTGGAGTCTGGTTTCTAAGTGCAATCTTAAGTGGTGCTGAAAGCACTGCAGTAAGAGATGAAGTATATGATGCGTTAGAGTCTAATGGCACCTACTGCATGATGCCCAGTTTCCATACAGGAACAACTTTTAAGGCGAGGTCAGCCCTGGATAACATCTGAATAAACACCTCTTCTGTCAGTGGTGCATCAATGCAGATCCCAGTCTTCCCTCCTGCCTTACTAACACTTAAAAAGCACACCTTAAATTCCAAAAACATATCCTATGCACCCTCTAAATTATAGCTGGATTCTTCTACTAGCTTAAATAATTATTGTTGCTTTAATTTTTTTTTGTTGTCTTTTAGTTTTAACAGAGCTTTTCATGTCTCCCATGAGAAAAATATGAAAGTGAGCCAGTTGCTAAACAGTGTTTTTTTTGAAATAGCTTGAAGGACGGGAGTTCAATTCTACTTTAATATTCATTTTTGCTGGACAAATGTTACTATCATTTGCAAGACAAGGAAAACAAAACCTTATCAGCCTTTAACGCTGTAACTCCTGCTGTGATACCACTGTTCCTTTCAAACTGCAAAATTCCTAAGCCTTCCTCTGCTTTTGCCTGCGTACAAACTGTTAACCATGGCAAATTATCCTGGGACCTTTACAAGTGGACTAGCAAAAGTCTGGCACCATGCTTGCAAAGGCATTATTTTCCTGGGTTCCTTCTGCACATACTGCAAGTTGGTGTCAGGTTGTGCAGACAGAATTATCTGTTTCGATACTCTTTAAGATTATCTCCCAGGCAATTACTTCATCTGCAAAAGATTCTATCTGCTGCTTAGGTGTGGGAGCCTGCAGAAAGCTCTCAGTATTCATACAGTATTTTCTCCTACATATGCACTAAAAAGTGGGTCAGTTTCAGGAAGAGCTAAAATCCTACTTGGTTTCCAATGTACTAAGCCAAGTGAGTAAAGCACAGTGAACTTCCAGGCTCCTTCAAACCCTGCTCAGTAACTATTTTTCTTTGTGGTAATGGTACAATCAAGCATTCTATCATAATGTCAACATCTAGGAGTGGATATGTTCCTCCTTACTTTACTTACACACAGAGTAGAGCACAAGAACAGCTCTGCATCAATGTCACATGGTAGGCTTGCTGTTCAGGGCTGCAACTTCCCACTGGGATCTAACACTCATCAGAGAAATGGGAGAGCATCTGCCATTGTGTGATGGCATTAAGCTCCAGCCCTGAAGCAGCACTGGAAATCCACCAAGTCTTGTTAGCACCACTTATCATCACTGTGCAACGGATAAAATTCAGATAACAGCTCTTGTTATCTTGTGCCTTGCATTCACATTTAGTCAATTACTGCAACCATTGAAAAAACAAAGAAAACACTGGAGGAGTTTTAAAACAATGCCCACATCAAAATGCTGATGTACTATAAAGTCTCTCATACGCTGTAAGGTATAACGTAACATTCTTACTGTGTGAATGGTTGTGGTGGTTTAGCCCTGACTGAACAATAACCAAACCACTCAGTTACTCCTCCCCAACTCAGCAGGATGGGAAGGAGAATCAAGAGAGAGTTGTAGAACTTTCTGCGTTGAGATAAGGACAGTTTAATAGAACCCCATAATGAGTAGGCCGTTACAGTGATGGCCAAAGGACAAAGAAAAATGCCCAATGTAACTGCTCACCGCGCTCAGCCCGGCGCTCAGCCCGACAGCAGAACTGCAGTTCCCGCACTGGCCACAGCGCCGCCCCGGCCCAGCTGCTGCCCTGATATCCCGAGCGTGATGTCACATGGGGTTGAACAGCCTGGCCACGGCCCCAGCGGCAGCTGCGGACAGTTAATTCTATCCTGGCCAAACCCAGGACAATGGTGTAGAAATCAAAGAAGGTTATGCTAAGGACATAAGCGAAACTCCCTTTTTAAATGAACTGAGATTGTTTTTATCTTCCTGAAGTTTCATTAACAAGGGCAACAACTACCAGTTTTATGAAACTAACAGTGGCCAATTTTCTGCACTACCATTGCTTTCTTATCTGTAGAATCTGAACTCCTAATACTGAAAAATTGACCTGGAAAGTTCATATGGATCAAGACTCAACAAATTATTTTAAACACCCTGCTTTCCATTTGGTCTGACTAAGAAGATTTATAATATCCTTTCCCAGAAGTTTATTGATTCTAGACTCAGGAAGCATAAAGATGCAAAAACTAAAGACAGAACTTAGAAAACTATTTTTGAATCTCAAGAGATTTACATTCATTATTAATTCTAATTTTGAGTCAAAGTTGAACATAGCTCTCATATAGTTTACTAATCACCTCTGAAACAGTCATGGTCTGGTTGATGAGAGTTCTTCAAACTTGATGTAGGGATTATTTTGGTGTATACTGCTGCAACTGCTTTTAGATTTCCTCTAAACATATTCACAGTGCAATAGTACATCGTAACTGAAGTGACAAAAGCCAATCAAGCGTCTTTTCACTCAGTGACCCTTATTTTGCCATATATTGAACTGACAGGGATATACCTTGTTAAATTATCTTTTTCTTCCACTCATTTCTCCTGGGCTGAATGTTGCAAAAGATATTGCAACATAATGCATTCAAGTCCCTTAACTTAATCTCTTAAACTCAAATAGTACTTCAGTGTTTGTTTGGAAAATCCAAACAGCAAAAGCTATTACATGCAGTGTTGTTTTATGTGATTCCTACTTAGACGTGCACAGGAACAATATATATTTTTTTTCATATATGAAAATATATGTTTATATCCATAAATATTATATACTCATACATAAATATTTTCATGCAATCATGAATACGCTATTTGAAACAGAATAAGATGGCAGCATTTGGGTAAGGTGAACATCAACGTGTAAATGTTCCTGCTTTCCCTGTCACTGCTTCCGCTTACTCTCTGCTTACAAAACAAGAACTTAATTTTCCTATTTTACTTCTAGTAAAAACAAATTGTTCTGTAACAATTTTTCCATCTAAGCCACTTATTCAGACTTCTTAACAACTTAACTTCTTAACTGCCTTAACAATTTTCAGATTTCAAAAATCCTAGGCAAGTATTTCTGTTAAACTACATCCAGATCACATCTTTCCTTTTCCTGTTACTCTCATTTAAAGAATCCCACCCAAAATTTGCAACCACAGTAAACATCTCACCTAATTGGTTTTTTTACAACAAAAAAACCCCAGATTAATTGGGAGGAATTGATGGCTGCAGATGGGAGACAGCCAGTTAAGATCAGTCTGCTAAATTCATTGTCACTCCTTGGAGTTTCCTATTTGCTAGTAATATTTTTAGCTACAAACTACAAAATCTGGCTAAGAATCAACTTACCACGACTAATTTAGAGTTCCTTCAACATACATCTATCCAGAACTACAACATTTCTCTGCTTTAAGAATCACACATATAATTTTTCATGGACAACAGACAACGTGCCACCTTCTCCCAATATCTAAGATTCTACCATTAAGATACAGAAAAATAGTATTAGAAAATACAGAAAGCATAACCAACAATCACAGGTACTTAAGAAATTATTTCTTTCTGAAACAATTGCCACACTGCAAGTAGCAGTAGCTCCAGGATACAAAATAATGTTGACAAAGAGAAGCATTTAATTATTGCATAAATTTCAAACACTATGAGATGCCAGTGAATACATGTGGACCTATTACTAAATACAGTGCAACCTGCTAAATGTCAATGAAATCATCAGAAAAACAAAACTAATGCTTTAGAATGTTCATTTACACTTGTCTCAAAGCAAATAAGCCCATCAGTTTCTTCCAGAGTGCACTGAACAGGGACACATAAATGGAGTCCTCTTTGGAGCACTGAATTGCAATCCCCACCCAAACAGCACAGGACAGATTAGTGCTATCAGACTTCCAGCCAGCTTTTACCTCTCTTCTTTCTGACATCACTAGAGAGATGAGAAGATACAGTGAGAGATGGTTCTATAGATTGTATTTATCTGTGCTCTGCCATGCCAAGAGCTGCTGGTTATCCATCTGACAGAGCAACTACTGGGACAGCCTTCACAGAAGGCCAACTGCAATCTTTCTCCTCAAAGAATCATTGGATATAATTATGATCATGTCAGAGACAAAGTAATGAGAGCATGAAGATACACAAAAATATTGCATCTATACCACATTGCTTGCAATGATCTCTATAATGACTTACAGAATGAGTGTGCTTTTGTCTACTAGGTGTTAAGGATATGCCTATGAAAATTGCTTTAAGAATGTCTGGCCTAGTTAGACATGACTATATACTTCTGTAGATTTCTGCAAATGTATCTGAGTAATAATTTACAATATAAAAGCTACCATGGGAATAAACAAATGTTAAAAGCTGTAAGCAAATTGTTCATGGAATGGATTAAAGAGATTATTTTAAGTTATAATTTTTTTCTAACAATTTTTACATAGTACTTCTTAGAACCAGCAAATTTAGTGGGCTGGGTTTCACCTTTAGAGTATCTTCTGCTTTTTTAAAAGAAATCATGTTTAATATTGGGATGAGATGGGTTGGCTGGGATGGGTTGGGATGGAAAGAGTTGGAGGGAAAAAAAAATCAGCACCGGTTATAAAATATTGTTGCATTTTTCAGTAAATGGATGACAAGCAGAAAAATATTTACAAAGTAAAAATAGTTGTGAAATTGTTCCTTTGACTGAAACAGTCATCTATGTATCCTTAAAAGAAAAGATTTACTCTAGCAAGCCAGCAAAAATATTTGTGTTATTTGAGATAAAAATCTATGTCTAACAATTTATATTTCTGAATTCAGAATCTGAAAAATTTAAATCATAGAGAAGCAATTAAGTTACAAATGGGAGAAATATTTCTTTCATGGTGGTTCAGATACTTTTTTCTCATACTTTGTAATGTTGTGTCTCAAACAGTAAAACTTATTGTTTTAACTTAATAATTTCAGTTAAATTCTTATTCCCTGTCATCCCTATTGTGATTTTTATAGAGAGGATAAAATACAAAAAGTTAATTTATAGTTAAACTTGATTCCACCTCAGTAGCAAGATAGAGCATGATAGAAATCAGACAATATATGTGGCAAATAATTTTAATTAGGATAGTTGGTGAAAAAAAAAACAATCACTGAATCTTCCTTTTCTTAAATCCTGTCTATAGAGTAAAGCAGATCAGACTTCCAGAATTTGTTGGCTAGATGATTGAATCCGTGTTACAATTAGTTACGACCATAGGTAGGAAAAGGTGTCATTTTAAAATTGGCTTTACACTTCAGAATTTTGCAACCCAGTCTGATTGATGATGCATCAATAAAGAATAATGAAAAAAAAAATCTTTAATTAACGCATGATCTTTTTCGTTTACTATATGCAGGGATTTAGTATATTTAACATCACCTTTGTTGTCTTCTTTACTGTGTTCTTTAATTTCATTCTTATGTCATAATACATAGTATTACATATAAGTACACAATATTTTCACAAAACAGAAACTCAAAGTTCCTTGCTTGCATGACTGACATCTTGCTATAGCAGCATTTAACAGTCATTTAAGTGAAGAGAACTTCAGATCCAGGTAATGAACATAAAAATCATTACAAACTTATTTACTTGTTCTGGAAAGAAACTTCTTTCTCTCCTTTGAGAAAGAGCTCAGAAGACATTCTTCCAAGAAAGTTAGTCAAGACAAATGCCATTGAGTCTATTACACTTAAACTAATGCTTAGGATTCCTTCTATCTTATGTTTGCTTTACTTAAGATGGCTACTACAGTAGTAGTCAGAGAGCAAACATACTGCTTGCGACACTTTTGCTGAACTATGGACTTGCTTTCACACTTCAGAAAATCTAAAAAGATGATGTGCTGGGGCCTTCTGAATTGTCCCGCTTCATAGAGAACTTGTTCCCTTTAGGAGCATCTTCCAGCTGTTCGCATTGTGGAGGATATGCCTTGAACAAGAAACACATCACTCCTGACAACTTCAAACATGCAAAAAGTCTTGAGGGAAGCTTCCAAAAATTAGTAACAGACCAAAAAAATAATAAAGAAGTTAGCAAAAAAATGAACTTAAAATTAATTCTTATTTAGCTCTGAGCATCTCATGCACATTTGTAGTCTCACTTTTTCATGCTTTTCCTCCCTAATCTGATGTTTAAAATTGTTTCTCAACAAATCAAGGTCAAAATTTTTATGCAATCATATTACTACAGCTGTTGGGACAGAGTAACAAAACAGCAAGTAGTCTTGCAATAAAATCAGGAAAGTTGGTAGACCTGATACAGCTCCTATTTCTACTATATTATACTATTCATATGCCCACACAGCTGGCAATGATACAGATAAACCCACTGCCCATTGCATCTCCTCCTGAACAATTTAGATCCCTTCCCTCAGCACTGATTTTAGGTGGAAGCTGCTGCTGCAAGTAACTTTCCAACACTTTTGAAATTCAGTTCAGCTGCCTAAAGTTTTCAAAACAAATGCTGCAGGCTGTCACAGCCATTGTCTCCATTCATTCCTTTAAATGCTTTAAGGAATTGTAATACTTGTTAGCAACCTTATTTATACCAGTGAACAGAATTGATGCAGAGTGAATTCAAAGTGCACAGGAAACATAAGATCCAAGACACGTTTTCATAGAGGATTTAAAAGGAGTCAGAGGAAGCTGACGTGCTTTCTGCTCAGCTATCTGTAACTTAACGAAAGTTACAAAACCGAAAAAACAAACACACACAAATATGAATTCTGAGATGCCTCATCCCTTGGTGAAATTTCAGCTCCCTTCATTTATTCCCCTTTTTTCCTTCTCATAGCCTTCCAAAGTCATATATTTAACTGGAAAGGGGCTGAAGTGGAATTCAGGGCACTACCAGGTATTGCAATCTTCCACTCCACTTTATAGATGTAAAGATGTTGATCTTCGCTTATGAAAGTTGCTGTAACAATCACATAGAAAAATTTGAAACATGCTGCAGTGTTTTTTTTCTAGACCAGGTTTTGGTAACAAGGGGGCCACAGGTGTGACTTCCAAAGTGAAATGAGTAACACCAAACTGAAAAGTCTCCAGTAGAATAAGCTACACAGGGACACATGACCTATTTTTCTTTTATGGTAATCTACTTTTAACTGTGAAGGGTCAGTTTGAAAGAGAAAGAAGAAAAGTCGACATAGCTATCAACAGTAAAAGCAGTATAATAATACCATGGAACAGAGCAGGTTTGAAATCATTAAGGACATCAAATCTTGCAAGAGGAAATTGTAGCAAGATTGCATTATTTATAGAGTTAAACTATTCACTGGACTGAATCCAAAGTAGTCCTTATTAAGCAGTGAAACTTTGCCTGCTATGAACAAGCCCTTCTGTTCTGTCTCATATCAATATTACAACAGCTGGTTTTAGTAAAACTTTCAGTAATGAGTTTTGGACCTATGTAATTCTGCTTCTGATCAACTTTGTAATTTTACCATTACAACTCTTTTTAAAAGAAATTTGCAAATGCATAGATACAAAAAAATCCCCCAGCTATAATTACAGCAATTGCAAAGGAAAAAAGAAATTGAAGCTTGATCTGTGAACTACTTTGCATTTCAGTGCTTGAAAATGCTCATGAAAACCTCTCTTAATATTTAATTTCCAGATTCGGTGGACAGTCTTGTAAAAGTGATATGACATGTAGATGGACATCAAAATATTATAGATTATTCTGTGGGAGCACGACCTTATCAATCATTCCCATAAAGGTTTTACTTTTCAATAATCCATGAAGAAATCTGCAAGTGCTTTCAATCTGGGTACTGAGAGATTTAAAAAACAGTGATGTAATGCTTCATTTAGGTTGGATAAAATAATATGTTGGATACAATGTCATTATGCACTGTACCAGGGTCTTCAAAATACAACACAGAAAAAGAACTATTTGGAAAAGTTTGGGAATAACAAAAGGGAGGAAAATGACAGCAAAGTAAATAGCAAAATGCAGGATTCTTTGTTTGCGGTCTCACAGAATGTCTTTTGTCTATAAGAGAAAATGCATATACTTCCCCATATTTAAGTTGATTTTTCTTTTTATGAACACAGTAGGACATAAAGTGAGGACTGAGGGGTTTGAAGGTGCAATATTTAGTTCCATCAGTGCTGAAAAATGGGATATTGTGATGCAGAAATGGAAGTGAGAAACTTATCTAAATAGATTTACAAAGAATAAAAACAAACAAAAAGGCAGATGTTATGTATTATCTTACTAAGCAGCATTCAGAACAGGTTCAGGCCTTGATGGACCTGTATTTGACTTTTCTTAAAACTTGTGGAAGTCTCTCACCATGTCTGCAAGTAAAATTTTACAGATTCCCAACAGGATCCCTCAGAAATCAGAGGAGAGATTTCCCAGTAGGAAGCATCACACTGTAGTCATGCTATCATGCTACTGGTGCTGCAGCTGGCAACATCATATATTACTTACTCTGAAGAAGGAGAGCTCTAAGAAATCATTGTCCTACAAATGACTGGTTTTCCAGTCACACTATGCACACTGGAAAGAAAGTGGAAGAAAGGTGTTTCCTGATTTGATATTAACTACATGCCATTCCTCCTCTTTGAGAAGAGTTCTAAAAATAAAGGAAGTCACTCTACATATATAAATAAGGAACTGGGAAAGATGACAAATCAAACATCTGTTGAGTTGCAGATACCTCAAAAGCAAGAACACTGGAAGTTGTCTTCTTGTCAATGTGTATATGTTCATCATTTTAAACATATTTGCTATGATACTTGTCAGCAAAAAATAATAAAATGACATTATCAAAATATTTTCTATTATATCTTTTTTAGAAGAAATGGGATACCATAGAATAACTTGTCATAATGTTTGACATCTACAACTGTAATGTTCAGTCCATATCAGGAAATGTCTTGTTCGTGTAACACCTATTTCCCAGAAGGCATTAGAGAAAGCTTTTCTAGCGTAATTACCATAACTGAATAAAAATAATAAGGATCTGGTTTCACAGTCTTCTGGTTAAAAGAGGAAGCTGGAATATGTTTTTTTGGAGGGCACGGAATTGTTTCCCAAGGAGAATACTCCACAGCAGAAAGTACCAGAAGAACAACATGAAAAAAAGTGACACTGGGAAAGTCAAATGTTTTCAGATGAATGTATCAGTTCTTTCACATAATTCTTTATGATCAGTGTTCAGATGAGATAATTATTAGAAAAGACACTCAACCTGAAACAACCTAACTAATGTGATTGCACACAATCACATTACACAATTCGGTCTCTTCAATCACAATTGAAGAGACCAAAGCACGAGACTGAGAAAAATGGCACGTTTCTGCTGTACTGCCCTTTTTTGTTTATTTACTTGAAATTGAATCTGAATCCCAACATCACCCTCTATGTAAAGAACTTCTCATCTATACTTCAAAGGCAGGCACAGCTGCATAAAAAGCTCAGCCACCTCTATTGGCACCTGTCCAAAATGCCAGCTGAACCCTGGACTTCAGGAGAAATCACTGTATTGAAGGTTATGTATCATCACAGGGCAGGGTCAGGAAAATCAGAGCTGCCATTGGCCACATGCAAAAAGCAAACAACACACAAAGAGAAAGAGGTTATGAATGAAAACGCCCCATGTAAGTAAAAGTCTTTGAAGCTGGCATGAAAATCATTATCCTCAGAAGGTATGGTGTGTTTCCATTCCTGCCAAACATCTGTGATGAGGTTACAAGTCAGTTAGTCAGACAGCCAGAGCAGGGAGGCAAGTTTGCCTTGAAACTACTAGATTTTTAAACATAAAAATCAACTTGGGGCAGGTAAGGGACATAGGTGACACACACCAAAACCCCCAAAATGTTGAAATACAACTTTTCTCCTGCCGTTGTATATTTTTCATCTTATTGTAGCTCCCAGGCTTAGAAACAGCAATTCAGTCATTGTTTTAGTTGCAGCAATGTCCACTCAGTTTCGTTTTGTCATGTTAACATGTTTTACGACCTCCAAGACATGGCTCACTCCACCCTGCTCCTCTCAGGAGTGCTTTCTAAACTTTTGTGCCTGACACCGCTGTTGAGGAATCTTGAGAACTTTCTCTTCCCTAAAAAAAAACAATTCTTCCCACCCTTCATCTAATCCAGTGCAAGATTGTCGATAACAGTGAAAAATCCAATACTATTCACCCAATAGCTTCAAGTGTTTCTTCTCTTGACATATGAACCAAGCTTTGCAATGTTTCTTTCAGGGCCAGATCCTCTGCTTCCACAAGACAAAGCATGGAAAACCAGAAAAGAGCAAGATTTGCTGAGTCACAGCACTACTGCCACATCTGCTCTAACTGCAGAGGCATGGTTTGCAAACTGCCCAGACCACAAGCCAGAGGGACAAATACACTAAGTTCTCTATGCAGTTTATGTGGTTTAAGACACAGATACCTTTTCAAGAGATACAGCACTGGCCACATTTTGGTTCTATTGTGCCTTCCAGGAACTACTGTTTTATATGTGCAAGACTACATTGAAGTGCAACGTTGGGGCTTTAATTTCTTCATGTTTCCTTTTTATTTTTTTTTTTACGGAGACCTTTATAAGTTAATGAATTAATTTACAATTAACTTTGATCAAAATTCTCAACAGGTATTTAGGTGTCGAAATATCTCAGTAATGAAAGCAAAGCAAAATGTAACCTACCTCTGTTAGGTATCTTTCTTTTAAGCATATCTTCTCTACTACACCTGTGTCCATAAATGTCTGACTGTGTTTTGGCATAAGGTATTATCTGTGTTCCCATACAGCTCAGTATTCTTCTAGAATAGCTGCATGACATTTGGGTAGAAAAACCACATGAGGAAAAACTGCATAATGCAAAGTATTCCAGTGAACAGTATGCACTCTGCAGTAGTTTTGCAGCCCAGTGTACAATGTCTAATTGGATTCTAAGACTTAAAAATGGATAAAGGATATAATCCTCTCCCTTAAATCTTCCAATATCCCATAAATCATTTGCTTCAACGATACAATCCAGTTTTTAGATAGCAATAAAGCAACACGAGGAAGATGGTATTAGATGTTATAATCTTGTCATTCATTACCGTTAGCAGTTTTATAGGTTTTAGGAGCCACAAGTCCATCTGAGTACATGTGAGTTGGGAGACTCTAAAAGTGAGAGATAGCAGAATAAGACAAGACCAAGCAAAACCCACATAACTTTTTTTTTTCAGAGCAGCATTGTGCAGTGGACCATCACATCTGGTTTCAGTTTGGAAACAATACTAATGCAGACACTGCATGACCTGCGGGGAGTGGTGTGATGACAGTGACTTCTCTAGAAATCAGTGCAAACTGACTCTGAGCAACAGAAGCTGAAGACAAAAAGCAACATTCTCCTTAGCAGGGTGAAGAAAGCAGCCCTTACAATTTGGAAGTTCACTATCCCACTCTCCACTAATTGACAGATAGCCAGTTTAGTGTACCAGAACAGCCTTCAAGCTATTCTCCTGAAGCCAAGCAGTATTTTGTGATACTAAGCTGTACTAGCAATGCTATTCAGACTGTCTGCTTCAGTTATACAGTAAAGGAGTACAGAATTGCTGCCCTTCTTTTTTCATGCAATTACCTCTCATCAAGAACTTTAGAGGGAACTCAGTCTCTGAACTTGGATTATCTGAATTACATTGAAATATTTGAGGTATCTAGCATCTAATCATTCCTTGCATCAAATCATAAATCCTACTGGGTGTTTCTGGTTGTTTTAAGGCCCATTTGACAGTTGTGGAAAATTCCTGAAGAGTCAGCATAATGAATAGTTCCTGGATAGTAAATGTAATGAATAATAACAGGATTGCTTAATGGCAATGGAAGAGCATTTTTCTCCAACATCCACAGTGTTCAGTAAAGATGGTAGAGGGACTTTTGTTATTCCAAGAGGCTTAGCATAATCTGCATTTTCCTAGATAACAGATAATAAATGAAAGTTTATCCAAAACCTAACTAAAGCAGTTGAAAACTGACCTGTGGATTTGAAAAGGGATATGAGTATCCCATTAGAAAAAGCCAGTATCTATGTGCTTCTTGTGGCATAGGTTCCACTCTGCACAAACTCTTCATGAGCAAGTGGAAAAGCTTCTGCAACAACTAGGAAGGAAAGAGGCTTTATAGATATACCAGTCATATTAAAATTATGCAACTTTAAATCTCCCAAACTGATGAAAAGCTGTCTCAAACCTTAAATGCTGTCTGTAAGAAGACAGAAATGTGTTCTGCAAAGAAAGAAATTGACTGTAAACATTTACTATACATTGATGTTTTGGGCTGTGTGTGTGTGTGTATCAATTGAACCTCAGATTCAGTATAACAGGATGGACCTAAAACACATGAAACTGAAGAGAATGGACTTAAAACATATGAAACTGAAGAAGTCCAAGAACCTGAGTACATATATGTACTTAGTACATGGCAGTGACATATGCAAGTCACTATATTCACAAAACAATGCGTTGACAAATCTTTAGGAGACTCCTCTTGATCCAGAGGAGGCATTTTACAGCAGCAACAGCTGATCATCTGGGATTAAAAAAAAAAAAGAAGAAAAAAAAAAAAGACAGCAGCTGACAATATATCTTCTTATATGCTGTGGAGAACTTGTAAATAGTGTCTCAAGGTTCAGAAGCAGAGTTGCTGGGTTCTGTGTCAAATTAACATCTCTAAATACAAATACTCTCCTGAAAGCTCTCTGCATTTTCCCCTTCTGCTTTCTGTGCACACTGACAAAATGTTGTAAGAAAAGTTCGTTCTTTTGCTTAATTACAAAACTAAGCTGCCACTCAGCAAGATGTTGTTATTTTGCCCTTTCCTCTTTCCCTCACTCTTTATCAGGAGAAATTTGAGATGCTATGAAGCATCTTGAAAACAGTACTCTCATCATGGAAGAATCCATTGTTAAAGGACATACTTGGTATAAAAGACACCACCTTGGGACACTGCTCTGGGTACAAGGTGAATGCTCTGGACTGTTGGCTGTTTCAGGATAAAGGAAGATCTCACAGCATTCTTTTAACCTAAGAAATCACAATTATTTCAATGGAACAAGGTTTCCAAAAATATAAACCTCATCTGTTTCACTGTTACACCAGCATGTCTGAAGGTCTTGATGCTTGGAGTACTTAGATAGGAAGAAATATCACATAGTTGATCAGAAGATGCTTTGTTAAAAATTGCTTTACTCTCACTCTGACCACACCCAATAGGAAAGTGAGATTAGTAGACAAAAGGGCAAGCAGACAAAAGGTCTGGACATATTGCCTTATCTTATTTTCATAGTAAACAAAATGAATGGTTATTACCACCTTTCAAGATGCACAGAGCTCCATTCACAGCCCCAAGAGAAACTGCTACAATTAAACATACAGTATAACTAAGAGCGCAAAAACGTTGACCAAACTGTGCACCAAATTCCTTTCCATCCTTGCTTTCTTATCTGTTGTAAAAGCAGTTCTAGAAATCAAGAAACAATGTGATTCATTATATTTAATACTGACGGGTACTTCCATCTTGGAGTAAGCAGCCAGACAAACAGAAAAAAAAGAAACCTTCCAATAATAAGAAGAATGAACAGCATGCTTGGTCAGTTACGTAGCTGATTTTCTAGTTTTAATAAGCTAATATTAAGCATGTGGCATTAGTAAGAAACTGTGCATAAGGAGACATGTAGACCAACACAGCAGAAGTAGAAATGTTTGATCATCACTTGGTACTAGCTTACTAAATGTATCTACTGAATTTTATTGCCATTTCTTCTATGTCTTCCAGCAGTACTGCCTCACAGCAGTTTCTACCTGTATTTCTAGAACCTAGAAAACACAGGTCACTTCTCTGAGATGTAATGTGCCAGACAAGAGTCTGATGTCTGGCAGATCTGTGCCTTCTCAGAAGACACCACTGGCAGAGGAAGGCAAATTAATTGGGTCCAAGGTACTCCCTCCATCAATACAAAGTTCTGTGACAGAAGTGGGAGACAACATCTTGTGTAGAGCTACACTCACCTCTCACCACATACAGAAAGAGCAGTACTTGTAGTTCTACCCAACTATAACTTGACTGAAGTGCTTTGGTTTTGCTCTCACATTCTGCTATCATTTGCTGTGATAGTTTTTGGTGAGCCTTAACTGCTGTGTAGGAAGGATTCCCTCCCACAGGGCAAAATATCCAAAAAATTCATATGACTAGACTCACAAACAGCATTGAATCGAGATAGTCAGTAGCACACCCAGAATGTCGTAGAGACACAAAATAGTTTATGAGTAGTCGAGAGCTTTTGAGTAAGTATAGAGACAGGGTGATCCCAGGATAGTAGGTACACACGAAAGAGTCAAAGGTTGATATAAATGAGGAGCTCTGCTGTGTGGAGTAGCTGGGAGAATGTGAAAAGTTCTCTAGTTCAGTGAACTGCAGAATTTTGTGTATCCATAGGAATAACATTCTGAAAGCTTGTTCTGGAATATTTTCAAGCAAAACAAGACCTAGGAACTGGTTATTGTTTCTGTAGTATAAAAGATGAACATTTTGGTTGAATGTGGGAACAAAAATAAGACAAGGAACTAAGGCATCACTGTGTCTGATCAAAGAAAATAGATAACATATAGTCGGAACAAAATACATGGAAAAGAGTGGCACCTTAATAAGGAATGATTCTTGCAAGTTAGTCAGTTGATCTAGCTTCTAAATGGTAAGCATAATTGAAATACTACCCATGACTCATTCTTAAAGTACATTCCAAAGTTCTCAGACATTTTAGAAACCTCATTCAGAAGTTTAGATATTAAGTAACACAATGCGGAAGTTTCCAGAGACCAGGTTTTTCCATAATAAATAAAAGTATCTTGCAGGAATAGCCTCTAAGGTAAGCAAAATAATGATACTTTGTCTTTTTAGTCAACTTTTGAGTTTCAAAGTTGAAATAGGTTGAAGAGTTTATTACCGTTAAAATTTTCATCATCAACCTTTTAAAAACATTTGCAGAATGGTAAAGACATGGTCATCTTTGAAACTGTTTCCTCTCAAATCAAGAGATTCCTAACACTTGAGAGGACAAAATCTGTGAATAGGACATCAAAGACACTAGATAGTGTAAGTCTGAATGTGTTCCAAGAAATGCTTTGGCTTCAATACACAGAAACACCAGAACCAGAATTTAGGGATAAAACTATATGTTGCTCTACTATAAAGGTAATCCTTTTTTATTTCTAGAAAACAAAAAACGACCCTACAAAACCAGGAAAAGTAGTTTTCCTTTCAATATTCTAACATAGAAATAGAAAAACAACCATCAAATCCTTCTCAGATTTCGATCTCTATAAAGTTCTTACCTAGACCACAGTAGCAGGACAGAAAGTACATGTGTCTGCATTTTATCTTTTCTTTGCTTAAAAGGGTTTTTACTGGTTATCATAAGGAATAAGCACTAGCTCTCACTTCCTGAGGAAAAACATGCCCTTTGTCTCATATGGGCAAAGACTAGCAGCTGCAATTTACCTATTAATTTCTGCAAGAAACATTGCTCTAAAAGGGTTGCTTCTCCCAATACAGAAATCCACAAGTGACTGATAGTTTGATGCAATAGGCCATTTATCTTGTAGCTAGATACAAAACAAAGCTTTGATGAGAGGTGTATGAAAAATAATATAAAGTATTCTGAAAATGAATAATTTTCCTTCTAATTTCATTGTGTATGCATTGGCATTTTTAAAGCTTCTTTGCTTTGGTTCACAATTACTATTTGCCTGCATCATCATCTTATATTTACTACCAAGTGAAACAGTTTACTTCATAAACCACAAAAGACTCTTGATATTCCCTTCAGTGTAGCATTAATAATGTAATCTGATGTCCTGAGCATTATCCTAGATAGTTTATCAACAGCACATTAACCACTTAGTCTCAGCACATTCTGCACAGCTATCTTATATATCACCAGTTCCTTTCTGTAACACATCTGTTTTGACTGAGAAAGAGAAGTACCACAATTTTGCCCCTAACTGGTGGTTGTTAACTGTGGTCTCATCTTGGAGACATATAGACACAATTTTTGAGACACAGAGAGTTCTTCCCACACAGTATGTGAAAATGCAAGTTCGTACACAGGTAAGGCTGTAATTCTTCAGTAGACTCACATTCAGAGCTCTTACTTCCAACCTTGAAAAATCTATTGTTAACAAAATCACTGAATGGGTTTGGTTGGAATGCACTTCTAGAGGTTGTCTTGCCACCCCTCACCCTGCCCAGGCAGTGTCAATTACCTCACTTGTATTCAAGAACAACAAAGAAGGAAACCCCACCCTTTGCAACAACCCACCAGTTTTGTAATCAGTCTGACAAAAAAGGGAGATAGGCAGCTGGCAACACACATTCTAGCTTTCTTCGCTGCCTGCTACCAGGGGCAATTTTTTGTCTCTCTACCTACCATACTCCATCCTAAATCAACTGCCTAGACCATGACTCCTGCATCCTTCATATTCATTTTACTCAAAGAGGTCCTTATGCATTCTCCCAGCTTGCTTGTCATAGTTTTTATCCCACTAATGTTGCTACTTTACTGTTATCCTCAAATTAATCCCTATCATTTTTAGTCATTGTATAAAGATCAGAAGATTTGACAGAAACAGATCATCTAGACTATAGCTTTGGTTTCAACTTCAGGTTTGTATACCCCATGGTTAATCATTTTGTTTCAGCGGTTCATGTTTTGCATGCACCTTACTTGCACATGAGATCTCAGAAGGAAGCTAAGTTTATATTATTTGATTATAAGCTGAGCATTAGCAGAGCTTGACCACCCTGATCACTACATACACAACCTGTGATTGACAGAAATGTTTGTGAATATTTGATTACGTTCAAAGGTGATTAGAATACTGGAAACCATAGCTTCTTTAAAAGAGGTATTAGAGCACATTCGAAGCCTAAGAACTAAAAGTCTGTGTACAAGAGAAATCTCACCTACTGCAATTCAGACTTTTCACAGCATCAATCATTTTTAAGATATTGATATCACTGTTTGGACGTGAATTTTCTGAATAGTGTCATGCTGGATAAAAGCAGAAGTTCTAATAAAACCTCCAGATAAATACTCACACTACTAATATAGAAACTAATATAGAAATATTCATCTTAAAACATAAAACCAGAACAAAGGAATTTGGTTTTCTGAAGCTGACTTTGACATCCAAAAAAATAAGCCGTTCAAATCATCTTGTCTAGAGATTAGAAAACCCCAGAAGTTGTTCTTCTTTCTAGACATCCTGACAGTCAATAAATAACATGAGCCTACTGCCATTTTTCCCTCAGTAGGAACATTAATAGAATCTGTGCTGTGCATCTAGGTATCCACTTCTAGCAAAATTTGTAAAAATTTGTTTAATTTTAAACCCTTAAACTTCTGTCAGACAGGCTTGAAACTGATCTGCAGAGGGCTAGGTTTGGTGATAGAGAAGGAGAGCAGGTAAAAGGATTGAGGTTTTTTTAGCTTGGTTGTTTATGGAAATTAGATTTTATTTTTTTTTAATCAAAAGATAATTCTAAGGGATATGAAACAACTGAAATCAAGAAAAGTTATGCTTATATTGTTTATGTTCAATCCAAGACACAGAAATACACCCCATAGCTGTTCTTCATACAAAATGTTGAGGAAAAAAAGTATTTTTTCCCAAAGTGAGCAGCGTGTTCAGGTTTTAATGGTAGCTGAGAGACAGACAAGTAATTTTGCAAAGCATGGACTTCTAAAGATAGGGTCTGAGGTTGGGAGATTTTTTTGCCACTGATGTTTACTTTGGATTTTGTGACATCCAACATAAACACTTCCTCCAAAAGACAATGACACTTGACAACAGGTGTAATGTGTGCAGCTTGCTTCTGAGGACTGACACAAAACCGCAAGATCCTGAAAAATTAAAATTGGCAAACTGAGAACAACATTACTAAAGAAACATCAGAAAACAGAGCTACTATCCTGTCTAGTCTACCTGCCACTGCTTTTAAAACCATCCAAAATTCAATCTCTGATGCAGCTTTAGAAACATACAGTTTAATTCACCTTATCATCACATTAATGTGATTCTGACTCCAGGATTCCCTCCCTATTGAAAGTTGGATTATTCTTACTTATTTAATCTACCACACAAAGGACATATGCATCACTGTATCATTTTCTCATTGTTCAGCTACACCAGTATCTGCTTCTGAATTGTTGCACTGTGAGAGTAAAATTAAAAGACTGAGATACCTTCTACCTGGCTCCTTCTGCCTACTCCTGATTATGAAGTCAACCACCAATTTCAGTTTGTAGAAATTACATTTAGCTTTTCAGTTGATCCCTTTTCCATAAGGATCAAAGGTATGCATTTGTGCAGTTAATCATACTTCCTATTGCATCAACAGAAAAAATATTGGTTTATGATCTTTAATGCAGAAGAGTGGGAGAGTTTTCACCCATTTCCCAGGCAGGAGGAAGCCGGGTTGTTATGGGAAAAGAGCATTTGTTGAAGTTATAAACTTAAAATCTTGTTCAGGCTTCAGAGCAACTCAGTTTCTTAAATAGATTCCCATGCTACAGTCTTGTTGAAAGAAGCAGGTATCAAAAGCATTCCAGATATCATGGATGGGCACAAGAACTTTTATTTGTGCACAGAAAGATCACAGCCAGCCAGAACCAGGACACATATGAACAGCTGTCCTCTGTATTATCTTTCAATTTATGTTTTGCTATTAAAGACAATACTAATTGCCACAGTCTTAAAGGCAGAGGCAAACTCTACCACTTCACTTTAAACACAAGTGAATAATATTTTGAAAACTGTATATAAAAACTCTATCTCTGAAATCTAAGTGATTATGTTTGAAATGGCTGACAAGTTCAAGGCAAGCAGGCCAACAGAAAACACAATGACAAGAGCAGCTAGACTCATTTTCATACTTCCCCCCATTACCAAGGTCTCTCTCAATTACCTCTGAAAGGTCATGGCAACTGCGGGAGGTTCCTCAGGACTGGCAGAGGCAACCATCATCACTATCTTCAAGAAAGGCAAGCAGCAGAATGGGAAGATCTATCAGCTGTCCAGCCTCACCTCAGTGCCCAGAAAGGTGATGGAACAAGTAATCCTGGAAATAACTTCAAAATATGCTGAGGACAGAAAGGCAATTGAGACTAGTAATTTCTGAAAGGCCAATCATGCTTGAGCAAACTGGTAGTCCTCTACAATGTGATGGATAGTTTTGGATATGAGGGAAATGAAGACGACATTTCTCATTTTGACTTTCCAATGGATTTTGTCACTATTTATCATAACATCTTCATAGATAAACTGATAAAACACAGACTAGATAAAGTGGAAAGCGACATGGATTGAAAGCTGGGTGAACTGACAGATTTAAAGTGTTGTGGTTGGCAACATGAAGTCCAGCAGGTGGACACAAGTCCTAAGCAGTGCACCCCAGCGATCAGTTAACCTGTTTGTCTAGAGCACATCCTCAGCAAATTTGCAGACGATACAAAACTGGGAAGAGTGGCTGATACACTTAAAGGTTGTGCTGCCATTCAGAGAGTCCATAACTGAACAAATAGGCCAACAGGAATCTCATTAAGTTCCATAAAGCAAAGTACAAAGTCTTTCACCTTTGAAGTGACAACTCCATGCAATAGTACAAGCAGGAGGGTGACTAGCTGGCTTTGCAGAAAAGCATCTGTGAGTCCTGGTGGCCAGAAGCCTGTGAAGTGCCCTGTTGGAGCAAAGAGGCCCAATGACATCCCAGCCTGTGATAAGGATGAGTATTGCAAAAAAAGTTGAGGGAAATTATCCTTCCCCTCTACTCAGCCCTTTGTGAGACTGCATCTGCTACATCCAGTCCTGGGCTTCTCAGTACGAGAGATAAGCATACTGAAGGGTCATGAAGATGGTTAAAGGACTTGGAGGATCTGACATAACTGAGACTACTTAGCCTGGAGAGCTGAAGACTCAGGAAGGATCTTATAAATGTGTACAAATATCTGATGGGAAAAAGTAAAGAAGACAGAACCAGGCTCTTCTCAGTGGGGCCACAAGAGGCAATGGGCACAAACTGATATCTAGGAGATTACACTTAAATGTAACAGAACCTTTTTTACTGTAAGAGTGGCTGATGACTGAAACAGGTTACCTGGAGAGGTTGAGGAGTCTCTCCCCTTGGAGATAACCAAAACCCAAGTGGAGAAGGCCCTGGGCACCTACTCTTATTGGAGCAGCGATGCTGGATGAGATGTATTTCTTCCAGCCCCAATGATTCTTCTTTATAAGGGTGAAGTTGGAATAAAATGAATACTTTATTATCCCTAGCTACAGGTACTTACTATTTCTGCTTGTAATAGAGCAGCACTAAAATAGTGTGCATACCTGTCAGCTCTGCATCCTTTATGTATCTTACCTGGTAAGATCTGCTTTGAACATTTCTTTAGTCACACGAAGCTGCACACATCATGAATGGGTTCAGAAAGTTAAACTCATGAGTAGAAAACAGAACTCATAGAAAAGGAAAAACACCGAGACCAGGAACCAAATTTCTCACCCAAATAGCATCAATACATGGCCATTTTTCACACTCAGCTCAGACAAAATATCACAAAGATGTTTCCAATTTTTACCAGAAAGGATAGGTCTCAACCAGACTACCAGATTCCTAAAAACAAGGATTCAGCTGTGCTGCTTTTTTGGGAAAAAAAGCCTATTCCAAGTCTGCAAAGGCATAAAAGTGAAGTTCTGGAGAACTGCTTCAAATCCTAGGGGTGTCTCTAACCATTTTATTTTTCACATAGCAGCTGTTTTCCAGAAACCATTAAAACTTCATATGTCATTTCACCTTCTATTCACTACATAACACTTAAAGGGAACAAATATCCTTTTTTCTCTCTTAACATTAGAGAAGCACAGAACAAAACCAAAACAAATTCCCACTACTCATCTGCAATGGCAGTCTAGCTGTTTCTTGCATGAATTTCTCCATACTCTATCTGTGGCAGAGGACAGAATGGGTATTACTTGCCCTCCTCCTCCTCAGAAGTCCTGGCATAGTGCGAAACAAATGGAACAAAATATAGAGACAAAACAACCTTCACCCTTAATATTATTGGTGGCTGCATCTGGTGCCATTCATTGGCTGCAGCCAAATGAGTTCACCATGCATCATGTTATGTGGCCACTTGAATCTAAGTAAAAAAATTCACTGCCAGGACAATTTCTCTGAATGTCTCTGACTTTTCTCAACTCCAATGATCACAACTTGGATCTATTAACTTGCAAAAGATTCTTGAAAACTGAGCTTTTCTCCCGGTGCTTAGGAAGGAGCAGGCTATGGAAGATAAGAACAATAGGAGTCTCCTTTATGTGATTTAATTAACTCAGTAGATGCTTCTTATTAAATATGTGGGTAATGGTGTTATTAGAAGGACTACAGTAAGTGTTTCATTACTGTTAAGTGCAATAAGAGAAATTGTCTTCTACCAAATAAATGCTGCTAAATAAATAGTTAAAAGCAGTGGCAGCTGTAATGATTTGCAGCTGGTGCATATCACCTCAAAAACTTTAGACATCTGTGCCTGTCTGCACACAAACAAAAGAATGGAAATTTGAGGAAAACATCCTAAAAGCCAGAATGGTATAAATTATTCATTATCAAGATAATGCTAACAAGCAAACAATACTAGTTATTTATGTAGTGGAAAATAGGAGAAACAGTCATTACCTTCATCTTTCTCCTGCTTGTCTCCTTGATCTGAGTTGTTGCACCATAGCTTGCATATAGCCCACCTGGAAACTTCTCTGCTTATGTACAAATGCATGAAGACTCAGTAATGCTAAAACATCTTTGTTAACATCGCTTCAAAATAGAAAGCTAAAACACAGGACTATAGAATAAACTGTCAGCACTTGCCTCATGAACAAAACCCAGGACAGCTGGGACTATGTAACCTTCTCAAATGTGTCACTTCTCACCGTTCAAATGTTTCTCCTTCTCCTTGTGGAGTTCCACAGCTTTGGGGACAGATGGGAAAATACTGAATGAGGGCTACTACACTTGTACAGTAAACTTCTTTTTTCTTTGTGTCAGGGTGCCAAGCTTTGTGTAGCACAAGAGGGAAATGAGGCTCAGTCAAGGGTTACAATCCTCTGGAGTGAATGGATCCCACCATTCCCAGGGCAAGGGCTGCCTGGTTTAGAGGACCTTAACTTCAGAGGTGAACACATAGGTTGACAAAAGTTAGAGAATCACTACATTTGCTCCAAAAAAGGAAAGTTACAACTTCCAAGAACACAGCAGAGGGAAGTGCTAGATAGAGGCCTTCTTAAAGTATCCAGTCTTTGTGATGTGTTGTACTTGCTGTAGTAAAACCAGCTCCTCTATTCCTAACTAAGCATCAGTGTGCCAACACAGACTTTTTAGATAGAACTCAGCTTGGAGTTGAGCCTTGTTGCTGTCTTAAGGCTCACAGAAAGCCTTTAAGATAGGCATCAGTCGTATGATAAACAGGATATGAACTTTGCTCTTGACCCTTGCCCATCTCATTCCACCTGAAGAACATCTGTGAAGCATTTCAGATGTGAATGCTATATTGTTCTACACATACAACGAGAGGTGAGGGAAACAAGAAAGTATACTCCCAGTTTCAGCTCTGCCTTTTTTCCCATTCCAAAATCCCTTTATTTTCCCTGTATGCTTTGGAAGCAACCCCAAAGCACATTTGTTTCCCACTAACACTTGAGATTTTTTTTTTTTTCTCGTTTCCCTCAGTTTGGTGTGGTTTCTTGCATAAGCATGGCATTCCATGCACTGCGTTATATTTAACATTTCTCTCATTTCATTGTTTGTGTGTCAAGTCTAACAATGCAAAACCACATTAAATGCAGACATATTTGCTATTTAAAGGTATTTTCAATCAAGACTCACAAGATGGAGTCACATGACTGTCTCCTCAGTAAGATGTAACCCTTGCCAGGCAGTGATAACGTGATAGTCCTCAATTTACCAGACTTACTAAAAGTAAGTGATCTCACCTTATTCAAAATGCTCTCAGATCTCCTGTTGTTCATCGGCAAATAAAGTGGGGGCACTTTCTGCCACCTTCTGCTTTCATGAAGTGAGCTTCACTGGCTGGAAATTAGCAGTCTTAAAGATTACTCTCAGCTGACATAACTTCATGTTCTGCAATATTTACAAGTAGTTACTCCTTGATGTTTACTCTTCCAGGTACACAATGACAACTGCTAGTTTCACCTCTATTTCTCCCAATTTATTTCTGTTAAACAAGTTAAGTGGTAACCATTTCACAGAAGCTTCTTCATCAGAACTCAGGCATAGGGCAGCAGGAGAGATTGATACATCTGAGATGTCTGTGCACTAACTATCAACCCAACACGTACTCCTGGCTGCTACAGGCAATACCAGATTCACAGTGTGACAAGCCTGTTGCCATGATGTTCCAAGGAATACATCTGGCCGTCATTTTCTTGATCTCTTGAGGCAAGTCTTGATTGCTTTAAACATGGAGCAAGACATGGAAACGAAGTGCAGTGGTTGTGTACAGAAATTTTAAGACTGAGATAAAGGTAAGAATCTGCTCAGAGCTTCCTGAAGAACAGGAAAGGAAATATGCAGAAAACCACAAGGGAGGGCAAAAAATTGCTCTGCACAGTTATCAGCAGACAGAAGCAAGAGATACTCAGAAACTGGGGAGATGACATTGCAGCCCAGAGACAGGAAAGTCAGCTAAGTGTCTGGGTCTGTATACTCATCAGTGGTCACACCTGCCAGTTAAAGCACACAGCTGGCTCCTATAATTTTCTGATGGGGGAGTTGTCACAGAGAACCAACATACTCAGTGTTGAGCAAAAAAAAAAAACAGAATTCATGATGTAACACTTCTTTCTTTGATTCTCCCTCTATCTCTTTGTATTGATCCTGACTGAGAAACTGCTGCATGTGTAGGAGTTAGCAAGTCACAGAACAGTTTATCTGAACAAGTGTAGGCCTGTGCTGCTGCACACAAAGCATGGCTGTCAAGCATGTGCTCTATTGCACAAGTTCCTTGGCTGCAGGATAAACTCACACAACTAATTGTAACAGACAAGCTTACAGGCAGCTCACACTCAGGAACAGCAATTACACTGCCTAGGTGGCCTTGCTTTATCTGAAAGTGAGGCAAGAAGTTCTCATCATAACATCCTTGAGGAATAGAGTTGGTTTGTTCTAAGAAAATTATATGTTAGCTTAAAGAACCAAAAGGGAGAGGTTCTCTTCGCAGACAGGGTTGGATCTGTACTGCACACCAGGGGGAAATCCATCTGGCTCCATCTGATGCTGCACAAATGCTGAGTGCCCAATATCTGAATGGATGTAAGATTTACTTGCTATCTGTATTCATTTTCTTATTGTCTCTCATTAAAGCCGTTATTAAGACATTTGTTGTTAAGCCTTTTGTTGAGATCCAGAAAGCAACCTGCACTGTCTTCTCACTCCATCTCACTTCAACCCTTCCTAAACTCCCCAGTGTCATGCAGAACTGACTTGGAGGCCTTTAAGCCCAACTGACAAGTGAATACTGGAACTTTCATCTACAAAAGGGTAATATTCACAATCCTAAATACCTTTCCAAAAATGGAATATGCTACTTAATCCCCACTTTGCAATTCCCACAGGACCTCCATGCCAAATCCGTTGGGGTTTTTTTGTGTAACAGCTAAAACTGTAAAAAACCTGGAGCCAAAACAGAGCACAGATACATGGGATTAGATGAGAATCAATGTGAAAGCAGCACTTGGAACAACATAAAAAATGGGCCATGAGGAGAAGAGAAATGAGGGCATAGCCAGCAAGAAAAGGTTGCATCACAAATCTGTTTGAGGAAGTGAGGAAGGTGTTACAGTAGAAACAGTGTTAAATATACTTCACTATTGTAGAATTTCTGTCACTACATAGATTTTGTTGTCTGTGTGTAGTTTTTCAGGTGCACAGAGAATGAATCCATGCCATAGAGTTAATTAATACAGTTTAAGAATTTAAGAATCTGACAGAACTCCCTAATATATGACAAGCTCTGTTCATAATTCTGTTTCTCCCTTGTGTATTTACAGTTGGGCTTCATTTCAACAGTGGTACTAGAAAGATCAGTGGTTTAAGTACAATGGATTATGTTATGAAGTTAGGAATAATCCAAAAGCTACAGTACAGTAAATTGCTCATAGTGCATTAGCTGATTCTCAGTAAAGCTATAGAACCACTAAACTGAATCGAAAGCCTGATCCAATGCTATCTCCAGCTATGACCAGTACCAGACATTTGAGAGGAACGAGTAATAAACTTCACAGGACATAATATTGGAAGACCATTCCCAAAAACAAGTGTCTTCTTATCTCTGTACCATCTACAGCCTGGCTTATACTCTTGACCCATTACTATTCTTAAATACGCTATTAGTCTACAGTGGCTGGAGGTGCAAGACAAAGCACAACTGCAATAGTTGCCTCAGTGGTACAGTTCTTTGGGTTAAAAGCAGAACAACAGAGGGTTGCCATCAATGAGTGCTGCTGCCAGCTTCAGCCCAGCTCTTCTGCAAGCCTGTGGGTTGAGCACAGCTCATTTAGCACTTGCCATTTTAGAGCGAGAATTGTTCATCAGAGGCCAAACCACAGTCTAAAACACTATCATGCTCAGCATTGTTTCTCAGTGTGACATCAAAACCTCTCCTGCAAGGCATTTCTTCTTTCAGTGTCCCATGACCAAGGACTTCTCCACAGGAGCCTTCTCCATGCAGTCAGAAAAATATGAAAATTCAACATGAACTTTTCGTAAACTTGATTTCTCCTCCTTTCGTATTTGTTTTTTTCTAGTAATAAAGTAAAAGCTTTAATCCTGTGAGACCTAGGTTGCTGACCTACACTTGCTCTTTCTAGTCACACTTCTAGCTCATCTGAGCTCTTCCAGCAGCTGGGTCTGATAAATCAGTTGCTATCCTCCAAATACAGAACTACAGTGGCTAAGGTCGTTTACCAGCTGTCACTAAGCACTATTTTTTGGGGATGTATTCACAGGCTGCTGTAAACTGTTGCTCTCAACACAGCTTTGTTAGCTATAGCTAACAGTTTTCAGTCATCTGCATAAAATATCTGCATATAGCACATATTAAGTGGAATAGGTTCAACAGCATAGAAGAAGGAAAAGGAAATGGGCTAGAAAATGTTTTTTTCTTTCATAACTGTAAACAGAGCCATAACAAAGGCAGAGCAATTATTGTCTGTTTATCTCACAATCCATGCTACAAAAATATGTGCATTGAGAAAATATAAGTTATTCGAATCTTATTCAGGATCACTATAAATAAAGATTAAGATAAAACATGATCCGAATAGCCTACATTCAAAATACTGAACAGAACTGGAATAACTATCAAAGTGATATTGAAAGTTCTCTCTCTCATTTCACATACCATGTAGATACACAAACACAACATTAACCATAAGGTAAAGTAGCTTTCCATGCCTAACATACTCCTGGTTGAGTTTTTGAGGCTACTCTTTTGTTCACCTATTCTCCTTGTTACTCAAGTTCATCAGAGTCTTCCAATCATGTCCATTTCAAATACTTAAAAAGCCATGAAAAGTACTGTGGTAAAAAGTTCATTTCTTGGCCTCTGAGACAATCATACAAGGAAATCAGCCAGATTTTGAGGCAAAACAATACCATGTTTTGGACAAAAGAGGCCATACTGTTCCCTCTTTTGGTAAAGGCTTTGTATATTATTTATTAGGGATAAACTGCTAGCTATTTTTAGAAAACATTGTTGATAAAGGAGTCTTTTGTATCCTCTTGTGGTATGCATTTAAAATTAGACTGAGAGAATCAAGTTTGTGTTATCATTGGGGTCAAAGCAATGAAGTTTGAAGTATTTTTCTAATAGGACTTAAACAATTGATGTATATTCTAAATTTGTCAACTCTCAGATCAGGTCTGCTTTCTTAGTACACGCAGAGATACAAATTACAGTTGTTTCTATTGCTTCAGATAAATGCCCTGATAAACTATTTTATAGGAACAAGGCAAAGCAAATGAGAACTTTTTAAAAAAAAAACATATTTTCTTAATGCATCTAACCAATGCACTTGAGGAATACTGCTTATTCTTTAATAAAAACTGCTTTTATTATTTAGAAAGGAAAAGAATGAAAAATTTTACTATAGTGTGTTCAAATAAAAGCTAGATTATAAAGTTCTTACTAGCCAGAACAATACTAATTTTAAGTCTGTGCATTCTCTTCAAAGTTGCAATGCTTTCTTTCAGCTGTACTTGAATAACCGTGGTTCTTGATGCTTCAAGCAACTATTAACACAAAAATGCACTTAACAAGTCAGTTTAGTCATATTTTAAAATCCACTTTAACATGGATCAATGACACTGAATTTAGTTGGAGGCCTGTGGCCAGTGGAGTTCTCCAAGGGGTCAGTCTTATTCAACATCTTAATCGACAACCTGGATGAGAGGACAGAATTCTTATGAGGAAAGGCTGCAGGACCTGGCACTGTTTACCCTGGGGAAGACTTGAGAGGAGACCTTATCAGTGCTTGTCGAGAGAGGCTGGGACAGTCTTTTTTCTGTGGTGCCCAGTAACAGGACAAGGGGTAATGGGCATAAGATGGAACACAGGAAGTTCCACTCAAACATGAGGAAAAACTTTTTATCTGTGAGTGTGATGAAGCCCTTGCACAGGCTGCTCAGGGAGGGTGTGGAGGCTCCTTTTCTGGAGGCTTTCAAAACTCATCTGGACATGTTCCTGTGTGACCTGATCTAGGTGAACCTACTTTAGCACAGGGGTTGGACTAGATGATCTCTAGAGATTGCATCCAACCCCCACCATTCTGTGAATTACATTTTTCCTCATAAGCAAAAAATCCAACTGTTACAAATTGCTCTTCAGCTAATTAAGACACTCAGTTATTATTATAATTCAATAACAGAACCCAAATTCAACTTTTTAAATTCCTATTTCTGTGACTTCTAGAGAGCATGTTATCATTAAATATTGTGGAGAACAAAGAAGCTATTCAGACTGCATGAGTACCAGCTATTTGCTGTTTATGTGCAAAGATCATTGCCCCAACAGTCATCATATCTTCCCAAACACCACCTGTCAAAATACAATACAAAAATTCAACAGGTGATTTTTTTCAATACCTTTTGTCTTTCATCATGTTTTATAATTAAATTTGAAGTATCATCAAGTGACAGAGTTAGTTTTATTATACATGATAATCCTGTATGAAGCTACTTTTTGTATCTAGGAAATCACATATTGGAGGATGGTTCTATCTACAGACAAAGCAGTTGAAATTTATCAGCACATCAATGAATCTATCAGAAAAAGACCTATTTAAAATGGTCTCATGGCTTTCAGGCACTCTATGTGGTGTTCATTTGCCATAT
This sequence comes from Urocolius indicus, assembly GCA_013401255.1. Lineage (NCBI taxonomy): Eukaryota > Metazoa > Chordata > Aves > Coliiformes > Coliidae > Urocolius > Urocolius indicus. The sequence continues at coordinate 58,536 of WBNH01005465.1, forward strand.
GTTTTTAGATCTAAATTGCTGCATGCAGCATATAAGAAGCAGCATAGAGTTATACCACCGCACAAAGGGCTTGAGAGAAGATTGTACACACTTGTGTCAAGCTGTATGATGGACTGGGGTGCTTTCCACCATCCCTAGAGAAGTTGCTAAGTGCTTGCTTCCATACACCTAACCAACCTATACAGCCTTCATCCAGTGCCAATGCATTTGGCAACCCTAGAGACTCACAGAAGAGTATGTTCCTCCGTTTCCTCAGGTAAGACAACTGAAAAAGCACAGGAAAGAGTGCTTAGATCTTTCAGCCTTTCCAGCCCGCACAAGAACTGAGCATGTAAGGCCTACACTTGCTCTTACTAAGCACTGTAAAGAAGCTTAGCATCTCAGCAATTATACTACATTTCTCTGTCCATTACGCTTAAACTCATTTTCTCCTGATAAACACACACAGGATATTGGCGTCCTGCAAATTCAAACTAGAAAGGATAGAAGTTAATAAATTTCTTCCATGCTATTGAAACCATCAGACTACATTTTGAGGATACAGCTGAAATCAACAGAAACAGGGCAGAATGAAATAATCTGAGGTGGCAGCTTTCGTACCTGTTTGCCAGAACTTCCCAAGGTGGTAAGTCAGAAACAAGCACACAAAAAAAAAAAAAAAAAAAAAAAAAAAAAAAAAAAAAAAAACCTAAAGAACNAAAGCAAACTTTGTTCCTAAATCAACATATATAGAACAATTTATACTGTTATAGGTATCATTGATGGGAAAAGACAAAAAACAACTATAAAGAAAAAAAAGATTGTACTCTAACAATTACTCTGGAGATAGTCAATAATTTCTAGAGATTTTAATATGAACATATTTTCACTTGGTTTCTACTCGATATTCTGCTAAAAATCTGTTCTTAGAGATCTTCAAATAACCACGGTAATATGGCATCATAAGTACAGGAAACATAGATTGGCAGATGTGATTTCAATCACTGAGTAGCTTCAGAACTCCATTAGCACAGACTATTGCTCACGGGCAGCAGAACAACACAAGGACTTCTCAAGAAAATCTCTACTTCAGCATGACAGTAATGAGTAAATTAATATTAGAAAGGCCTCTCACATTTTTGTTACAGTCATTTATAAGATGCTCTGTAAGAGTCTGGCCAGACTAAGAAACTAGTGATTATCATCTCAGTAGCTTGCAAACTATTTTTTTAAAAGAGAAGTCTGGGAAACTGAAGTACTTTAGTCTGACAAGTACTGCAAGGAGATATCATATAAAGACATTTGGACCAGAAAAAAAATAAGGCTGCATAAGTCACAGACACTCCCTAAAGAATGGAGGAATTTCCTTCCCTACGAACTGTGGAATACCAGTTTAGTCATCCAGTAATTGCAATAAATCTGGATTTGGAACATCTGACTTTTTTGTTTGTTTGTTTCAGTCAGTCGCAATCCACTAAACACATTGCTCACTGGTTCTGTATGCTCTACTGCAGAATCTCCTCCCTATTAACTCATATNTTGTTTGTTTCAGTCAGTCGCAATCCACTAAACACATTGCTCACTGGTTCTGTATGCTCTACTGCAGAATCTCCTCCCTATTAACTCATATCTAATGGCACATGAGGTACCTAAGTGTTTTCAGTAAGTCCCAGAGAGCTAATACTAGCTTTATGGCAGGACAGCCTGTCCAAGAGAAAGCATTATGTTCTTCGAAGCCAAAAACTCCACCTTACTTTTTTTTTTCTATAAATGGTCTCTCTCCTTACTTCAGAAGTATCAGTTCTTTGAATAATTTTATTTCTTCTCCTTTTTCTATCAAACAGACATATGTATATGCCCCACTTCTTTTAATGTGAGAAAGGAACATCTCCTGAGCAAATGAGTCAAGCTACCAAGCTCATACGCATATTTTTTAAATAAAATTAATGCAAACTTGATACCAAAATATGGAGGTTTCTTCTCCCAGTTCTCTTCCTTTCCTCAGATTAAATAGGCTACATCTGAGTAAACCACTTATCTCACAACCTAGAAACAGCAGTTCTGGACTGGAGTTTTTCAGATCCTTGCAGTTCAGTTATAAATAAATTCTGAATCCTTATACTAAAGTATATGTTTATCTGTCCACTGCAGACTACAGTTACTGTAACTGTATTACTCGAGTCTTTTACCTAATAGGTCTGATCAGCGTAGCCTAACTAGCATTGGGCAGTATCCTGCATTTCCACTTTCCCATGACGTTTTCTCCAGTTCAGCCTTAAGGTGGATTCCTTCTACTAACATCACACCTACAACTGGAATCATCTAGTGACGCTGAAATCATGTGAGGGTTTGCAAGAACTAGATGCTCTTCAGGTTACTTTCTACTCCAATATCTGTCTGACCCATCTCAAAGAGAAAGTCAGTCTAGGTACAGCTAGCCTCCATCACTTCATAGCTACACTTGCATAAAGTGCCACTGCTAACAAGCCTCCTGAATCTGCATCAAGGTGCCCAATCTTGCCAGTGATGAGGTACTAAAGGTAACTGGTATGCCTTTTGGGGAACATTTGGACAATTTTAAGAGTAACTTTAAAATATTATGTAGACTATCAGAGTCTCTGAGAAAGGTGGCTCTCCTCTCTTTCAGAAGAAAGGAGCAATATCTTTGGGGCTGTCTAGGAGCAAATGAAACAAGAGAGAGCTGCCACACACAATGTGATTTCCCAGTGTTGTGAGAAAACCACACCAGCAGCGTGGAAATCAGGGAAACATTTTTAGGTTGTCTCAGAAAGACCAGTTATTTTCTGCCCTCTAATGGAACACAGGTCTACCTGTGCACAGACAGGCTTTTTCCAGTTGTCTGCCTGCATATGGGCTGTTACACTGTCGATTAATTGTCCAAGAAAGAAAAGGAAGCAGTCTTGGGGAAAAAAAGTATGCTTCCATTATATCTGCTAGACAAGACATTGACACTGTTCAAATACACTTGCATCTGTTTTCAAGCAGGACATAACACTGGGTTTTGTATAGGAAACATTAATCTGTTTAAAGGATGGTGTTGATTTATTCATCTTTCATTGTGGATCCACAGCCACACTTAGGATGTATTGTGATTCAGGCTGTTTGCCTCCTAGACATTAAATGAGTAGACTGCGTTCTGCAGTGTCTTTGCTTTGCATTCCATCTTCATATGTCTTATTAAATGAAATGTTTTATAAAAGTTTTAAGAACTACTACTTCATGTGAAATAGCTCTTGACAAAACCGCTGCCACCAACTACTTCCTCTGCAGTGACAGCAGACCCACATCTGCATTCTCTCCCTGTGGGGAGCCTCGTCCTGTCTCCATGTTTCTGTCTGGGAGGAAAGAGGGGCACTTGTCCTCTGCCCTCCTGGATGACCTCAGAACAAAGAGTTCTGAGATGAGGGAAGTGCCAATAAAATTCATCCACAGCATCTAATGTTCACTCCTGATGCAGAAATAACCCCACCACTGCACTGTTCTTTCCAAGTAACAGGAAGCAGATAAATGGTTATACCTGGAAATACAATTGTAAGACAAGGAGGCAGGGGGCACGGAGGTGGGTGTAGTATCTGCAACTCAGTTACAACTGTATCAGATTAAAATTCATATCACATTGAATAGGTATTTTGTTTATTTAAATTTAGAACCCAAGTTGATGTTTACTATTGCAGTATTTTCCCCACACATACACAGCAGTGGCTAAACCTATGAATAAGTAACTGCATAGGATCTCATAAAGACAGTGCTGTTCACTGAACTTGAAATCAGAGGACAAATTTTGAAGTAATTCTTGTGTAATTTAAAAAAAAAAAAAAAAAGAAAAAGAGAAAGGTCATGATAGTGCTACACAGACAAATAAAATTTTGTACTCTGGTGTATTTGAGTGTTCAATACAAGATTTATTCTCCTGTGTATATAAATCTGTTTCACACATTCAAATAAATGCAGCTGTGTTTATTCCAGAGAGCAGACTTCCAGATGTATACATGCAGAACTCCAGATATACATATAAGCACCCTATTACGTTACAATTTTCCATTACATTTTTCTAACACTTAGAATTTTATGCCACAGAGCCCTCTGGAATATGCCCCAGTACATTCTACACTTGCCCAAACAATACAACCTGAAATCCTAAGGGCCACCCAAGTTTGAATGGCTGTAATATCACCTTCATTTTTTGCCTGTAATGAGAGGAGCCTTTCAGACTTTAAGAACTACAGGTTCAGCACTTGAATAATACCCTTCTTTCAGCTGTATGATATAACTGTGAAGTCTTAGACCTTAAAGTAATTTCAAATTATACCAAAAAATAGCAACTCCAGAAGAAATTCATAGTTTTACAAACAGGCAATGTCTGCTTGCAGTCGTAATAATGAATGTGTGCCAAAAAAGCTGTCAATGATACATACAGATTGGCCCTGGACTGAAAATATCTGCTGATTTTTAAACAAACAAGAAAAAAACTTTCTCTGTAAGTCCATTCGCAGTAGGACAGATTTCACAGCCCCCCAGCATTAACTAGCAGCTCTTGTTAATAAAAATACAAAAGACATTAAAAGCATAAAGTAATAAACTTGAAAATATAAACCACACCATTAATTTCACAGCCTGGTTTTTAGACACCATCAACATTACTGTACTCTTTGAGACTTGGGCTATAACATAAATGACCACAATACAAACTGCAAATACAAAACTGCTTAATAAAACTGAAAAAAGAAATAGTATATTCTGTTTTCTATGAAGTGCAGACAAGAACCCTATACAAGTTAGATTATAGTTATAGAGATTTTATTTTCTTAGCAGATTCTTTTCTCAATATGAAGCACTTGGAGGCAATATACTTAATAAATAGTGTCACGGGGCACACCCCGAAAATCAAAGCCAAAAGAAAGGGTACAAAATAAACAGAATACAGTGAAGATTTCCTATCATTGTGCAAAAATCTTGCTTATATCAGGAAAAAGATTATTTCCTACCAAATGTGGAACTGCAACAGAAAATAAATATTAGAAATAATGTTACCAAAGGCAAACATTTAATATTCATTTAGACATTCAGTCCATCCACTTATTGTGAAGATGTCAAACAAGTAGAAAGACAGCAGAGACGTTTACTTTTCTGAAACCATTGATGAAGCCTTTGCTGACACCGTGTAAGTTCTTTCTCAAGAATGAAAATACCCGTTCTTTTCAAAATTCTGTCCCAATTCAGTTAATAATTCAGAAATCCTGTTCTCTGTAAAGGATCACATGCTGTATTGTAATTGATTTTAAAACTTCATCAACTTGTCAAAACACTTATATTTATCGACAAATAAGTCAGAGAAGCTGTAAATCCTTAAAACATCATTGATAAGTGATCCAATCACAAAATGAAGGATTTTCCTTTCTATAAAGTGTCTCCATAATATTTTAACACTTTCATAGTGCAGACAGTCTAGAAGAACAGTATCAAGAACCTTCCATGACATTTCACTATCAGCCTGAGAAGGCCTGTATAAAGAATATATACAAAAGGGTACTTTTCAGGGGGTTACTGCCACCTGACAGTGGCCCCTGAGGTACAGATGTAGCATTACTACCATGAGAGCTTATAGTTAACAGTTTAAAAATGAGGTGTGGAGGGAGAGAGTCCAGCATTGAACCTTTTCCGGTGTATACACTGAGGCACTGTACTGCATATGTATCCACCAGAATCCTCATTCAGCTTGTAAAGTCTGATCCCATACTTCATGGAAACAGTTTAAAAATAAGTTTTCTCAGTGAATAGCAGTTGGGACTACCCTACAAAATCTTGGTTTTTTGGCTTGGGACACAAACCTGCTGAACTACCTCACCCAAAAGAACAATATAAGAAGTATTGCTTGAAACTTTGGTCATAGTCTGGCTGGTGTCTGGGCAGAGCCTGATAACTCTTACATTTTATGAAGGAATCTGCCTCACTGAGTGTGTTTACACTGCATATGTGACAACTAGCTGACACAGAAATTTTCTACTCTAGGTGGTCTCACAAGTTCAAGTATTTTTTCACCCAGAGACAGACTGAAGGGTACATTGTACTTTGAGTTATAATGTGATCTGTCAGTACCTAATAAATGCAAATACCTTATATATGTTGCATCTGAAACTTTAAATCCTTAGTTAGCAGATGACTAGATTGCTGACAGAGTTCAAAGAGTCAGAGATAATGAAGTCAGGAGTAAGCAACCTGTCCATGCTGGTGGAGTCAATAAATGAAAGTGAGAGGGTATTTGGCATTAGATTGCTTTAGAAAGCACTATAGCACAATGCAAACAAATAGAAATATTACTGGCAGGTCAGTAATGAGGATATTTGAAGCAGTCTAGATTTACACTTACCCATTTATGCTCATTTCTTCTGCACCTCAACTCAGAATATTGCTGACCTCATCATGTTTACCCTGTCAGAACTGTTAGGTGTCCAACTAAGGTATATTCAAACTCTGATTTAGCATTTCTACAAAATTAATAAAATGTGGATAAATCTCCAAACCAGAAATTCTAAGATTTAAACATCCTCTATATTACCACACAGAATAAGACAAGGGAATTAGCAAGTGTGATTACTTTTCCTAATGTCCATCTGGGACATGGCACAATATTAGATTTCAGTCCAAAACCCATGGTCTTTGTTGCCTGAGTGAGAGGAAAATGGCAGCACTATAATCTGCATTTAAATTAATCCTTCAGGAAAAAGTAAAATATAATAATGACATGTCCAAAACAAATACTCATAAACACTAAATTTGAAGTACATTGGTGTCAGGTGTTACATTACAACTTAAAATGTAATGGCCCAGGGTGCTTCTTTCTCTGTATTTCTCTTGTAATCTGTTGGCAAAGAGAAGCACCCAGGTTGGGCTTTTCTTAACCAGGCTCTGAAGGCAACTCTAGAGGGAGGGTCGCTGTTGTGAGAACAGGAAACTCACATGAACTTTCTCTGTTTCCCATTTATAAACAGCATTTTGTATTCCCTCTTGAACCTAGTTTTGACCTGACTACTACTCACTCGCTGAATCATGAACTGCCTCATCTGTGCACAAAAATCCATACTGAGTACATGTTCGGAGAGAACTGAAAATTATCATTTTTGCAAATATGACAATGAATGTTAATAGTCCAACACTTACGAATAAAGTTTGTTGCTTGTCATTTTTATTGTCTCCTTCCACAAAGGTTAGCTGATGCTTTGAACTCAGTCAGCCATCTGTGTGCAAAGCAATGAGTGGAAGCACAGAGGCCAGATAAATTCAATGACATTGTAACCATGCACTAACTCATTGTGTTTTAATAACTAGCATATCCACAGTGTCCTGCCCAGTGCCTGCAGCATCTGCTTAAGTATAGGGGAAAACTGCAAATTCAGACAAAAATTATCCATGTCACCCAACTCAATAGATCTTGTGTTTTCCAGTTCAGGGGAGAAGCCAAACACTCCATGACTCTACGACACTCTCAAAAGTCACAATAACCCACAACAAACACAGGACAAGCAGAGGGTCCTGTGATGTTAGGTACTACCATATTAGCAGTAAAGGTAAACGTATGTTAATATGACAAAGCTAATACAAGAGTGGCCCAAATTCCAGTGTTAGATCTAGTTTACACAGTCATGAACTGAGTATCTCAATGCCCTTCTGTGTTACATTTTAGCCTCTCAAGCATTTCTTCGTCTTCTTCTTCTTGTTCAGATGGCTTTTGAATGTTTCCAAGGGTGGAGGCTCCACCTACCTCCCTTGGCCACCTGACAGTGCTCAGTCACCCTCATATTAAAAAAGTGTTTCCTGATGTACAAAGAGAACTTCTTGTATTTCAGTATGTGCCTATTGCCTCTGGTCTTGTTCAATGAATGCTTTGCTGTGCTATGAATGCTTTGTTTTTATTGCCAACACGTCGCACTCATATCCTATTAAATTTGTATAACAAAAAAAGATATTCTAATCTGCTTGTATATCTTGGACAATAGATATTCTAATATACTCTTGGCAGCATCATCACACTGTTATCATTTGTGTGAAGCGAACTATCACTTCACCGTATGACATCTAAAATTTAGTTGAGTTTATCATCAGGGTTTTGTTTGATCTACAAGCCTGTACAACCCTATATCACAGTGGCATTCAGTTACCATTAATGAATGAATATACTTTTAAGGAAAATATTTTAGTCAAGCAGTTATTGAGATCATGCCTCCTTCTCTAATTTTAAGGCAAATTACTTTAAAAGCTTATACTATAAACTGTCTTCTTCCACATAAACTTGCATACAAATAGGTATTTACTGTATATTAGGTAACACAGTAGGTCCTTGCATTTATTTTTCTTTGTTATTTTCAGTAAACTTCTATAGCATTTATGGCAGGCAGCGCTTTTACCTCAGGTTTTTATTTGAAGTACAAGTTGGCTGGCATCCAGGCTGCAGACTACCATGAAAAAGGCAAAGGAAAAAAGGAGTACAACCAGGAAAGGGCAAGGTCAGAGGGTTCTAGACTCTTCTGGCTGAACAGACCCACTCCCATTTATGTCTGCAAGCAGTTCGTGCCAACAGGACAACAATGAAGTGAGAAGAGGTCCCCAGGATTAGACAGGGGGCTATAAGCTGACTGAGAAGGGAGGGGCCTGGGTGTGCAACTGCCCTGGCACTGGAGTGCTGAGACAAACACTGCTATTTGCCAAGTGCTAAGTTTTTCCAGTTGCTAAACTGATTTAAACAAGTTTGTTTCATGTTAATGTTTATTTGCAATGCTACATAAGTGGAACTTGGACTTTCATAGTGTCATGCTTGGCTAGAGACATCTTTTCATAGACTGACTGCCATTTACCTCAGCATTTCTACAGCATTTTCAATCATGCAATCCTCACTGCAATTAATGGCAGGTGGGCTAAGTCACACACAAATGCAAAGAAGAAGAGAGGAAGACACATCTCAGTTTAAGTGTTAAAGAACATGTACCTCATAGTTAGAGTAGGACTAGAAGGAAAAACACCTTAGTGCTACAAAAACATAAAAAATTAAGACCTGCGGTGAACGGCAACATCATGTACAACTACATCATGAACAGTGCACATTGGTTTGGATGGATGTAACAGGTAAGGAGACAAAAAGAAAGAAGAAAACACCGAAGATTCCTCCATTTTCATGACTAGTTTAAGAAAATAAGTTTAACAAAAGAACGATGAGAAGGTATAATTAAAAATAAAAATGGAGTAGAATGTGGAAGAATTAAATGGACAGTCAGTCTCTTCCCTTTGGATGAGAAAAGTAGGTGAGATAAAACTCTAGCAAAAGTACTGTACGAGGCTTATGAGCTGATGGAATAATTGACATGAAAATGTTGAGAACATTCCCAGTAAATTAGCTTACTGATTAATTGGAAATTGCATTCTCAAAAGTCCTACTTTAAAATTCTTGAAATTAAAGACACTCAAAGGTCTCAGAACTGAGTTTCTTTATACATTGTGAGCACAATCACGTGGGAAGATAGGGGTTCACTTCGTATATACAATCATCAAAACAATTAACTTCCTATCCTATCTATGTATCTGATGCGAGAGAACAGTTGAGGGAACTTAAAAGACCAGGCCTGTATTTTCAGTGTACCTATCATTCCTTATATTACTCACTTACTCTTGACCTATCCCAAAACTTGGATAGTGAAAACCCTTAATATGCACTCGGTTTTACTTTCCAGATTTCCATGATGATCAAAATCTAAAGTAAAACCTTACATAGAATCAACAGAAAACTTTCAAATCTATCTCTGTGAAATGTACCAGTGCAGATGCACAAAACCAACTTTTTAAAATCAGATTCTTTGTTCATTTTATGTTACAGTGCAATGAAGATAAAATATGGATAAACTGAACAACTTCTAAATTACATGTTGGCATTGGAAAACAATAAAAGTGCTCACAAAAGTCAACAGAAGGTAAAACGTACATACATACATTAAGATGTCTAGTACCACAAACTAAATGTTAAAGACAACAACATAGAAATTAAGCAGTAAAACTGACACATATTTTGACTTATCATAACCAAACATACAGGACTATAGCTTGCAATATCCTAAAGAGAAAAGAGAATAAGTTTAAAGTACAAAAACATTTGCAAGACTTTGGATGCGCCCTTATTTGGCTGAGGTTGTTTTGTGGAGTGAATTCTACTGACTGCATTCAAGAAAGAAATATATATATAAGTGGACACTGGACTAAAAAGCAGAAACCCATCATTCCAAAGCACTCTTAGTATATATTTCAAAATCCAATGTTAGGTTATCCCTCACTATTTTCTAACAAGAGAAGCTGCACGTTGAACTGGTTTTTGAACAAAAAGTCAGAGGGTGGGCTATTTCAGAAATGAAGAATTACAGTTTCCAGTGAGATATATTCTTCAAAATTCTCTTGTATCAAGGATAAAGAATTCATTTACCCTGGGGAAATCAGGTAAAAGTCTCCTCCATTTTTATATAACTTAAGATAAAATACTGGAAAAGCTACAAAGAAAATTATCCGCTTTCTTTTTTTTCAAATCTATCATCCCCCTTCCCTCTGACAGACAAACCACTTGTACAGAGACATCCTGCATTGATTCAGAATACAATCACTATGGGAACCAATTATTAAACATTGGTGGCACATCGTGGCCAGAGAGATATTGCTTAACCCTTATTAATGATGCAAATATGTTAGACATTATAATATGATGAATCTTTTATTTCAGTAGCAGAATATCCCTTTTCTGAAAAAAAAAAAACAATCAGGAAATAGGCAATAAATTCATAATCCTCATGTAGTTTTACCCAGCTGCAGAAAAATCAAAATATCAGGCTTTGGAACCAGTAAATGTTAGACGTGTTATTAAAAGTGCAGTGGCCTGCAATGGCCCCATACTCCATGTTTTTCAGATAAATAGCACAGAAAACATTTATAGATCTGATGACACAGATGTGCACAAGAACTGTCCTGAGTCTTGCTGTCCTGAGCTAATACAGTGCTGTGTTTTGGACTTGTGATCAAAATAATGTTGATAACACGTTGTTTTTTAAGCTGTTTCTGAAAAGAGTCAAGGCTTTCTCTGTTTTTCACACTGCCCTGCCAGCAAGTAGGCTGGAGATATCCAAGAAGCTGGGAGGGCACACAGCCGGGACAGCTGACACAAACTGATGACATCATGTGTAGGCATTGCCTTTGTATCATTTGTTTTATTTTCTCTCTCTTTTACTTATTAAGCAATTTTTGTCTTGATGCAAAGTTTTCCTGCTTTTACTCTTCCTTTTCCCTTATCCTACTGGGGAGTGGGATGGTGAGTGACAGGCTGTGTGGTGCTTAGCTGCCTAATCGACATTAACTCTAAACAATTATGGAATGACAGAATGGTTTGGGTTGGAAGAGACCTTAAAGATTATCTAGTTCCAACCCTCCTGCCATGGGCAGAGATACCTTCCTCTAGACCAGGTTGCCTTAGAGAAACAGCAGTGTCACTTTGTACTGAAGAAGAAGCTTTTTTTAAAAATTCATCTTGTAACATGAGTCAACTCGGTTTGCTGCCAGCATCATTTTTTCATTTAAAAGAGTTTATACCAAAAAGTGCCCATGTGCCACGTCTCAGATGACAAAACCTGTCTGACTGCCCATTCACATCTGTTCCCAATATGCACCCCTGGAAAGTAATGAAAATTCTATAACCGCAGCCTCAATATTTTATCTTTTTTTTTTCCCAGCAAACAACATGCTTTTTCATTAACCGAGCAACGACTTCAGAGCAAATGTGAGGCCTATGAAATGGGAACAAGGTTAACAATTAATAGATGATGTCATATAAGGATTTGTAAACTTCAGCACCATAGATGGAGGCAGAAGGAAGAGATAAAAGGATGAGAAAACATAAACAAATGTTAAGACAGTTTTCAGTTTTGCTTTCACCTCCAGTTGGTTATTTAGTTTCAGAGACACTTGAAAGCATTAACAGAAGTATTTAGACATATTGAGTACATTGTCATGAAAGAAGTTTTAGAGAAAGAAAATCATAACCATCTCCACCTCTAAGGTACTAGACTTTCTTGTGAGGACAGAGTGAAAAAATAAGGATGGAATTTGGACCCAGGTTAGACCCTCTTCAGAATTAATTTTTTTCTACACACCAAGTATCTCCATCTTCCATTTGTGTTCTTTCCAAAAGGACTGACTTTTGCAAGTGGTGCTTCCAATTTCAATTGAAATCTGTTTCTTATCCAATGCATTTCCATGCTTAATTTTAGACACATGTGGTTAGAAAAATATCAGTGTTGGCCCATATAATAAATAACATTAGGATTTCTCAGTTCTTCTTCATGGAAACACCAGAATGTTTTTTCCATTTTTAAGTCTCTAACTTTTAAAAAGCATTCTTTACTGCCCTACAGTATACTGAAGACAAGGTTGTATATCTGCAGTGCATTCCTCATCTTCTCCATTTTTTCCTCTTCCATTCATCACTAAGTTTGGGGACAAGCTCTTCTCTTAGCTTCTACCCTGTTCTCTGGAGAACTAGGGGATGATTATTCATGATCCTGCATTGCTACACAGCATCAGTAACTACTAATATTTTAATTACAGAACTGAAGATTATCACAAACCTTTTATCCATACACAAGGTACAATTTTTATAAAGATATGCCTTCTCAAGCAAAGCAATGCATACATTTTGGAACAAATAAAAGTTATAACAAAACAAACAAGCCTAGAGACAAGAATGAGAAAAATAAACACAAGTGACAAGTGTGAGTCAACTGTCTGAAGTGCATCCCCATATCTCAGTTAATGAGTGGTATAAGATGTACAGTTTCTCACCTTTATCTCTCTATTATGAAACTGGATCTGTTGCTGTGAGATGTAGATGTTACAAGAGTTATCCAGAATGTTTGTTATACTCAACCTAGTTGATTCATAGCAATATCACACACAAACACAGATATTCAAAGACAGACAGCTTTGCCAGAAGTTTCAATAAAAACTCTAAAAACTTTCACAAACCTGAAGACAACAACAAATAAATACATTTGATTTAAGATCAAGTCTGTCCTCAAGTGAAACTTCAGTGGTACAACCTTTTACTAGCACAATGGAAAATACTAAAAAAAAAAAAAAAGAAAAAAAAAGAAAAAATTTAAAAAGGGGGAAAAGCAGCAACAAAGCACTTCCTGATGTCTGAAGAGCACCAAAGCTGTGATAAATGAGTTCATTACTTATTCTTCATAATCATATAAAATTTTATTGACCACTTGATGTTCTTCATATTTTCACAAAAGTACTTATTTAGAGATAGAGATACAAATACATAGATGACTTGGATAAAGTAGTCAGTTACGAATAATGTTTATTCTAACTCACTTTTTCTAAATCCAAGATTGTGGAAGATACTTCAGTTGTGTTCTGCTTTTTAACCTATAAATTATTCTTCTGAGATTTCTCTTTGTTCTGATAAATTAATGTATTAATTTATCAGAAATTATTGTCAATAGGTTATCTTTGTTTATCCTATCAGTGGTCTATCTCTCCAAAATGAATTTTCCATTATATGTCTTTAATTAAAAGTGATTAATTTTGAAGAATGGAATCTACTTGTCTTGGTACATCAAGTGTTTGCCTCTGATATAGACATATTTGTATTCGGAGTGATAATTTTCATCCTCTGTAGTTTTCAGCTCTGGATTTTTCTATAATAATCAATATCATACCTATTACTTCAAAATACACATTTGAGATTTCGAGAATATTTTCTAAGTAAAGCCCCATCTCTAAGTCTCAACAGTTGTACACTGTAGGAAAACCAGGCAAAGTCATAAAACAAGGCATGCATTGTGGATTGTACTTATTACCTATGACCATGGCTCATCTGGCTGCTAGGTTAATAGGTCACTGGCATGGAGCCACCAACTTTCAGAGAACAGCCCCTCTCATGGTATTTGGATATTTGCACTTCTGGATTTGTCCCAACAGGGAAGTGCTGAAGCATATGAAAACTGGGAGTGGAGCTGGGAAGCTAACCAAATGATTCCAAACCTCAAATGTTTAGGTTAGTTGCTTATGTGGTCTTAACTAGATCACTCATCCCTAAATATTACAGCATCAGGAATTATGATTTTAAATTACTGGAATGATACAACAGTGCCAGCCACTGTTGAGTGCATTCCACATTTTTGGCAATGGTTTCTACACCAAAGACCTCCACTATGTGAATATTCAGGCCATATTTATAGTAACAACATTTCACTTTTTCCTGGTTGTTTTTAAGCTTATAATTGTAGACTACTTGGACACACTATCCGTTTGCTGACTTTGTTCCTGAGCTGCTGGAGGAACATGCTCAATAGGATCTGCTAAATAGTCAGATATCATTATTGGCAAAAAAATACCAACCCTGATGACAGTATTCATTCCTGTACAGGAAGGGGAAACCTTAGAGTGTGTTAATGAGCCTTTCTCATAGTAAAGCACATTTACTGTACAGCTTTTTCTGCTAAATCATGTCTCTCAGTTTGGGTTTTTTTTTTAATCATGACGCTGATACAATAATAGTACCAAAAACCCAAGAACAAACTGGTTTTTCCATCCTCATTGAAGCTGACGAAGCTTTTGTTTCATTAATATCAGTGGCACTCAACTGTCACTCCTGTCAAATTAAACCTACTGCCAGTAAGACTGCAAAAGATCACTGGGGTCAGTCTTTACCACCTGCCAAGGTTGTCGGGGCAGCTCAGTAACACAAGTTTTCTGTTGTATTACTTACACATCACAAGAATGACATCTTGATTCACTAGTTTTGTCCTCTTTTGTACTGGTTGCAAGTGCTCAGCACCTGGCAGTGGAAAGGAGCTGCATGGCAGCTTCTGTGAGGTGAGGCTGGGGCTACCCTTTGCAGGTTGCAGCCAGCTCCAGCCAGGCCACAGGTGAGCCCCTCAGCCAAGATGGTGGCCTCTGGAAAACATAAAGAAAGGAGAAACACTGTCTGGAGGCAATGAATAAAGGAAAAAAGTGTGAGAAACAGCCCTGCAGACATCAAGGGCACAGGAGGAGGAGAGAGAGGAGGTGCTGCCAGTGCCCAGGCAGAGACTCTTTTGCAGCTGAGCAGAGACAACCAGAGCTCACTCCTTCAATTAATACTCTCTCAATTAACGTCCTTTGAAATAGTTAGTGGATCTTTTACACATCATGCCTTGTATGTGCACATCTATTTCAGACATCAGAAAATAAGAAAAGTGGAAAAGAGCTGAAAAAACCTTGCATGTTAGCTGTGGGTAAAACCTCTGGACCAGGAAGGGTGACTCTGTGAAAGGACCTCAGTTGAATGCCTGCACCACCCAGCTGTACACCCTGAGGCCCAAAAGGGTTTAAAAATGTAATTCCTTTTATTGTATTTTACCATGGACATTTTAAACTGCATTAAGAGGCATATACAAATGTTTTGAATCATTACACTATCAGTCTTTCCATTTGCTGGGCCACTGAGGGGAAACCTGAAAGCATTCAATAATGTCTCGATATTTAAGTGCATAATGGTAATGTAGAAGAAACAAATGTTTGTTTTATCAATACAATATAAAGTGTGACCATGAATTGTGCAAATCAAATCATAAATCACAAAGCTCAAGCTAATCTCATTAGCCCACTATATCAGCAGCACACCATATCAGATTCATTACTGTATTCGATCTAAACTCTGATATACTGAAAAAAAAAAAAAACACCATAAAATCCTTCAGTATTCAATGTTTAAAAATCTGAAATGAAGTGATAAAAAAGTGTGTTTTTCACAGCATGACTGAAAAATGTGACTAAAATTAACAACCTGCACAAGCTTGCCACTCTTTGAGGGGCTTTAACTCCGCATGCAATTTGGAGACGGGATTTAAACTTGTTTTACCTCTCCAGTCTCAGCAGCTTGAATATTTACTGCTCATATTAGCTATTTTAAAGTTAGGCCTGTAGGGTAAGTTTGGAAGAAAATGATTTTAGAAAAGATAACTCTGAAGAAACATTTGAACAAAGTTAGAAGGAAATACCACAACTATGAATAACGAACACACAGTGCATTACAAGCTTTCATCTTAGAAGCATGGATAATTTAATTTTTTAGCCAACATTTGGATAAAACAGAAAAAAAAAGAGATCGTACTCATTTAAGATGACACTTTCTGTCAGAGACAATGAAAGATGTCAAATAAATGCTTAGGGGGAAAGAGACCGACATCCACCAAAGGCACACATGGCTTCCATACCATGGAATGGCTACTGGCTTGTAAATGTTTAACAGTTTTTAAAAATCCTCCTCCTATAAACTACAGTTTCCATTAAAATTAAAGAATACATTGAGCAGACAGCCTCTCAGAGCACTGCAGGTACTCCTAGAAGTTAAATGACAACAATGATTGGTATAAAGGATGTGTAAAGGCAAATAAGAGGCAAAGGATTTTTGTCACTTGACTCTTAATGCACTTAGAAGTGCAAATTTGCTGGAGAGGCTTTGTTTAAAGGCTGTAACTATTTAACCAAGAAAACTGGGGTGATATTTGCAGAACTATTTAAACATATCCAAATACTTTTTTTTTGTAATATTTATATTTTTTTTAGCTATTATATTTCTATTCTTTACTGTAGGGACTTCCAGAATTTGGTCTGAATATATTCAGGATTTCAGGGAAATTTTCATGTCAGGTGAAACCTTAAAAACAAAGAAAATAATTTTTATTTATTTATCTTTCCCAAGATGATTTTAAATAAATTCTTATTCAGACATCAAACCCATAAAGTATCAACAGAAATTAACCTTATAACTAAAAACTTTTCCTCCCCAGAGGAAGCCTATCGTCTATACAGCTGTAGAGATATTAAGCTTAAGAACTGCAAGATGGGTGATTCGTAAGGGCTAGAGAGGAGCAAAGAAATCTAGCTTATCAGCCATGGCCCATTGTGGCTTCAAGGCAGCAGTTTTGATAGCTCTGTGGGTGATTTGCCTTCATGGAAGTTGTTTACAGGATAGGATTATGAATGCTAGTTTGCAGAATTTAAAACTTTGTAAATAATGACAAAAACATTCAGATATTTATCATAGTTATTCGATCTGTGAGTCACATAATCCTAGTGTTATTTCTTACTAATTTTGCATTATTGAATATTACTTCTTGAGTCCTCTCCACAAAAATTAATGTTATTAGAAATTCCTGTCAGTAAGAGTTCAGGTATCTTGGAAAAGCAACATACAGACAGGATAATTAGCTATGAAAATATACTTCAAATATTACCTCTCTACAGTAACCCTTATTACTCCAAATTATCCAATAATCTATTCTATAATGATTTTCATGGAATTTGTTGTGCCCTCCACACTCAGAAGTGAGTAAATATGCTCCATTCTTCCCACATGATTTATTCCACACTGAGTATCTTAATCATGCAGCATGTCCCATCTGAAAGGGTACCTTGCTGTACAGCATTAACTTATTGTAGAAAATTAGCTCTCTCTAGAATGAAATATATTTTGTGTTGTATTTCCTTGAGCAGATATTAAATTTCTTAAGTCCGGTTTTCACAATTTTTTTCTGCCTAAAATATGTACAATTGAAACTGAGGGACTGGTGAGGAAAGATAAGGTAATTTTTCCCAATTCTGAATCTAAAAAAAGATTTTTGCTTACAGCAAATATGTATAATGCAACCATTCACTTTTATATGTGTCATTTGATCCAACAGGAAATAACCTGTGAGTGAACAAAACAGAATTGAATATCAGCAATATTACATAGTTTTTAGATGGCAACCAAGAATAATACCTACACATATTGTGCAGGAAATAATGGAGTTCAGTTAAATCCCAGATGAAACTGTAGCAGAAACAAACCATTATCATTGTTGTCCAAAACACTAGCAAGTTTTAGGTTTGATCTTATTCCAAAACCAAAAGGACTTTAAAAGCTGGAAACAAAGGACTTTAACAAAGATTACATACAAATATTTGCATATGTACAGGACTAAGCATGATCTCTTTGGTCTTGCTGAAATACCAGTCTTTCAACAGAGAAACTAGGAAGGTAAAAAGCTGACAAGAAATAGGAGATATATTTTGCAAATTTTTCCCATGTACTAAGAGAAAAATATTAACCACTGAATATTTTATTAACAACAACAAAAAAACCTTTAAAATGTCCTAACAATTTTTAGTGGATGTCGATCATCTTTGCTACAGAGAATATCCTCATTTTACTGTTTCATGAAAAATAGTCGTTTAATACAGAATATTTGTGGATCTGAAGTAGCCATTATTAAAACTACAATATATTTATCATGGATATAATTTTTGCTTTTAGGAAATAAGGAGATGGAGATGACAGTAGATATTGTGACTCAGAAGGATCATTCCTTCATAAAGCAGAAGCGTGAGCAGCGAAATAGAGTTAGTTCTCTGTGTCTTTAAAAGTTTGGACAAGAAAAGCCAAAGAACTTCACAGATACCTGACTATGCTTCTGCTAAACCACAAGAACTTGCCAGCAGAAAGTCTACATCTGAGAAAAAACACATTTAAAGTTTATAGAAGGTAAGCTTCTGTGAGAGTTTCACAATTCTTTTGAGACTCTGCTTTGAAAACAAAACTTATAATGTCAATACTGAAAAGCCCTATTGCTTTTAAAATTTATTTGAAAAGATTACAAGTGAAAGAGCTCTTTGTTTTGTTTTCGTACTTAAAGTTGGATTTTTTTAAGTATTTGTTTATGACTTTTACAGTCAATGCTGTCTGGACATAGCTGAAAACAGAAGTAAACACAAAATCATCAATGCACAATATTCTTTGCTTTATTCCCTTCTTTTATTCCTAACTTTCTTTCTCTTTGGGAAAACTGGTCACATTGCACAGTGTAGAGGATAAGATAAAGATTTGTCATATAAAGAAAGCTAAGCATCCTCTGAGAACGCTGTTTCTTCCTGGATAGCCCAGAATATTTTTATACTTTCATATCATTAAAAAATTTATTTGATTTTTTTTTAA
>WBNH01005468.1:0-43078 GCA_013401255.1 Urocolius indicus
AAAAAAAAATCTCACAGAGGACAGGACGGGGGAAACACAAGGGGCTGGATCCCATTTCCCAGCACATCGCTCGTGCCTCAACGCAACACTTTTAAGATGGAGTTTCTCACCTCATAGAGGGATCCCAGCCCAGCCATGCCCCCAGCACTGATGCCTCCCTCACCAGCTGCCCCCAGAGAGCAAAAACCCAATTTACTCAGAGGTCAGAGGAGCAGCCAAGGCCAGACAGAGCACTGCACTGGGAGGGGGCCACGTACCATCTCCCAGCCTCCTCCCCAAGCCCCCAGGTAAGCAAGGTGCCATCCTGCCCCAGTCACTGCAGCTGCTCCCCAGGGTCTGGGATGATCCCAGAACAGGCAGAAGAGTCACCCAAACTGTTGCTTAGGTTAATTAACCACCATCTTGTGCTATTAGTGACAGCCTGATTTTCTCAGGCACAGACAGCAGACGCGATTGTAATTTAAACTCAGCACGCAGCCGACTCGGAACCAGCCACCTCAGCCCACCACAGGTCTCATCCAGGTCATGGAAACCGGCAGAAGACGTGCTCCTTTCCTTGAAGAACCTGTTTTAATTAATTGTAAACTGGGTCTTCTTTCCCAGCCCCACTGAAGGGAAGGCTGAGCAGATGCACGCCGGCTCTGCACAGCAGCCGCCATAGGGCTGGAGGGGAGAGGCCTGCGTTTCTCCCACCAGTTGCCGGGACTGGATCCATGCCCTACGCAGCAGCCCAGAGCTGGGGTTTCTCTCTGGAGCCGTGCCTGCGTGCTCCCACCACCACGTGAACCCTGTCTCCCAGC
The DNA here is from genome assembly GCA_013401255.1 of Urocolius indicus. Classification (NCBI taxonomy): domain Eukaryota; kingdom Metazoa; phylum Chordata; class Aves; order Coliiformes; family Coliidae; genus Urocolius; species Urocolius indicus. Next base: position 801 of record WBNH01005468.1, read on the forward strand.
AAGGCAGCACAGGCAGCCACACCTGCAGCTGGGGAACAGGCTCATTCTGCTTGTAGCCTCTCCAGGGCTCCTTGCTAACAGTGCCAGGTTGCACAGAGCCCTTCACCCTCCAGCACCCATCCCCAAAAGTCACCCACAGGGATGGCTCAGCATCAAACAAGCTGCCCAGCACGGACCAGTTGCCTAAAACCACTCGCACTGGTCTCAGTTGGAGAGCACGAAACTGATGGACTCCCGGAGGAACAAGGGGTTAGAGCCCACCTTCTGCCTGCAGCTCGGAAAAACAAGGCAGGGGACACGCAAGTGCTTTGCTGGAGCAGGAAGCTTCATAAAAATAGTAGCCACAGCTTAATTGGCCCTTCTCTGGGGATCTGCTCACAGGGGTAAAGCTCATCATCGCCCAGACCTGCCTACACCACCGTGCTTCAAGGCACCTTTCTGCCTGGTTCCATGCTTATTTATAGGCAGCAGCCCTCAGAGAAAGGCAGGAGGAAACGAAGCTCAACCCCTTCCACAGAGAGCTTGACAACTTTGAGCTTTCTGCCTCCTGGCTAAGCAAGGAGGGGTGAAGCGCCTGAGGGAGCAGAAATCAGGCTCCAGCAACTCTTAGTACCTTGGCTGTGCCATCAGATGGGTGCTTTACACCAGGAGCTCAGTGTGTTTTTAACAGCATCCTCCCTCATTAAATGAAAGCAAATTGAGTACTTTGGTATCAAAGGAGCAGCACAAGAAGCCCGAGCCAGGCTGGCGAGCAGGCCTCTTGAGCCTCCACCAGAACATGGGCTTTCACTGCCCTCGTTAAAACAACTGCCTGAGGAACCCCATGTTTGACTTAAACGCCTCAGAGGCCACCCCTGGGGGAAAGGCCACGTAACACAGCACGGAAATTGCCAAAGATAACACCTCTGCACTGACGGAAAGCAGAACATCCCTTTGGAACCAATAACTAGCGCAGGAGCTGGACAGGGTTGGAGGGTCCCCTTGGCACGGCGCTTTTTGTGGAAATCCCACCCCAGCCAAGCACAGGGGCAACCCAGCCCTTCATTTTGCAGATGAAACGGCTCAGCATGGCAGGGGAACTGTGGACTGATCGCTGCCCGAGAGCCTGGGATCAACCCGGTGCTCAGAGCGCAGTCAGGGCAACGCCAGAGCTATCTGAAGGGGAGAAATCCCAAAGGCTTTGCTGGGCTGCCGCCGAGCCTTCTCCCCAGTCCCCCGGCTCCCTCCTGCCCTGCTCATCTCTCAGCCTGACAAGAGAGCTCAGCAGCCTGTCCCCAGGCACGAGGCCTCACCATTGTGACTAATGGTGTGTTTTGACATCCCTGAAATACTCCAGCACTTCATTTCAGCCGCGGGGAGCAGCAAGGAAGGAGGGGACATGCTGGCTGGGAGCTGGCACCAGCAGGGAGGAGCAGGAAGAGCTCTTGCAAAAGCAACAGGCAGCAGTAGAGCAAAGCAGAGTGGAGAAGATACGGGAGATGGCCGAGGGGTGATTTGGGGCTTGAAGACACCCAGGAAGTCTGTCTGATGCACTCCTCTGTCCGTGCCTTCCCTGCAGCTCTGCAGAGGTGTCAGGCACTGGATTTACTTAATATTCCCCCCCCACCACCAATTGCACTGCTTGAGTGGGGACATGGGGATGCTCCACGAATTCCTAATGAGCCTGTAGCTGGTGGGGAGGGATGCGAGATTGCCCCAGACCCCTGCCCGAGCAGGCAGGAGGCAGAGCCCCAAGCCTCTGCTTTGGGCTGTCTCCAGCTGAGTCAGGAAGGCACAGACAGGGTTCCCAAGGGAGGTTAATTAACAATCATCTTCCCTGTGTTAAAACAGTCACCTCCGGCCCCAGGGGGGCCAACTGAGACACAGCTCCAGCTTCTGGCAGAGGAGTAAAGAGCATCCCAGCCACCAGCCGGGCTGCTGGCCGTGACCATCTGCCAGCCAGCAGCAGCAGGGAGACCAGCAGCCCAAGTCATGGGGTGGATATTCCTTGTTTCCTGACAGCTCTTGCTCATCAGCAGTCACTCCTGCTGGGGAGTCAACAGGCTGGCAGGCAGGGAAGAGCCTGGATGGGGCTCCAGATCTCCACCTGTGATCCCCAGAAAGACAGAGGTGTGGAAAGCAGAACAGCCTTGGGAAAAACTGGCCCAAAAGGGACCCTGTCCTGAGAAAAGAGCCAAGGGATGGCTCAGCACACCACCAGGCTCCACCTAGCAAGCAGAGCCCCCTTAGCATTGAGGCAGAGGAGCCACCCTCCAGGCTAAACCTCCCCAGTGTCCACTCATCCATCAGCATCCTCAGGGGCATCCATGGATCAACCCAACCAGAGGATGCAGAAAGTGATTGCAAACTCCAGCTGCCATCACCAGGGTGCCGCTCACAGGAGTTTTCTGGGGTCACTGCAAGTGAGGAGCCGAGTGGCTGCAGCAGTGGTGATGGGGGAGAGATGAGGGGATTGTTTTCTCTTTTCAGCTGTCACCAAAGTCATCAGTGTGGCTGTGTGTGAGTGATTCACACCAGTGCATGAAAAGCCTGTGACTCACGCACTGGATGCAGTGGGTGGGTGCATTGACTCAAGCACGGCGAGGAGGGGGCTTCAGGGGGGCTGCAGCCTGGCATGGCCACAGGGACAGTCCCAGGCACAGTAGGGCAGAGACTCTGCCAGGCAGGAGGTCCCCACACACACTCAGATTATCGGTGCCCTCAGCAGCACAGGGCACTCTGAGGGAGACTGCATGTCAGCATCAGCCTGTCCAAAATAGGTGCCAGGGTGCAAGGGGAAAGGGCCGCACTCTCACTCACCCTTTCACTAAAGAGAGGTTTACATTGCCCTGTGTGAGAGCAGAGGAGGAAACCCTCAGATGCTCAAAGGATGAAAATGCATCCCAAACTACAGAGAACAAACTTCCTGTGTACCCCAGGACCACCGAGGAGTGAGCAAACTCAGACAGGCAGACACAGAGAACAGAGGGGAGCTCAGTGCTGGGGGACAGCCTGCTACCACAGCCACCTCCTCCACCTCACCAACCTGTAGATACACGTCCTGGAGAGCACAGCCCACCAGTGCCAAGATGTGTCCTGCCTGTCTGTGCCAGGCTGCAGAGCCACACTGCACAGAGCCCCCCCTTCTCCCCAAAAAGCCAACTGGAGGGACCCTCATCCTTGGTTCCCTGGCACCCTACTGCTGCACAAACATTTTGGGGGAAGAGGGAACTGAAGAGAACCCATCCAAAAGACCCTCCCAGGTGGCTGGCACTTGTTTTCCAGTTGCTTAGCGGGTGGTAGCGATGCCCCAGTCTTGCCAAAGATGCCAACAGCAGCAGCAGCCACCGCCAAGGCTGCGAATGCGTGTCTCATCTCGCTGTCAGCGCCTTCCCCAACGCTGCGTGTGCTTCGTCTGCCAAACAGCCCCGGCCATGGATCCCCACCAGCCCTGAGTGGCACCACATCCCACAGCATCCTGAGCCCAGACCACTCCAGCTACCACGCAAATCAAACCCGGCCTCACACGAGCACCAAGAGCAGGATGAGATCGCCCACCTCGGGGGGATGCGGCCCGTGGGGGATGGCAGGGTGGTCCAGGTTACAAGTAGCACTTGTCTGATCAGGATGGTGGGGGGAAGAGTTATCTCTGGCCCCTCTCCAGCCGTGCAGAGAGCCAGCAGGAAGGAGCACCAAAACACTCGGCAATGCAAGAGCAGCTGGGAGAGCTGCAGGAACAAGGCAAACAAACCCTCATTTTGGGGAGCACTCATTCGTCGCTGCCATCAGCAACACCCAGGCAGGGACCGAGCTCGGGAGCGGCACCCAGACCCACAGACAGTGGGAGACAATGCAGAGAGACAACGGGAACCACTGGGTACCCAGAGGAGGCTTTTGGGGCACCCGCGCATCCTGCACGCCCCCGGGGAAGACAGAAGTCCCCGGCAGGCCTTGGGCTGGTGGAGGGGACTGGAGCTGGACCAGCCGGACCCCTCTGCTGCACTCCGGGGCTCTCAAAGCTCCCAGGTGCCCTAAACGGGGGAAGAGAAGGGGCTTACACCCCCGGCCCGGCTTCCCCGCACCCTCCGGAGCACGAGGCAAGGCAGCCCCCGCAGCACACACACCGCGTTCAGCCCAAGCCCCGCCGGTCGCCCCCCGGCCCCCCGACACCGAACCACCTTAAGCTGAGCGCCGGGGCTCCCTCCGCTCGGAAGCGACCTTAATAAAAACTTTGCGAGAGCAGAGCAGCGTTCCCGGGCGGGACCGAGACCCACCGCCGGGAAACCCTCGGGAAGGGGCAGGACGGGGGAGTCCGGCCTCAGACCACCGTCACCACCCAAACGCAGCTCGCTGGGGCACCATCAGCTCCCCCTCCCAGCACATCGCTCTCCTTCCCCGGAGCTCGGCGCATCCCCGGCGGGCAAGGCGAGACAAAAGGAGGGAGAGAGGGAGGCAGGGAGGGGATGTGCACCGAGACGGGATCGCTCGAGGACGAGGAGGAGGAAGAGGAGGAGGAGGATGGAGACAGCCGCAGCTGGCGGGTACTGCCGTCTCCCGGCCGTCCCCAACAGGTAGCAGCGAGGGGATGGAAACACGACGGGGAAATACGATGTGGCCGAGGCGCCGGCGTTTTGGCTACTTGTGGGGGAGAGCGAGCGGGAGCCCGGCAGCGCTTACCTGGCACGAGAGGCATTGGCTCCTGCGGGAGAGCTGCGCGGGGCCGGCGCGTTAGTCCAAAGGCATCATTTGTAACAGAAAGGGAGGAAAAAAAACACACACAAGAGCTGAGGGGAGGGAGAAAGGGAGAAAAGGGAGGGAGCGGAGGGGAAGAAGGGAGGGGGGAGACAAGAGGAGCAGGGAAGGAAGGAATCCGAGAGGAAAGGGGGAGGGGGGGTAAAACGAAATACACACGAAAAAAAAAGGGAGAAAATAGAGACAGTTAAAATCTGTCTCCTGCCCACACAGTGGAAAAGAAATTTCTGACAATTGGAGAAAGGGAACTCGCACATACACCAGAAGGGGCAGACGGGGGATAACAAAGGAGGGAAAGAGCCGAGCTCCACCAAAACAGAGCAGGAACTCTCCGGGCACACCTCCCCTTGCACACACACACACACCGGGACGAGGATGGGCTGCACAGCCAAGCCAACGGCTGCAGCTCCACACACCCGGGCCAGCCCGGCGTCAGCCACTAACCCAGCACAGCAGAACCCGGACACCTGCAGCCTGGCTCCTTCGGCAGGTCTGATTTGACCAGCTCAGCCCCACGCCGGGGCTGGTGACTGCTGGCCAAAGACCCCAAGTTGCTCCTCCTTTCCCCCAGCCAGTGTCGGGGCTCCCCAAGCCCTTATTTGCAGGCCAGGTCTCAGCACACACCCTGCTCCCAGGGCACAGGCACCTGCAGAGCTCTTCCCACACAAAGCAAACGGGAGTTTTCCAGCCACCACATAGCCACACAAAACATGACCCTGCGCTCCGTGTCCTTCTCCAGCACAAGGCCTCCCCTTAATCAGCACCCAAAGCAAAGGCAGCTGTGGCGAGGAGGGATGTGGAGATCCTCCACATCAGCCAGAGACTTACCCCATGGCCTCTGGAAGCTGCTGGTGGGAAGGGGTTGCATTCAAGGCTTCTTTTAAGCCACGTTTGCAGCCAACTTTGCAGAGGTGCATATCCCTACTGCTTCAGCCTGGGCTCCACTTGGCTTTCCCAGGCAGCACCCATGGACAGCTGTGCCAGAAGGTGCATGGTGGAGCTGGAGGGGACACAGGCTCTCAGCGTTCCAGCCGAGGAGACTGCCCAGTGGTGCTGCTGGACGAAGGCAGCGCACAGCTCTCTAACTTCCCCCCTAGCATGTGCAGGCAGAAGTCCTAGCAAGGCACAGCTCAGCACAACCATAGGAGATACCAAAATCTTGTCGTTGCTGGCTTCTCAGGAAGACAGCCCTCTACAGCCTTGGCCAGGAGGGTGTTTGAGTTGGCAGACTGCTTAGGGACAGGTTATGTTAGTTTTGCTTTACCAAGACACTCCACAGCTCTCACTGGCACCTCTGGGGCCGGGGAAGTAGAAGAGCCCAGCCAACCCCTCACAGGGATCCCCACTTGTGCCGCTCAGCCTGGGTGCTGTCTCTTTAAAACCTTCATCCCTGAGTCTGAATGAAGCTGAAGGAAGAAAATCCTGGAGACGAGTGCTTCAATTAAACATCTGCTGTTCATTCAGGCACACAGTGAGTGTGCTCCTGCCCCAGCACACCACTTCTGCCAGCACCTCGGGGAGGAGGCACAGAGAAATCCTGCCAATAGCTGCCCTCTTTGGAATGCGACTGCCACGACACTACACACCCAAATCCCAAATCAAGCCCAAGGCCACCGTGGCATGTGCAGAAGGGAAAAAAAAACACTGCCAGAGCACCCACATGTGCCAGCAACCCCATTCCTCACCATTCCTCCCGTGTTACTGCAATGAGCTGGCAGTGGCAGGGATGCAAAGAGAGGTGGTTTTCACAGCCTCTCATACAGCCTTGCCCCCAGATCCTGCCCTGCAAGGCCTCCCTGCAACTCAGACAACCCCAGCGTGGCAGCCAGCCTGAACACACTGAGACAGCTTCCCCAGTCACAAGCCCAGGGTCTTAATTTAAATAAATATATATGCTGTTACTTGGGGACTGGTGATGCCTTGGATTCAGATGTCTCCATGGTTACCTGCTCGTGGTACGAGCTTGGGGTAATTGAACTCTGGGGCTTCACCATTCATCACCCATCTCCCTTTCCCTGTGCCCAGCACTCCACACAGCCCTTCTGCCTTCCCAGGCAAGGCTGCTTCCCACTCCCTACTAGTGCAGCGGGAGGGGGAGTAAAAACTAGGCTCTCCCCGAGAACTCCTCAACGTGAATAATTTCACCAGCTCCACGGATGATTAGACAGGAATGCAGATCAGCTTCCCCATCCCGAAAGAAAAGACAATCCTGATCGGCAAGGAGACGAAGCTGAGCATCTCCTCCTCCCACAACCTGGCTAGACAGGAGTGAAATATGGAGAGACGGCGTCAGGAGCAGCACCGACATCCCCGCGCCGCGTCTCGGGGGAGTCAGGCACAGAGGCAGCAGAGACTCTCCCCACCAGCAGCCTCCCTCTCAGGTAAAGTGAGTGCCCAGGGTGCAGGTTAGCAGCCCCAGGCTCTGGTTGGAGCTCCCAAAAAATAGCAGAACTGCAAAGCCCAGCTCGACAGAAATGAGCATCTTTTACATCCAGGAGCATCCAACTTTGCTCAGCCTCAGGCTTCGTGGAAGTGCCCAGAAACACTTGAGCCTCTGCTGCCCAAACTCGGCACCATTTCATTTGCAGGCACTACCTGGACTTGGAGCTATTTTGACTTGCTAACCTCTTGCTCCCATATGGCAGCACTGCTTAGAGTAACACCAAGAAACCCTATTGCTTTCCTTCCACACAGCACAAAAGCCTAACCAGTTTTTCTCTCCTCCTTCCCACACGTACAGCCAAAAACACTTCAGATGCAGACTGATTGGAGACAGTTCAGAGGGCAGCAAAAAGAGTATAGAAAGGGTAGGAAAACACAACCTGTCGGGGCAAAAAGAAGATGGAAAGAAGTGGATTTGTCTGGCATTGGAATCAGAAGGCAGAAGAGACATGATGGCAGTCTTTGGTTATGTAAAAGATTGAGACAAAGGGTGCTGGAATAAATCACACTGCATCCCCGTGGGGAACAGGACGAGAAGTAATGGGCTGTAAATTGTGCATTAGACCTTAGGAAAGAAGAAAACTTGGTAGCAAGGATTATTTAAGACAGACAGCCGAGTAGCTGCTGAGATCTCGGAGCAGGTCAGACAAACCCCGGTGAAGAATGGTCTGGAAAAGCAGCTCCACTCCATTCCTCTGTATCAAAATGAGATACTCCTGCCCCGGGTTTTTAGCACTCAGTGGCTTGTCCAGGCTGGCTTCGCAAAGATTCCTGCCAAGCATGAGGGGATCTGCAGCTTTTTTCTGGGAGGTGGTTGTGGTGGGTCGACCCTGGACTTCCATGGTGAGCAAACACTGTTCTCCTTGGAGAGAGGAGGTGGCAATTGCCATAGGGAAGAGAAGTGGGGTTGCTGCATGACCTGTGTGGCTGGTAAAGCTTCAGAAAGCTGTGAAACCGCCTCTGGCTGAAAAATACACCTTCCAGTAAATGCCAAATGCCTGCTCCCCTATGCCTTCATTAAGGTTTGTTCCCAAGGGCCCGCATCTGCCAACACACACGCTGCTGTTCAACAGGAAAGCCCATGAAACTTAAAACATTCTTAACGATATTTATTCTCTTCACAATAATATGAACACTGTAACAAGGACTGAGAGGGGAGGAAAATGAGGTAAATCTTCGGGTGTTTATGTAAAGGGAGATTAAACTTTCCCAAAGCCAGACAGTCCTTCCTGGGAAAAGCCACTCTGCAGTAACAGCAACTTTTGAGACTGTGCTGAAAAAAAAAAATCAAAAAGGGAGGCAGACAAAAACACAGACCCTTCCCCTCTTGGGACCACACTTCTGGCCAGCTGGACCCTGAATGGGATGATCAAAACCTTTCTAGAGCTACCTGTTGATGAAAGCGAGACAGACCTTCCTTCAGCCCACGGGTAAGACGAGAACTAACTCAATTTGTCTTCTGTTAAAAAAAGCAAAAGCCAACCAAACAAAATCGAATCTCATCCATCCATCCATCAGCTATTTCAGACTGTGAGGCAAGGGAAAAAAATGAGCACTTTACCCCTGGGATGCTCTGGCCAGTTGTTGACAATTAGCTTAACGACCAGAGAGGTGGCAGTCCCAGCCTGCCGGGAGGGAAGCTGACCCACAGGGGAGGTGCCTTTGCCCTGCCTGCTGCTCCACCTCAGACCCCTAGTTTATATTCTGGTTACAAAACAAGTGCTGCTCTCCATTTCCAAACTCCCAGCTTTCAGCTGAAGCACATATTTTCCTGGCACTTGTTCTGCTTCGGTACCCAGGGTGTAACTACGCCTCCTGTGTTTAAAAGTCTATCTGCCATCTGGGAAGCAGGCAGAGCCCCGTACCCTTGCTCTGCTCCTCTCCAACTGCAGCCACACGCATCTAAGCACACAAGCATTTGTATCCCCTTTCCCCCCTCCTCCCCTTACTTGTTGTCTGAGCCGTTTGACTAAAATCTGAGCCATTGCTCAGGGTCTGTCTCACAGCCCAGTCAACACGGAGGGAATCGGTGCCAAAAACCCATTTCTTTCTGATCTGATTGTTTGTTTTCCTGCCTTTCCAGTTTGGGATTTTTGACAGGGAGCCATGTGAAACCAACTGCTCATTGTTTACTGGGAAGCCTGCGGCTGCTTTTTAGTCATTTCACTCGCAAAAGGACCTGAGGATATGATGGAAAGTCAATTAGCTCCTTGCAATAGCCCATGTTTTCAAAGCTCTTTGGTGTCCACACACTGGGGAAAGCCACCCAAACAAGTACTCTGGGGCATCATTGCTGAGCCAGACCAAGGATGCTCTCTCTGTGCTGCCCAGTTACCTCCTCACCTGCTCCCACAGCAGTGCCCCAGCCAAGGCACCTCTGCAGATACACGCTGCTTCATCTCTGAAAGCCACAGCTGGTCAGGAGGGTTTGGAAGGAGAGGTACAGAATCCCTGGGTGGGCAGCCCACCAGCAGAACCCCCAGGTCCATTATCTGGATGGCATCTTCCCATCTCCTCCAAAACGTCCATCCTCCTCCTCATGCTTGGGCAGGGTGGGCAAGTCCTGACCCTCGAGTTGCTACAAGCATTCAAGAGCCAGAGATCAAGTCACCTCCCTACGTTAGTCCAAATGTCCTAAATCCCTTTAATCACACTTTTGGGATTAAACTAACTCTGCATCCCCCCAGTTGCAGCCCAGAAGGGAGCACATTATTCCCAGAGCAAAAGTACAGTATCAAAGTCCCTCGGCGCCCGCTAGCTGCTCTTCCCCAATCCCAGGCCTCAGCAGGGTGGGTTTCAGGCAGGGCTCGGGGACTCTTCCAAAGCAGACTCTACTCCTCTCATGGCCACTGCTTCCCCACCCTGAGTACCACACAGAATAGGTCCAGGTTACCAAGCACTCGTCAGCATTTTGCTCTCCTCTTCGTTACACGCTGCTACTCCCATCAGCTGCAGGCCTCCACCAACAAGAAAAACACATCTTGTGTTGTCTTTCACGTTACTAAAAAAGATCCTTAACTAGAGCAGTTTAGGGCTGAGTCTGAGATATATCCAGACATAAACAGCTTCTAATGCTTCTCCACTTAGTGGACCAGAAGACTTTTCACCCGCTCCAGGTTCTGCTAATACCATTTCTATTCAAGTCAAGCATAACTCCTGAATCATTGTTTTTAAGTATCCTGGCGGTAACACCGAGTTAGCTCATTATGGCCCATTTTCTATGGCTACCTGTTGAGGGAAGGAAGTTAGACCTTCCTTCAGCCCATGGGCAAGATGAGACTCAGCCGTTCACTGTTTCTTCAGCCAAGCTCAGATGTTGAGAGGCTGACATGCCCCAGTCACCTGGTGCATCAGGCAAACATTGCAATCCTCCCTGTCCCCAAAATTGGCACAGCGACAGCCATCAACAGCAGCCCAAGCCAGTCCTTCTAAAATTCTTGACTCATAGAATCATTTTGGTTGGAAAAGACTCAATGTAACGTGTTCCTGCTCTCATAAACATTCACCTTCAGCGGATGAAGGGGGCTTCAGGATCCTCTTCAGTTGCAGTAAGCTACAAGATTGTCACAATCTGTTATGAATTGGATCTGGGTTTGTTTGTTGGGTTTTTTTTTTTTCCCTCGAAAAAGGTCAACATGTAGCAGTTCAGCCTTCTCTGAACTAAGTTTCTAGGGTAGCAGAGGATGAACAGGGCTTTTTGGAGCCTGTGGCAGCACCGAGGGCCATCACAAGAACAGGAGAGAAGATGCTACAGGTTCTCTTGATTCCCTGCATTTTCTTCTAGCCCCGGCTGGGCACAGTCTGATCCTCACCCCAACTTCCAGACCAGGGAACCACAGGAACCTCAAAAGCCACAAGATATCCCTGTCCCAAACACATCCATCCAAACACCCAAAGCTCAGGAGCCCCAGGAATTTTCACAGGCTGAGCTTCACCCTCTCACTCGCGATGTCCTGCTTTGATTCAGCACACAGCATCCTTTTGACATCCAGAAAGAGAATAGATTTTGCTTTCCAAGCCTTTAACCAAGGGATGTGCCCAGAGGCAGTGGCTTACCCATGTCCCTGGGCCCCATGTCCCTGTCACTGCCCATGGATCTGAAGCCACATGGCTGCACAATGACCTTAACGCTGCAGAGGGGGTGACTAGACACCCATCACACCAGCTCCTTAGATAACCCCACACTGCCAGCCTGCCCCAGCTCCACGTGAAGGCACCAGAGAAGCTAGAGATCCTCTGAGCAAAGCTGGCAGCGACGTTTTTGTGGGGGCTGATCCTGCCCAGGGAGCACGGAGACACGCACCACTCCAGGCAGCCAGCACCCCCCGGGGCTGCTCAGCCTGAGGCACAGCTCCAACACATGATAAACAACAATATTAGTGAAATAACATCTAAACAGATCCAAATGGGATCCTTCTGCCAGCAGGCAGGGCTTCTCTCTGCAGGAGGCACCCGCAGATGCAGATGAGCAGCGAGGAAATAGCTCATAACGCTGAACAGCTTTTTTTGGCATCTCTCTCCTCCTGTTGCAGCTCATCACAATCCCTGTCACTGGTCAGTCTCTGCATCAAACGGAGCTTTTCTCTCCCCGCTGCACTCTCGGAGGGACAGGCAGGGCTTTTGGGGATGCACACTCAAGTACTGCCTCTTAGAGAGCTATCTCGCAAAGCCTCCTCTGTGTTCCCACCCCTGCCCAGAGGGAAATTCATATTTTAGCCCCAAGCATCCCAACTTCAGGCAAATCAGCCTCCATAAACACGAAGCAGCATCCAGGGAGCAAGGATTTGGTTGCCCAGACAGGAGCAGGGAGGGGAACAATGGGCAAGGATCTGCAGCAGCACTCCCAGAGCTGCCTGCAGAGCTAGAGCTGTTGTTCCCAGTGCTTCCATCTAATCCAAGCTCCTCACATGATACCAGCACATATCCTAATGCTACTCTACACCTCTCATCCCTCTGCTTGCTGGAGCCATTTACAATGGGTGTTAGAGCATTACGGGAGTAGCTGTGAGATACTTTACTTACAAAAGCTGGGATCTCCAAGCCAGCTCTTATCAGGCTCAATACAGTTCTCAGTGTCTGTCAGGAGAAATGAGATTTCAAGGGGGCTTTGAGGAACTTTGTATCCAGAGCATTCAGCTAAATCCAGGGGAAGCTGGTAACCACTGAGGAAAAAGCAGCAGCCTGCAGCTGGGAGGGCGCAGAGAAAGGCACCAAGGCTTTCCTCAGCTAGTGGCCAGTATGCCAGGTTAGGCCACAAACCTTTCCCAGTGGCCAGCAGGATGCTGGGATGTGCTGTCAGGACAGCCCAGGGCTGACTGTGACTTCCCAGGCAGGGTGGGAAGGCTGCTGCTCCAGCCCCAGACTGCTACCAGCAAGGCACAAGGCAGCTGGATTAAAGCACAGGTCATTAGCTAGGTGACATGAAAGACTGCAAGAGCATACGGCTTCCTTCCAGGCAGGGCAGCCTGGGCATCTGTGCCAACCTCAGACAGGAGCACTGAGCACTCCCCAAGCAGGGCTGGTACATAGAACAAGCCTGGTGTGATGAAGCCAAGATTTAAAGCTGCCTGTGCTCAGGGAAGGTTCTGTGGCCCCAAAACTATGTGAAGAACAAAGATTTTAAGAGGGCAGAGGAAATGCAGAAATGATGGGTAGCAGCTGATGGAGCACAGGCTGGTACCCAGCTGATGGAGAGAGCAGCAGCTACTGCACTCTTTTTAGTCTAGAAATTCAGACCAGGATTGAACAAGGGGAAAAGAAATTGCTCTCGAGAGCTGAGCCCAGCTGGGTCTCTCTGCTCTCAGCTCCCTTTCTGCCTTCCTCAGCCATCTGGGCTGTAAGAGCTGCTGGACTCACCCTGACCAGACCTCGGAAAGATTCTCCATCTTTCCCTTGGGTCTCACCTTAGGGAAGATGCCCAGAGCTGCTGGCACCACCTCATATGGAAATCACCCTCCCGTGGGTAACGAGGGCATGCGGAGGGAGAGAGGAGGGAGAAGCTGGCGGCTGAAAAGAGGGCAGAAGACAGCCATCAGATTCAGAGAGCTGTCACCAAAGGAAAAAGAAGATCCGATGGCTTTCCTCCGAGGAAGGCGGCGAGAAGCTTCTGCTTTTGGATCCCAGGGTTTCAGCAGATTCAGCCAGTGTGCTTGCTGTCTGCTTCTCTCCCCACACCTTCCCTTGCAGCTCACAGTTGGGCCGTTTCAGCTGAAGACAGCAAGGAGCTGAGGAAACTGTTGCTGGGAAACTGTTCCGAAAACCCTGGCTAGACAAGCACCTACAAACACAGGGCTGGCAGCACCCGAGCAGCAGGGGCTGGCACGAGCAGCAGCCTCTCTGTGGTGATGGCATCAGTCCCTGTGCTCGGGCAGAACAACCACCTAAGCCCAGCCCAGGCAGTCACACATGAGATCCTTATTTAGGATGGAGCACACAGTGCTGATGCTAATCAGAACGGCACATCTGCTACGCAGGCAAGATTTGACACCGTGATCCACTGGGTCTCATTAAAGGTCTCACTGTGCCCATGCAGAGGTGATGTACCCTCAAAACACCTTTGGTGCTGGGTTGCATTTGCTCCCTCTTGGGCTGCAGGAGCCTGGGCCAGCTTTTCCTCCCTGGCTGTTCTCCAGGGTGGATGTGCTGGATGCAGGGCTCAGCTGTGAGCACGAGATCCTGGGGGACAGCAGAGCTCACGGCCACCAGTAACCTCAGCAGCACCATTCTGTGTCCTTCTACAGACCAAAGGCAAAATGGTTCCCTTGTAAGTGCCCACATTTCTCCTACCTGTCCCTGGGAATGTGTTAGAGCCTGTAACAAGTTTGCTCCTCTGAGAGCATCACCTGTCTGCACTGCAGCCTTGAGGGATTTTGCTGGCTACCCCCAGCCTTGCAGAGGGACACAGTTAACCTGCATAACCCAGGTTAGACACAAAAGGAGTATCTAGGAGGCAGTTACAAGCTCCTTTAAAGGGAAATATTGTTTCCTATGTTAAAAACGACCTCTCCTTGCACAAAAACACTCTGCTATACATGTTTTGCACAAGATTGCTCTCCAAACTTTCATTTCATTACATGCACACAGAGCCCTGCTGTAAAACTGCCTGCTCAGCCTCAGGAGCTCCCCGGCATTCCAGCCCACACCACGGCAGGGCTTCAGCTCCATTTGGAGGGTTTCTGCCCCCAAAACCCAAGCACAACCCATCTCCAGCCTGCTCCCACAGAAGGATGTCACTTGCTCCCTGCAAGAGGCAAATGCCTCGCATTTCTTGACAGCTCTGCTCAGCAGGAAAGGAGCTCAGCCCAGCTGGCAGATGGTTAAATGAATGTTTGCCCCACAAGGCATTGCCTTTAGGGGATTTTTTGGAGCTCCATCCCTTTCCTCCAATGGCCAATATCAGGATTACAAGCAGCACATCATTCATTTCTCTTGCCCCGAAGCCTTCAGTTACAGTGCTGGGGTGCAGCTGCCCTCCTGCTGCCAGGCAAGCTCCCAGCCAGCCAGATTGGCGGGGGGGAACCTCGGCTACAACTGCTCCAAAATACAACCCTTGGAGGTTTAGGGCAGCAGAAGCACCAAGCGTTTGCCAAAGGCCCAACAGATGTGGAAGAAAGAGCCAAGGATGGCCCTAAATGCAGCAGAAAAGGCCAGAGATTCAGAGCAATTTATACCACAAGATATTTATATTGTGTCCTCTGGGAATCATCTCCCTTCCCCTCCCCTCTTCACTGCCCACTTCTTTAAAGAGCTCAGGAGGAGAGCCCGTGCAGCCCCTGCTCAGCCAGCAGAGCGATTTCCCCATGCCATGACATGGCTTCTCTGTGCATGAAGGATGCTCTTTGCCCTCCTCACTGCCTCACACTCCAGGCTGAGCAGCAGCTGCACATGTGGGACACTGATCTCAGCTGGGGCTGCCTTGTAGCACCAATAAAAATGATAATAGGAACTGGAGGGTGAATTAAGCATATGAATCACTTCCTGTCCTGGCTTTTCTGCTCCTGTTGTTTCTTTTATCCCCTCAGAACAAAAAGCCCAAGGAGAACATTAATTTCCCTTTCCTCCCTGTGCTGCAATGAACACTAAGGGGGGTACTTTTCCTCTCCTCATTTTCCACTGACAGCAGAGTTGTGCCAATGCTCCCGAGACCATTTCCACATCACATGGTGAAGCAAACCCTGATAGAGCCCCCCTTAATGCAGCTATAAGCCGAGACCCAGTCCTTGCTCTGCCTATCCTGCTGCAGCCTGGGTCTCTCTCTCTCTCCCTCCCTTTGATGTAAGCTGTGCTCTTTGTGCAGCCTTCCTGCCCCATGTGCTCGGAGGGTGAGTGCACAGGCACCTCAGAGCCTCTCAGCACATCACAGTCCTCCCTGGATGAGGCTGGGCACAGCCACTCTGCCAGCCATGAGCCTCCAAGGACACTGGACAGACCACGACATGGGGAAACAACATCTTTCAAGCTCAAAAAGGCCACTTCTCCCCAGGAACTCTCCCTCAACTTGAGGACACCACCGGCAGAGCAAAGGATGGCTTCTTCAGGACCCTGACGGGGGCTCGTTTGCAGAGCAAGCTGTGGCTCTCCTGCCATCTCCTCTGCCCTAGGAGCAATCCTGCCCCACAAGGTTTCCTGCCAGAGCATCCTGTAATTATGGCCAGCAGAGAGGATTAGCCGGGCCAGCCCCAGGGGGTTCATCCCTCTGCCCTGATGGCACATGGCAGCATTGTGCTCCCCTACCCTGGCTCTCCTCTGTTTACCTCGGCTGCAGTATTGACTGCTCCAGCATATAGAGCTAATTACTCTCTGCAAAGAGAGCCAAGCGGGACACCCCAAAGCAGCAGAAAGCCTGGCAGGCACAGACAGTGAAAGAACATCTTGCTACAGCTGAAAGGCAGATGGATGCAGCCATCACCACTCAAAAGCCCCTTAAAACCCTCTGCCCACAGACAGGGGATGCAGCACGGTGAGGGGAGGATTTGGCATCAGCTTTTCCTCCTGCCTTAGGACTCCTGGACTGTCCCTCCTCACTCTCCTGCCAAGGCAAAGGAAGCAGAGCAGGGCACAGCTTGCAAAAGCCCCAAGCAACACAAAGCACCAAGGTTACAAAGCCCTTGTAGGTTAGTAGGAACTAAGACCACTCCGAGGGTGCAGGAACCCAGGAGAGACAGACTCTTCTCATCTCAAATAGCAGATACTGTCTTAGAAACTCCCAGGGCCATATGTGTTACTGCCTAAGGGTCTTTAGTGCAAACCCAAGAGGGCACTAAAGGTTTGTGATGGTGACCGAAGCCTCACTTCTCCGTCACAGCACTGCCCAGGCAGAGAGAAGGAACGAGCCACCACCTAAACCTACCTGACCCCAAGGAGGAGACGCAGATCCGGGCTGTGCTTGCTCAGGTCCAGCACTTCACTGAATGCCTCTGGGAGCACGAGAGATTTCACCTCCAGGAGCACTCCAAAAGCAGCTCGAAATTTCCATACTGAATAACCACCTTTTATTTGCCAGCTGAGACAGCTGAGTGTTGAAGCACTGCAATTCTCTAATGGGAAAAGCTTGTTTTGTCAGCTCAGGGAAGACTAAATTGATGCCACCTGAATTTTCATCCACCTCTCCTAACATGTGCTCCCCTCCAGCTCCTCCCATGCCCATCACGAGGCAGTTTGCAGGCTTCCCGTGCCTCAGGTGCCAAGCAAAAGAATTTCTGCCCTGACCCACACACAGATAATGTCCAAAAAAATTCCAGCTTCTCAGCTACAAAAGGGGTTCCCACCACGGTGCCAGAAGAACATGTCATAGCAGGGATCAGCTCCATCTTGAAGAAAGGTTCAAGTAACCACAAAACAGCTTCATTTCAGCAACAAAAGCAGATTTAATCACAAAAGTGGGATTTTACAAGCCCTTAGGGGAGCCCACGAGACACACACCAGAAGGCCTTCTGCACTGGAAGCGTAGCTGCAGGTGGTTTACAGCAAGAGTTCCAAGAAAGAGACAGAATGCTGCAGTTTCCCTGAAATTATCAAATGCTTCAGCCCAAAACTCCCTCACGAGACGCTGAGAAAAACCAAATCAGCAGCCTAAGCCATAAACTGGATTCAGCTGCCAGAAAGCAACGAGGACACCCAGTACAAGATGGGAATAAGGGACTGATCACCAGCACACTCAAAATACAGCACCAGGGAGCAGCCCAAGCATCTGGTGGCATTAAGTGCCCAGGGTTGTGTTTGTGGGGAGACAGAAGAACAGCTGTGGCTGGGATTAGAGCCCACACCAGGGACGTGAGCAGCTTAAGGGCAGGTGACATCTCCTGTTGACAGAGGACCAAAGTCCTCTGGCCAAGGCAGTAACTGATTCATAGACATGTTGTTGGGTACTGCAAGTATCACAGCTGCTTGGGGAGAGGGTGAAGACGGCTTCAGCCACAGCAAAAGAGCTGCAGAGGTCCCTGGAGCAGCACACAGCAAAATCACAGCACAGGGCTCTGCAAGCTGCTGGCTGGGAGATGCTGCAGTGGAATCAGCACAAGCAGGGCTGGCTGGGGCTTGGGGAAGCTAAAGGTAGGACTGGGAGAAATTCAGACCAGGGCATAAGGTGATGGGTGACTGCAGAGCTGCCAGCCGTGGCAAGACCAAAAAGAGCAGGGTCTGGGGAGCGAGCAACACTAGGATGAGAGGCAGGGAGCTCAGGGTGGTTCTGCTGTCTCCATTGCAACAAAAGCCAAGGAAAACAACAGCCCTGAATCTGTATCAAAGCACAATGAGTGCAGAACAATAGACAGCTTTTCTCTTTTGTTTTTTTCTAGATACAACATGCAATTAACCTGTGGGACTCATTCACCACACAGCTAATTGAGAGCAAGAACTCCAGGGAGCTGAAAACAACGCAGTGACATGCGCAGCAGCCAAGAGCGTCCGTGCTGGCTGGGGGGGGAAGAAGTGTCCCACAGCATGGGAAGAAGTGTGTCCCTCGAGGTGGCCTTCCCCAGGGGCTCTCCACTGGGGTGCCCACCAGACACCTGCTGCCTAGGGCCTCAGATACCTTCTCCAAGAGCATGGGCTAAGTGCTGCTTTGTCAGGAGATGGAGCAACTCTGCTGTGCTCCTGGGTTACGAGTCACCCTCCCAGAGCAGGGCTGGGAGCAGGCATGGCCCAGGTGTCACCCAGGGACACCTTGGAGCAGGGTCCTTCCCAGCTAGGGAAGGTTGTGACGCCCACCTACAGTCAATGGACCACAATGGAACAAGGAAAGCCTTGCTCTTTATTTCCACCTTTCTTTATAGCCATGCTCATTTTGAGGCCATTTCCAACACCCCCCAGCTCAACTGAGCCTTATCATGTCTGCTAGCAAGAGATCTGCATCCTGAAATGGCCAGTGCCTCCCAGGTGAGCAGCCTGCTCTCAGCACACCACATCCCCAGTCTGACACCAGTGTTCCCTGTATGTACACAATTTGCTCATCACCAGAGACCACGTCCAGCCCTTTCCTGGCTAAAACCTGCTGCTGGTACAGCACAGCACTGGCCACCTCATAGGACAAACATCAGCTTCAGAACACGGAGCTCTATTGCACAGGTCTCCATCCCTCAGACCCATATCTGGGAGCTGGCAGAAGCTGCCCAGTCCCTCTCAGCCCCTCTTTATTCACAGAATCATAGAATCACAGAACGGCAGGGGTTGGAAGGGACCTCTAGAGGGCTCACCCAGCCCAACTCCCTGCTAAAGCAGGTTCCCCTCGATCAGGTCACACAGGAACGTGTCCAGGTGGGTTTGGAAAGACCCAGAGAAGGAGCCTGCACACCCTCCCTGGGCAGCCTGGGCCAGGGCTCCCTCACCTCAACACCAAACAAGTTTTTCCTCGTGTTTAAGTGGAACTTTGTGTTCCAACCTATGTCCATTACCCCTTGTCCTGTCACTGGGAACTACAGAAAAAAGCATCACCCCAACCACCTGACACCTGCCCTCTAGGTACATATAAGCATTGATAAGGTCTCCCCTCAGTCTTCTCTTTCCTAGGCTAAACAGCCCCAGGGCTCACAGCCTTTGCTACTCTCAGGGGCATTGGCAGGAAAACCCCAGACCTGCCAGCACTGAGCAGCCTGTCCAAGCTGACACCCCAAGCACTGCCAGGGATGTGGAAGTCAGGCCTTGCCAGATATTTTTGGAGGGAGTCCTTGAGCTGACCATGCACATGTCATCCCCAGCAGCCAGGAGAAAATGACTGTTCCAATCCATTGCAACTGCTGCCAGCGAGGAGGATTGCTCAAGGAGGAAAAACAGATGGGCTAGTGACCCACTGCTGCCCAGGGCCCATCGCTCCCTGCATCCCATCCCCTGTGCTTCAGAAAGGCAAAAGCCTCCTCTAATGTGCCTAAGCACACGCTATGTCATCACCAGGAGCCCTGAATTCTCATCTAGTTAATGGAAACAAGGAGTTGCTTCTTCCTTGCAGGATCAGCGACAATCCCCATCCTCCTCAGCCCAATGCAGGATGATGCCATCACCTCCCACAGGCCTCTGGGTTCCTGGAGCCTGCAAGCATTGTGGCAGAGGACAAAGACAAGCTCCTGCTCAAGCCTCAAATCCAACACCGGCAGCATGGTCAGAAAGCAGGAGGCCTGACATCCTCAGACTCAGGAGGGCAGCTGAGCTGTGCAGACGAGGTCTCACCCCCCAGCCCACCTCCTGCCACATCCAGCCTGATTAGAGAAGTGGCTGAGAGCAAAATGCTCTCCCAGGTTCAGCAGAGGACATTTTCATGTCACAGCCCTCCATGGGCTTTTCTTTCCAGGCATTTTCACCACACCTTGAGCTCAGATTTCTTGTTTTCTTTAAGCATCCCCAGCTGCCTGCAGTGAGGAATCCTCCTGCTTACCACCACCCCCACTGCTGCTTCCAGCTGAACTCCCAGACATCTCACAGAGCCCAAACCCAGGCAATTCCCACACGCCCTCTCTGGATCACTGGTGATTGTATAGCAAAGAAACCCCAATCACTCCCCCAGAGCTCCTCTTTTCCCACCCTAGAAAATATCCAGCAGGTAAGCTGATGACAGGAGGAATCTCCAGCAGCATGAACCAAGGGGGACAGGAGCCGGCAAGGAGACCTGCCCATAGCATCCTCCCTCTGCCAACAAGAGGGGTGTAAGATGGGGCATGTAGCTCCCCTGATTCCCCTCCAAGAGGGTGAGCTCGGCAGCTCTCTCCAGACAGCACAGCACAGCAGCTGATGATGCTAATGGCCATCTCCCAGCTGCCTGGTGGCCCCACGGCCCTTGTCCCAGGCTGTTCCTCAAGAACACCAAGTCCCTTGGAGCGGGGATCTCCCTGGGGGGCTGCAGAGCAGGACAAGAGGAGCCAGGAGTGACAGGGGCTGGGAGAGGCTGTTTTACAGCTCGAGTGAGACAAGAAGAAAATCATTAATTTCAATCAGCTCGTTCTACGCCCATGAGGTTTTTATTTCATTACTTTGGAGACTGCAGAGGGTAATTTATCGATTAAAGGCGGAGATGCTGCTGAGCAATTAAAATGAATGCTGCAGCTGGGTGCTCAGAAGGACAGCTGGCAAGGGGTGGGAGAGTGCCAGGCTCTGGCAGGGGTATGTTTGTACCAAGCAAGAGGCCAGGTAGCTGCTGCTGGCGAGACAAGCTGTGTGGTCACAGGCAGGAGAGCAAAGCAAGGGTGCTCAGGAGGAGAGAGGGCATGGTGGGGGATCAGCATTCAGCCAGAGGGTCCTCCAGACCCCAAATCCTCATGGAGTAAGAACAGCACCTTGCAGTGCTCCATCCCAAGTGCCTGGCTGCAGAGAGCAAGGAAAAGAGGCCGAAAGGATGGCAAAGCCAATGCCGGCAGCATTGTGGCTGCCCAAGAGCAGAGTGTCTGTCCTCTAACCTGGACCTCTCCAGCCCAGCAGAAAGGGCCCGTGACACTGCCAAGGGTGCAGACACCCACCCAAAAGCACTGAAACTCAACAACTCCACCATGAGGACCCTGCCTCAAGGGAAAGGGCCCCCCAGACACCCCCTCACCCCAGATCCTCCCTCATTCCAAGTGCCGGCGTGCAACCAGGTTCAGCTCTGAAAGGAAAGCCTCGAGGGAGCGTGGGGTTGGGCTGCTGTGGAGGTATAAAATAAACAAAACCAGCCCGTGCAATGGACCAGAGCTTCTTCAGGAGGGACTGAGGCCAGCAAGCAGCCGTGGGCCCCCGGCTCCCCGGTGCCTCCGGAGCAGCTCGCCACGGGCAGGAGCCCCATCTGCCGGCTCGGCCACGGAGGACACGCATCCCAGGACACGCATCCCAGGACACGCATCCCAGGACACGAGCAAAAACGGCTCGAGGGAGTGGTG
Source organism: Urocolius indicus (assembly GCA_013401255.1). Classification (NCBI taxonomy): domain Eukaryota; kingdom Metazoa; phylum Chordata; class Aves; order Coliiformes; family Coliidae; genus Urocolius; species Urocolius indicus. The sequence continues at coordinate 22,310 of WBNH01005468.1, forward strand.
CAGGGAATGTTGCAAAGGAGAGGAGCCCACGGACAGCCCTCCACAGATGCCCCTGAAATGAGCCTCACCATCCCAGCTTCCCACCTCCAAAAATCACCCGCGCCCCACCACTGCTGCAGCAAGACCCCGCTCCCTCCCCACCACACACACACACACAAATGCACAGGGGAAGGTAATTTTACCCACCACTTGCACCCAGCACCCATGACAGGGCGTGAGTCGAGCCTCCAGAGCCACACACAGCGAGGGAGGAACAAATCCCATGGTGACCCCCAGGTTGCATGGAGAAGGTGGGATGGAGACACCCAAAGGCTGCTGGCAGCTGAGTAGAGACACTAAATATTGACACAGCCTGTCATCAGCCTCCAGGAGAGGAGGTGGCGACTCTGCCATTGAAACGCAACCAGCACCACAATCTTTGTGTAAGTAGGAGGGCAAGAAAGTTAGTTAAAAATACCCAAGGTGAGGAGGTTAAACTCAGGCAGGGCAAAGGGAAGCGAGTGCTTGGGCAGTGCAATGGAAAAGCCCAGTTCTGGGGATTCAGGGAGGGTTTAGTAGTCAGGGGGTATCAATACTCCCAGAGCACAAGAGCATCCCTTGCCCACCATGGTCGTGGAGCCAGGGCTGGGGAAGGGCACCCAGCTGCTGTCAGTACCACCAAAGGGGTTCCTGAGTGGAAAATACCCCCTGCATGGGGAGCTGCAGGAGAGCAAGGAGGGGAGGCTGAGGCAGGGGGAGGCATTTGCTGGCAGCAGGATGCAATTACTCAGACTGGAATTAAACTGGGACTTAGGGGCTCACGAAGGAGCAATATGTGCAAGGTGACCATTAAATGGTACCTCAAAATAAGATGCAAATAATCCCTCAGAGCTACTTATTTGCTGTTCCAGGCACTTAAATGCTATACATAGCCAGGCAAAGGACACTGCTCCTCAACCAGTGCCATGTGCTACAGCAGTTAGAGGGCCAGGGCTCCCAGGAAAGTCCCCCAGGGCTCAGCATAGACCCCCCCCATACCCTACATTTTGCAGGATCAAAACTTACCTGAGCTCCTTGTCCTCAGCTGGAAGCAGGGCAACAAATGCTGTTTCAGTCTGCCCATACTCCTCCTCTTCAAGCACTAAGCTGCAGGCAGGACCAAGGAGGAACCTCAGATGAACAGGACAGCCCAGCAGCCCCCAGACAGTCCAGCTGGGAACTGGGAACCCTGGGCTGAGCTTATATATAGCCTTTGGCATAGGGTGTGGACGCCACTGGCATTTCTGTCTGTAGGAAGGCAGGGGAGGTTGCTGCAAAGCAGGAGACTCATCCTGCTGTCTTCTCCCCTCTCAGCAAGCACGGCGGCTCCGGCAAGGTTAGGGCTTTGCTGGTGTTCATGCAGTACCTTTGCTTGGCTTCACCTCTGAGCCTCTTTTACATCAGGCCACCCCACAACCACTGCTGTCCTGGCCCCTCTCAAAAGGGGAGCTGTGAAGCAAGCCCTTGCTAAAAGCCAACCTGCTGGGGCTGACACCATCTGCCCTCAGCCTCAGGAAATGATCTGTGTTGAGGACACAGCGATGTCCACAGCATGAGCAGCCCTGGAGCAAGCACGTGCTGCAGCCTACCCAGCATGGCAGATCCAGTGAGGGATGCTACAGGCTGGGAGTGCCTTGGGGTGTCCTTGAAGCTCTGGACCATAAGGAAAGCCAAAGTCACAATCATTCCCATTTTCTGAGGCACACATTGAGGAACCAGGTCACCCCACTGGCTGCTGAGCATCTCCTAACAGAGCCAGGAGAGCAGGTTCAGCAGCTGCCTGGTAAAACCTGCGACTCCCCACGAGGTGAAACAGAGAGATGCAAAGCTGATGTGCAGACAGGCAGCACGACAGGGCCAATGGCATATTTGGGCCTGTCCCGTGTGCTCTCAGGCTGGGATGGCCCTGATAATAACTGCCCGTGGGAGAGCAGGGGACGCTGAGCCAGGGATTGGGCTGAGACTCCCTGGGAAGAAGCAGCACATGGCAGCAGGCAGCTTCTCTCTGGCAAGCTACTGCCGACCTCCACGAGAGGGCTTTGCTGCACAAGGAAAGGGAATGAGAAGAACTTCATTCACAGCCTGCTTCCCGTTGGGTCCTGCCTTTTCCCCTCCTCACCTAGGGCTTAGCAGGCAGCACCAGGACACAGTCCCCTGAGATTATTATATCACAGAATCACAGCATGGTGGGGGTTAGAAGGGAGCTCTAGAGCTCACCCAGCCCAACCCCCTGCTAAAGCAGGTTCCCCTCCATCAGGTCACACAGGAACGTGTCCAGGTGGGTTTGGAAACCCCCAGAGAAGGAGCCTCCACACCCTCCCTGGGCAGCCTGGGCCAGGGCTCCCTCACACACACAGCAAAGGTTTTCCTTGTGTTTCAGTGGAACATTTTGGGTTCCAGCTTGTGTCCGTTACCCCTTGTCCTGTCACTGGGCACTGCAGAAAAAAAGAGTCATCACCCCATCCTCCTGACACCCCCCTTTCAGGCACTTACAAATGCTGATGAGATCCCCCCTCAGTCTCCTCCAGACTGAACAGCCCCAGTTCCCACAGCTTTCCTCATCAGGAAGATGCTCCGGTGCCCTGATCGTCTCGATGGCCCTGTGCTGGACTCTGCAGCAGTTCCCTGTCCCTCTTGAGCTGGGGAGCCCAGAACTGGACACAGGACTTCAGGTGAGGCCTCAGCTGGGTAATTACACCCAAACTCTCTGAGGATGCCCATGTGTTAGTGACAGCATTGGCAACAGTCACATTTTTTGTCTTCCTGAAGCCTCTCTTTTCTGGGTGAGCTGCATCCAGGGCCCTGGCCATGCAGTGAGGCTGAGCCCAGCTTTCCCAGGGGACTCTGACACCAAACCTGGCACAGGCACAGCCTTCACTACTAATGCAGCTGCTTGCAAAACAAGCTGGCCACCGAGTTTTGGGAGGCACAGGGCCGTCACCCACAAACTCCTCCCGCCGGAGCAGAGCGCTTTGAAGCACAGCTGATGCCGACGGGGCAGTGCCCTCATTCCCACACACATGGCCCTGGAGATAAGCGCCTGCTGGGCTGCCAGCGTGGGAACTCACAGCACAGAGGAGGAGCAGGAGAGACGAGGATGAATCTTCTGCCCCTGGCACAACCCGGAGGATTCACCCTGATCTTCATGCACGCTCGTGCTGGTCTGTAGCAGGAGACATGAATCACGGAGGAGGTACCTGTAGGGACAAGTCATGGGCCACCAGCTCCACAGCAGCACGTTGCACCTCGCCCAGCTGGCCCTGAGTCCTCTCACCAGCCCTTACAGACACAAACCCCTTTTCTCTGAACGGATGCCTTGATAAGGCTGGTTTTGGGTAGCGCTGCCTTAACTGGAGACCTCCCAGGAGTGAGGCCCTGAATGTCAGCCACGTGCCCCAAGCAGCAGGGTTTGGGGGTGGACAGCCCCTTAATCTCATGGGGTTCGAGTCCCATGAGGGCGAAGCTCGGCCCGTCCGTCGCTGGGCACTCTGCAGGCTGGCTGAAGGAGCAGTGTGCCACCTCTCAAGGTCACTTCCAGCCTCCTACACCCCTGATGTAACAAGAAGCGACGCACGGCCGGGCAGCAGGAGCTGCGGGGGATGCGGCGGCTGCTTCCCCCGGGCTGAGCTCCAAAGAGAGCATCAGAGCGAGCCAGGCTGAGCACACGGCCACTCTCCCACCTCCTCCTGCTGCGCCGAAGCTTCTCCCCATGGAGGAAACCCTGTGAGGACAAGGCATGGCCAGCTCTGCCATGACTAGCTCCAGAGACGGGATCAGGCTGCCACTGGCACAGAACAGGGCTGGCTCCCAGCTCAGGTGCCCCAGGGAGCCGAGCTGCCCAGCCACCAGCCTCCAAGCTGCTGCTGCTGGTGGCACAGGGGGAGCCACACTGCCCCACTGCCTGATACCTCATCACCAACAGCACGACCAGGCTCATAACTTGCCCATCCTCTGCCAGCAGCCCACCAACACGGCATCTGTCCGGAGGAGACCGCCGTGTCCCAGTGTGGGGTGTGGGAACATGCAGTGTCCCACCCAGAGGGTCCTGGCCACTGGGGCCAGCATCACCAGCACTGCCCAAGCACCCATCTGTGCCAGGACACACCAGGAGGTGCCTTGAAAAGTCACAGCTTTCCTCTTTTCTGTTTTGCCAGGCTGAGAAGGTTGATGTTGTGAAGGTCGATGTTGTGAAGGTGATGTTTTTGTAGCACACACCCGTCACCAGAGCTGCCAGGCTCCCACTGGGAGAGACGGAGCAGGGTGTGGTGTGAGGTGCTGGGGTGACCTGGGATGGATGGGACTGACCTCACCACTTTGGGGGTTTGAGGTCCAAGTTTGACCCCATGCTCAGCCTTACAGCTTCTCCCCCTTCCCCAGGAAGGGTGTGGGGACGTGAGAGGTGGCTCCTTCCTCCAGACACTTGTCAATCTGTAACAGCCTTCACTCCTGCTCAGATATGAGCCCCCCCTGCTCCAGGAAAGCGTCAGTGCTCTCCCTGCACCAGTCAGCCCCGTGTCACTGCTCTGAACCCAGCATGGCCAGTCCCTCCCCACCTGGCCGCCGACCAGAAACATCACGTCACGCTCCCCTGAGCTGCAGGCAAACGCTCTCCCCATTGCCCTTTCCAGGGAGGGCGTTTTGTTGAGCCCAGCGCTCACCAGGCACTGCCTGGGCCAAAGCAGGACAAGGGTGAGTGGGAGGCAGGCATGCACCCAGCCACCTCCTTGCAAATGTAACACGAAATGCATCGACTCACCCTGGAAAAACCTGAGCAAGGGTAAGGTGGGGAGAAAGTCATCCTGCTCCTCAGCATCACCCTTTAGCCACAGAGCCATACTCCCAGAAAGGACAAGAGGACAGAACTATGCTCTGAATATCCAGTGGGGCTTTTCCCCAGCTCTCTCCAGACAGAGTTTACATCGCTCTGACACTGGCTTTCCATTAACACCGAAGCCACAGGGCAGGGCCGCTCGCCGCCCACAGCCGCTGAGCAAGTGGCTGTTTGCTGATGGGTGCTGCCAGGGGCCCTCGCCCAGTGCCAGAGCTGGAGAGAGTGGCCCTGCCAGCCCCACACAGGGTAAATCCCAGCTTGAGAAAGACAGGGAGCATTTTGCAACCCTCCTTGGCCAGCCACACCACACCAAACCACACCACAGAGGAGGGAAGAAAAGCCCTGGTTCCCTCCCCATCCCTCCTGCCTTCCCACGGGAGCTCTGCCTTCCTGTGCCTTCCTCTGGATTCTCTTCTCAAGGGCCCCAGGGGTCAAATATTCCCCCCAAGGGCAGCTACCAGCCTCACAGATGGGTTCTGCCCTCCCCTACCAGCCCTGCACTCTTGCCCTGGGCTAGGAATGAGATTGGGGTCCTGGACCCACCCTCACCCCACTGTCCCCCCATCCCCACAGGACTGTGGCTGCTTTTTGGATGTTGCCCCCTGGTTCCCATAAAATGCTGCTGGGGGAAAGAAGTCACATAAATTCCTCCCACCTTGAACACCAGCAGCCACATTGCCATGGAGACATAACACAGCACTGCTCTGGCAGCTCCCCTTCACCCAGCCACAGCGAGGCCGGATGCTCAGGACCCCCAGCACCACGGGCCAATCCTGCCTCCTGGCCCAGGGCTGCCATCACCTCCTGCTGCCGCCGTGGGGTGGAGGGAGCTGGAGGAGCACTGTGTGTGCTGGCAAAGCCCACCCTGCCTGTGCTGCTCAGTGCCCAGGTTTGCAGGAGTAAACCTGGGGAGCTACCTGGGGGTTTCTGTGCCTCCTGATGCCAAAACAGCTGCTTCCCTCTCTTCTAGTGATGCTCCAGCCTCACTCCAGCTGGGACCCAGCTCTGCCACGCTGCCCACATCCTTCTTTCTGCTCAGAGAGGGAAGCAGGGCACCGGAGTGCGGTGCAAGGGGAGCAGGAGACTCCCACCAACCAAACCTGAGGCTCCCACCCCTGCACCCCGTCCGGACACGCTCGCTGCTTCCTGCCCTCCCTCCCCTTTCCTGCCTTTCCCAACCCACCCTCCAGATTTCCGAGCGAGCCGCGTCCTTCCTGCCCTTGGCCGCGGGGCTGCCATGCCCCATCCGCCCAGCAGCCCGGCCACTTCTCCATTTACCCCCCTGCTCCCTGCCCCTCTCCTCCAGCTTCCCCTCGCGCTCCACCTGAGCCGAGGCCGCAGGGCTGGGCTGGCGGGTGAAAGCCAGGGGCTTGCCAAAGCAAACAGTGGTGGTGGAGAAGGACGAGGAGGAGGAGGGTTGGCCGAGGCCAGAGCAGGCAAAGGGCAGAGTCCAGGGTGGGGAGCCGGTTCCCCTTTGAATGCTCCGAGTTGGCTCCCTGCAGCCCAAAGCCGGGCCAGCAGCGGCTGGCAGAGGTGATGCCCTGGCTGAGAGGAGCCTGGGGATGCTGAGAGGAGAGGCAGGCTGGGGGCTGAGCACGCTTTGTGGTTGTGCCTCCAAGGGGGCTGAGCTTCACGGGGTGCTGGAGGCCAAAAGAAAGCAGATCCAGAACACCAGTCTCCTGCAAGCAATTTGTAGCGAGGTCTTTTCCTCCCACTCGGCTCACTCTGCCAGGAAAAGCAGCAGGAAAATATTTCCCTGGGAATTGTTTTTGTTCCTTCCTCTGTGTCTGTCCGCATGAAGCTCTCCTCCGCCTTGGACATGCCTCAACCTGTCCCGAGGCTCAGATTAATCCCCTGCACACCCAGGGACGACAGCTGAGGTCAGACGCTGTCAGCAGAGGCGAGGAGGAGGAGGAGGAGACTGCGACCTTCCCACTAGGAAACCACACACATTCCCAACCAGAGCAGCGAGCATGAACGACAGAGGCAGCCCTGCCTGCTTCTCTAGAGCAGGTCACCCTGCAACACAGGAGCATCCTGCACAGGAGCGAGAACTCACCGCTGGCAGCACCTAAAGCCTGGCTTAAGGGAACGACTGGGCTGAGCTGGGGCAGCTGCAGGCAGCAAATGCATCTGCAGCCAGGCAGGTCACAGCCTGGCAGTGCCTCCTGCAGCACAGTGGCACCCCAGCGCCTCTGCTTCCCCATGGCCTGGGAAAGGTCTGCCTGGCTTCCTTGGCCACAGCTGCAGAAAGGGGAAAAACTAAAGAGGAGCCACCCCCGTGAGCTGCTGTGAGGTCTCAGCACCCCCCGGCACCGCAGCCAGGATGGAGAGGTGGTGAAACTGCAATGGATGGAGAGCGCAGCCCCCACAAAGCCGGGCCTTTGGTGTGCAAAGCACTCAACGCTGCCCCAGAGTCACTGAGACATGCTCAGGAGAGCTCAGTAAACGATGCTGTACGGCCCCAGCCCTGGCAGTTACCTTCCTCCCATCCTGTTTTCCCCTCTGCCTCACGTGAGGGCTTGGGAAATACAAGATGACTATTTGCTGGCAGCTCCAAGCCCTTCCCTCCCCCTCTCCCCAGGCTCCATCACCAATAAATCACCCCGCAGGGAGAGAGGGCTAGAGGAAACCAGAGGCACAAAACCTCAACCAGAGCCCTCCTTGCCCCAGCTCTCCCAAGGAGCTCTGCATTTCATTAGCGCAGCCAGGCCAGCCCTCACCCAGCTGGGGAGGAGGAGAGGGGGCCCTGCAGGGTTCGCATGTCAGGAACAGAAATCACAACCAGAAGAGCAGGAGAAAGGAGTTGTTTGTGTTTGCCACCACGTCCCGACAGCCTGACCCTGCCTGCAGGACCCACACTAGGCTGGAATCTTTCTTCTCTCTCGGGGTCCCTCCATGCCAAGGCAGCTCTGGGCACCTTCCAGACAGCTTCTTCCCCCTGCCAGACATCCCTCCCAGCGCTGACCCCAGTCTCTGCCCCGCTCCAGCCTCGCAAAGGCGTCTGGATGCGTCTTGGAAGCAGCCGCAGGGTTTTCTGCGTGCTGTGCCAGCGGGCTCGGCTGCCTTCCCTCTTCCCTCCCCCCGTGCAGCTCCTCCCGGGCTGAGAGCATCCTGCCCAGGCAAACACCGAGCTTGTCCCAGCCCGCGGAGAGCAGCGAGGACGAGCCCCAGCTCCCCTGCAAGCCCTCCCCAGCTCGCTGGGGACCAGGGAGGGGATTCGCTCCGCTCACCCTAAATCCGTACGGGCCAGCAAGCGAGGTACATTGGAGACAGATGTAAGCCCTGTGGCCTTGGGGGGGATCCAGACGTGCCTCTGAAACAGCCCTTTGAGCCATCATTTAAGCAAGAAGTACTGTACCGCTCCCAAAACCCTGCCCTGGGGTTTAGCTCTTGGCAGAGCCCCCCTGCGCTGCAGGGCTGTCCCGGGGCTCCCCAGCAGGAGCGGCCCAGCCGGCACGCAGCCCCGCAGTGCCTCCCTGCCTCCCACCCTGCCTCCCTGCCTGCCTCCCTCCNCGCGGATTCCTGAGCGCTGACACAGGATGCTGCAGCACTGAGCGTGCAGAGCCTTCCTCCCCTGCCCCAGGAGAGAAGGAACGGGAGGGTAAAGTCGGGTCGCATCAGGCCAGGGGGGAGCAAAAGCATCCAAAGTGAAACCCTCCTGCGAGCCCCCAGCCCCGTGGGCTGCCTCTGCCTGGCGTCTGTCCCGGACAAGACAGACGTCCATCCCTTTAAAAGCCAAGATGATTCACACCACCAACACTCCCTTATTGGCACAGAGCCACTTTGCAACAATTGCCTCCCTACAGAAGGTGTCCCTGATGCGAGCCGCAGCTCATCCCCCCGCAGCTGCAACCCCGTGAGGGCTCCCTGCCCGCTACAGCAGGGGAAAAGCAGCAGCCCGTCACTCACCCTCCTTCCCCAGCCCCTCACCTTCCTCCCCGAGCATCCTCCGGGCAGCTCAGCCACAGCACCCCCAGCTCCCCCTGCCAGCGACGAGGCATTTCCCCAAGCACCTCTCCTCTCCCGGGGACCCAAACAGAGCTGGAGCGGGAAGCAGCCCGGCTGAGCACTGGCAGCAGCTCACTGCTATTCTAAGAAGGTGAGGATGCTGCCATGTTGCCATTAAGTCATACCCTCCTGGTTTCCATAGGAGTCACTCTCCTCTCTTCCAAGTGATGGAAGTTCTTATTTTTATCTGGCTTATTTATGCCCTGACCTGGGCATCAGGTCTGGGTCACGAACCTCTGTGCTTATTCCCCTTCCCTGCTGGGCTGACCCACGTCCTCACTGCTGCAGCACATCCCAGGGGGCAAACCCTCTCACCCATTGTAAAACCAGGGACACGGAACAAGTGAGGGGTGTGTGTGGGAACAGGAATGGCTCCAGCAGCCGATGGAAGGGGAACAAGGTCCTTCAGGGACACAGCACCAGGGTAATCTGTTGGTAAGAGAGAAGTTGCTCACCTCAGATAGCTCTGTGGAGAGGTCACAGCAGCCGAGGGAGCCGTGCTGGCACCACTGGGTGATCTTTGCTTGTTTCCCAAGGCCAACAGCTGTTGCACAACTTCTCTCTGGAAGATGGAATAGATACGAGCGCTGCCGGTGACCTGTGCCAAAGGGAGGGTGGCTCTTGGCTGCTCAGGCAGACCAGGGCCACACAAACCAACTAAAGCAGATGCTCTTGCAGTGGTCTAGTGCCCCAAAAAACCTTCAGGCAACACTGAGCTGCTCCTGCTCAGCTCCCTGCCAGCCAAGCACAGGAGTGCCCCATCCCACTGCAGCACTCAGGAGGTGACTGCAAGCCCTGGGCAAAACCAGCCACTTCCAAGCAGACGTGGGTGAGCAAGGAACAGGACCAAAACCCGCTCTCCTTGGCTTCAGGAAGGAAGCTGTACTTGCAGGGGAGCAAGGAGGCCCTTCACATCCCCCCAGCTCAGCTTCTGACCCAGAGAGCAACCTGCACCCTCAGAGCAAGGCTTCCCATAAAGGAAGAGGGGAGCTCTGGAGCCACCCTCTTGCTCCTGCTGCTCTCCTCTTCCTGGGGAGGTCTCGCAGTGACAGTGTCTCCCCTCTGACAGCCACGCTGCGAGGCTCTCCTGGAGAGCCCTTGTACAAGTGAAGCAGGGCCAGGCCCTTCCTGTCACCTCCCAAAGGTCACCAAGTGGAAAGAATTATCTCATCACACACCATCTCCCCAGTGCTGCCTACCAGGCTAAAACTGTCTGTCACCATTAAGGACAATTAGCAAGAAAATTAAGACAGTAGGACTTTCACTTTTGGGTCAGAATAGGGAAGCTGGTAACTTGTACACAAGCCAGCAGAGCTCCAAGTCACCCCAGACCAGGCAGTTTCTCCCCCATCACCCCTCCCCAGACATCCCAAGTCGTGTTGCACACAGCACAGACACCTTCAGACTCACCAGAGATAGCTCTTAGTTGAAAAGTTCATTAATTAGGAGCAGAGAAGCCTCCAGTGAAATCTCCCAGCAAGAAGCAGGAAGAAAATTCCCCCACAATCCAGGCTAATTGCAAGGCCCCAGGGCACTCTGCAGTCGCTGTGAAACCCAGGCCAAGTTTCTTCCCCACCCTTCAGAGCAGGAACTTTAACCCAGTTAACAGTTTTACCGATAGTGGAAAGGAGGGGGGAAGAAAGCCCCAATATTCTCCATGTTCACTCCTCTGTGACAAACAGCAAAGAGGAGGCGCCGAAAAAAAACTGCCAGAGGGGCACCTGGCCCTGAAGGATCCACTCGCCTGCTCCAGCCCAGACCCCTGAAGCCAAAGACCAGCCCTCGGCCCAGGCTCCTGGGATTTGGCGACCGCTTTCCACCCCCAGACAGAGCAACCGTATTATACATCAAGGACTTTCTGAGCAAGACCTCAAACGCCACAGCAGCTCCAGCCCAGGGACAGGACTGGGAGCCAGAGAAGCAGCCGGGAGATCCCGGGTAAGGACTCCAGTCGCCCTGGCAGCAGCTGCCTTTCCTCCCCGGTGCCCAGAGGGGTTGGACTCCAACCCAACCCCGGGCTCTGTGCAGGGAGGGTGGCTCCAGCCGCAGACTCGCAGCCACCGCACCCCGGCCACCCTCCGTCCGTCCTTCCTTCCCCCCGCTGCCAGACCGGGGCACAAACACGGACCGGGCTCGTACAGCTCAAAATATTTAATACGTGTCATACACGTACGATTACATTTTATACAAAACGTGATACATCACTGAAGGAAAACACTGTACAAAACCCCTAAGGGAGCCCCCGAGCCTTTATACAACAAAGGCCGGGAGGGACCGAGCCTCACCAACAGGCTCCGGGACTTTCCGCCCAAGCTTCTGTAAACTTCGTTTTTCTCTCGATAAAACACTTTTTAAAAAGCACCGCGTGATGGTTCTGACCTAAACCCTTCCACAAAATAGAGACACTTTATTTAATAAACTCAATACTTCCCAAGCTCTGAGAAGTGACCCGCGGGAGCGGCCCCGCCGCGGGCAGCGGCCGGGACACGTCCGTCGGGCGCGGGGCAGGGCGGCGGTGCCGCGGGAGCGCTCGGAGCCGCCACCGGCACCGGGACCTGGACCCGGCGCGGAACGGGAACCGCCGCTGCTGCCAGTGCTGCTGCTGCTGCCGCTGCTCCTGCTGCTGCTGCTCCTGCTGCCGCCGCCGCCCCCGGTCCTGCCCGAGCCGGCGGGTGCGGGGACAAGGGTCGGGCTGCGGGGGGGGGGGGGTCACCTCTCGCTCCGTCCCCGCGTCAGAAAGCCACGATGGCCGTGCTCCAGGGGTTGAGGGTCCGCAGCACCGGCTCATCGCAGCAGATCTGTCCCGGCTCGGTGGCCGTGTCTGCCGCTGCCGCCGCCTCGCCGCCGTCCAGGGCGGCCGCCCGCCGGCGCTCGGGCTCCTTGCCGAGCAGTCCCGAGAAGCTGGAGCCGAAGATGCTGATGAGGCTCGCCACGTTGCCCGTCTCCATGTCCTCCTGCTCGCCCGGCGGCGGCGGCGGCGGTGGGGGCGGTGGCGGTGGCGGAGGCNCGCAGCAGCAGCCGCAGCCCCCGCACGCCGCGCCGGGCAGCCGCGGGCTCCCCCCGGCCGCTTCGTGTGGCGGCGGCGGGTGGGTAGAGCCGGGGGACAGCGGCGGCGGCTGCTCCTCGGGGGGCGGCTCGGGCGGGCAGTCCGGCTCGCTCAGGTAGACCTGGCGGGCGCTGCGCAACACCAGCGACACCAGCAGGTTCTTGTGGAGCTTGAGGCCGCCGCGCTGGCCCCGAGCGCTGTAGATCTTGCCCAGCGAGATGCTGACGATGCGGTGAGCCTCCAGCTTGAACTCCATGGCGGAGGGCGGCGGGGGCGGTGCGGCGGGGAAGCCGCGCTGTGCCGTTCTATGCTGTGCCGTGCCACGCTGTGCCGTGCTGTGCTGTGCCGTTCCGGGCGGTGCCGTGCTGTCCTGTGCCAGGCGGTGCCGTGCCGTTCCGGGCGGTGCCGCGCTGTCCTGTGCCGTGCCGGGCGGTGCCGTGCCGTGCCGTCCAGTGCCACGCCGCAGCTCCTCTCGCCGCGCCTTCGCGCCGCTTTCTGAGCCGAGCCCACGCGCCCGGGCGCCTTTTATAGCGCCCCCGCCCCGGCCAATCAGAGCGCCCCGCCGGCCGCTCCAACCGCCGGCCGCTCCCCGCGCGCCCGCCTGGCCAATGGCGAGGCGGGGGAACGCGTTCGAAAGCTCGTCCCGCGGAGAGCGGCGCTTAAAGCGGCAACGCAGCGCGGCCGCCGGTGGGGCCANACTGGCTTCGTCAGACACACAGGCGTCTGTGGGAATTGCGGCCAAAACTGTTGACACATTTCTGTGGGAAAAATAAAAATCAACAGTGCAAAGTGCAACGACCCCCCCCCCCCCCGCTTTCTGCAAGGTAGAGAGGGTCCCCCCCCCGGTTTCAGCGCTGATCGCTGGTGCCTGGTGTTAGAGAAGCCACTGGTGTTGGCTGGAGGGGAGGGGGAGTGAGCTTTGGAGGACTTGCGGGAAAAATCTGCCCCGACATTGAGCAGAAAGCCATCCCGGCCCAGCTGCCAGGTGGAGATCTGCTCCAGGGGTCTGGCGGACAAGCTCAAAGCAAGCCCAGGAGAGAAGAGGGAGGTTCACAGTGGGGCTGTGAAAGGCTCCAAGGGAGGGCGGGGGAGGACAACAGGCCACCAGCGTTTCCATGGGTGATGGTGACCACATCAGCCTGCAGCACTTTGTTTGGGAACTGAAACCTCTCTCTGCCGTAGCCGTGAAACCCAGCGGCAGAGCCAGACCGGTGGCTGGAGGCCATGGGGGACAACCCACCGCCCAGACACATCTCCAGACACTGGAGAAGCCTCTCTGAGGATGGCTGAGGGGTTGCTTCAGTGCTTGGAGACACTCCTTCCACTGAAGTGCAACCATTGTCTACAAAGAGGCAAGAAGTGAAAGGGACCAAGATTAAGGAAGTTCAACGCGCTGCCCCACAGTGTTGGTTTCCGTTCCCAGCTGACACATGACAGCTCGCTTCCGTCCCTTTTTTGCCAAGGGATTCATCTACGAGAGCCCCCAAAAGAAGAGACTCGGCCTGTCATGATGCTTTATTGGCAGGATCTGCCCCCACGTCCTGGCTTGCTGGAAGGACAAGGGGGTGTCTGATCACAGAGCTAACAAAAACCAGGTGAAGACTCAGCCACATCAAGATGTAGTTGGCACAGCAGGAGCCTTCCCCCTCCCCCACAAAACCCCACACTTGGCCCAAATGCATGTTTTCTTCCTCCTCCTCATGCTCAGCTGGAAAAATCTCAAATGGCGCTTGCTAGATGTTGAGCCCAACAGCACCTCAACCGGGGAGGTGACATCCCAAAATGTTCACCTCCTCTTGCACAAATCTGCCACTCTCTGTCTTAAACACTCAACCACTCGGCCAAAACGCCAACCGAGACAGCAGGTCTGGGCTTCCCCTCTGCCTGGCCTGGCTGCGGAGAGCAGGGCTGTCCCCCCACACCCGGCGTGGGAGGCCGGAGGGACGCGAGCCCCGGCGCTGGGAACCGAAGGCTTCCAGACCTGCTGAACCTGCTCCTCGTGCCTCGGAGGGCTGGCAACACCCTGGCCTAAGCCCTGGGGTCAGTCTAACCAGCCAGGGCAGGTCTGGGCTTTGGGACTGCAGTCACACCTCCTGGCCCGCAGCCTGCATGTCTGCCCGCCACCGATGCCCCCTTGCTGGCACAGCCTCTGGTTGTGCTCCTGCAAACAGCCTGGGCATCAGCAGGCACGTTGCCTTGGGCCTGCTGTGCGCAGGATCCGGGTGCTTGAGTCCTCAGCAGGGACGACCCCTGTTAGAAAGGATGAAGCCAGGTACGACCCATGTCAGCTGGGTGTATTCCCCAGTGCCTCACTGCAGGTGGATGGAGAGCAGCAGAGCAAAGCCACCCCACCGGCTGGAAGCAGCCGAGGAGCACGGGTGGAGGAGACACGGCGGCAGGAGCTCTGCTGATGAGTAAAGATGCCTGCATCTGAGCGGACTGACCTGTTCTGCTGCTCGCCGCCTCACCCCCATGGCACGAGGCACCATTTCTCTCCAGTCCCAGCGTTTGGGCTGCCTTCCCTGCCTAGGAGTGGTTGGGCCAGCAGCCTCTCTCTCCCCTGCCCCGGCCCAGGATAAGGACGTTGGGTACCGAGCAGTCCCTCATCCCCGTCAGCGTGCCCAGTGTCTGGCACGTGTTATTGTCAGAGCTCTGCCTTGCCACCTGCGCTGCCCCAGCCTGCGCCCCGTGCCCTTTGCAAACAGACAGTGCGAGCTGCTCTCCCGGGGCCGGGGTTGGGGTGAGCAGCCCGCGGGATGCAGCAGAGGCAGAGCCCGTGCCGGGGGCGTCCAGGCTGCCGGTTTAAGCCAGGGAGTATTTTGGTGGCGGCCCTGCCTTTCCCTCCCAGGCTGATGTCATGCTTTAGCAAGTTTGAGGCAGAGTCACATGGCAGCTTCTGTGAGGTCAGCGCCTGGGGTGGCTTTGTTTGTCTCTCTGCCTGCCCTGGGCTCCTGCCTGCCCCCGAAGCCGCCCCCCCCCGGCCCCGCCGGTGGGTGCCCGCGCTGCTCTTGCCCCTCTGAGCAGGGCACCTCTGGGGTACCCAAGGCTCGGCCGATCCCCACGGCTGGGCACGGCGTGGGAGCCGCGGGCTCGGTGGGGCCGGCATCCCCGGGCAGTTGCTCGCACCTCGCGTCCGTCCGTCCGTCCGTCCGCCCGCCGAAGGGCCGCTGCCCCCAGCCCTGTGGGTCGGGGAGAAGGAGGCGGAGGGAAGGGTGTGACAGCCGCTCTAATCTCAGCGTGTGACCTAACCGGGCTGGAAGGAGTTTGAGGAACAATTAACAATCCTCCGGCTCAGCTGCCGTTTCCCGAAATAGCTCCGGCAGGAGGAGGGAGCCGGGCTGGCAGACAAAGGTGGCCCCGCTGCCAGCAAGCTGCAGCCGGCGGCGGGGCCGTCGGGGCGGAGGAGGAGGAGGAGGAGGAGGAGGAGGAGGCGACCCCGGGGGCCGAGCAGCGGGGAGCCCGCGGCCCCTCCTGGGAAGGGGAAACAAAAGCGAGATAAAAGCGGCTCGGGGCAGGAAGCAGCTTGTGGTACAAATCGTAACTGCGGAGGGCTGCGCACGCCACCGGCTTTTCGGGAGGCGTTGGAATCCGCCTGCGGTGGTGGGCGCCGGGAGGCTCGTCGGGGAGCCGCGTGGGCGCGGCGGCGCGGGGCTGTGCCGGGGTCTTCATCCCGTCCCATCCCATCCCATCNCGCCAGTCCCTCGCTGTCACCAAATGTGTGGCCCGGACCCCGGGGGTGGGGAAGCCGAGTGCAGCAAAGAGGTGGAAAACCCTCCAGGGTAAGACAGACGGTGGAATTAGGGTCTTCTCAAAGCACAGGCTGAAGTCATCCGTCACTTCTCTCGACTGCCCCGGTGCCACTGCGGTGCATCATCCCCCTCTCTCTTTGATTCAAACCAGGATTCATCACCCATCCCAGGAAGAAGATGGGAACAACAACAACAACAAAGATGTGGGGCCGGACTAGATGATCTTTAAAGGTCTCCTCCAACCCAATCTGCCCTGTGATTCTATGGAAACACCTCCCTTACCGCCAGCAAGGCTGAGGCAAAAGGTTCCACACCTTGCTGTCTGCAGCAAAAACAGAGCTTCAGAACAGCCAAAGCCCCGGGAGATCCAGGGATGGCTGATGGAAGCAAGGCAGGACAGCGAGGGACCTTTCCAAGGCTTGCTTGGGCTTGGGGTTTCTCCTCAGGAAAAATCGATGGTTTGCATGGCTGCAGCACGGACCCGCCACAATCAGACATCCTGAGCTAATCCCACCATGTTACCCAGCTGCTCTCCTCAACCTGTGCGTGGAGACAAGGTCAGAAGAGCCGGGAAACCTCCCAAAACACAGCCAAGAACGCTGACAACTCATTGCTGCTGAATGAAAACCAAACACAAACAGATCAATACAAACCTAAACCCAAAGGAGAGGAAGGAGTGACCTCAGCTGCTGAGAGCCCCAAGACACCCGTTCCTGAACCCTCAGCGGGGCCCGAGCCTGCAGCACAGCCGTGTACTAGAAAGAAAAGGGGGTTTCCAGGGCTAAAACCCGCTTCCGTTGGCAGAGATGATAGTGCAGATATCCCAGGCAGGAAGGACTCTCTCCTACACATCTTTTCAATCTTCACTGGTGACCTGGGGTTCCCCCTTTGCCCCTGAGCAAATGATTGACGTTTTCCCTTCCCTTACTCTGAGCCAATGGTTGGGGATTTCCCTCTCCTGGAGATGCCCGACCCAGACCCTCTGCAAATCTGAGGTCCTGCTAGTCCTCCAGCAGCCTCTCCAAACACCAAAAGCGGGGGGTGGGGGGAATCTCACTCCCAGCTATCAGCTTCTTCAGGCAGTCGTTTCCCTTGGAAAAGTGCGGCCCCACATCCTTCAGTGTTTTATGGAACTGGTTTGGGTTTCCTGGGGAAAAAAATGCATTCATTTGTCCAGGGTTTCCCATCAGACACCCTTCCATTGTACTCCACTTTCCTGTGGGTTTTTCTCCTGCCCTCTCTGATAGGCCTGCAGCGGGTTCTGTGCCATTTCCAAAGACCGAGGCTACCTGGCGTCCAGGGCGAAAAGCAGCAGCGCAGCCCTGGGACACAGCGCAGCAGATGACCCTACAGCCGCCCAGCAAAGCAGCCCATTTGCACTGGAATGATTTGTTTCCCAGCAAACCCTTTGCTAAGATAGAAGGCAGCCTCGATGGCGTTCACTTGCAGCCCAGCACGGGGTTAAATGTCTCAAACTCATCCTGCGACGTCCCCACGGAGCCAACCGAAGCCACAGTTCAGCAAACCGCGGGGCAGAGCACCTGCCCAAAGCAGCCTCAGCCTAATTACATTTTTCTTTGCCTCTTGCTGTATCTCAATGTCACCTTCCTTTTAGCCAGTGGGCAAATAATAACTGCAGCCCTCTGTACATCCCGGAGCACAGATGTGTCCTCTCTGCGGTTGCTTCCCGCTCTGGCATGGTGGGGACTGTGATGCTCCCGAGCCATGGAGCTGTTATCTGAGGAGGGGCTGCCTGCTCCGCTCCCTGGTGATGAAAGGGGGGACCAGGGTCTTTGGGACTTGCCAGCAAAGCCCACTACAAGTCCAAAGCCATTCCAGGAGGGAGCTTTCTCTGACCTCATGATGAAAGCAGCAAGGGCAGAGCAGATAATCTCTGTGCCGAATGCTTCCTTCTGCCAACATGGGAAACTGCAAAAGGAAACCTCAACCTGACCTCGCCTCCCTGAGCCAACCAACCTGGAGTTCAGCCACTCCAAACTGACCTTGGCTTCCAACAGCTCCAGGGTGGTCGTCAGGCCAACCTCACCTGAACTCAGTGGCCAACCACCCTTGGATGGCCATCCGGCCACTCCAACCCAACCTTGGCAGCCGACCACTCCAGGGTGGTCATCCAGCCACCCCAACACAACCTTGGTGGCCAGCCAACCCCTGGAAGGGCATCCATGGGCATGAGGATAACGAGGAAGGTTATGGGGAAAGGCTGCCGGGGAGAAGTTCCTTCTGATTTCACCCGCTTAAATAACCACTTGCTCCTGTCCTACAAACAGAAGGATCAGTATGCTCCAAAACAACGCTTGCTCTGAACAGCCATCCTGCACCTTACCAGGAATTACCACCTTGTGTTTGCTCATTTACTCTTTACATTTTGCTGCGTTTTGGCCATTCTGTTGAGGCCCAGTTAGTGTTTGCAGCCCCCGCTGCACACAGGCCGTGCACTGTTCAGAACCCACCTGAGGGTACAGCTGTGACATGAACCAACATCCTGTTAGACAACGACAGCCCACGGGAGACGGCAACAGGAGGAAAGCCACAGCCTCGAGAGAAGCTTCACTCCTGACGCCCAAGGAAACCCACTCCATCAGTTCCAGCCGGAGGGACCTGGCCTTCTTGGCAAGGAGCAGCCACCTCTAGGCATCTCTTTCTTTCTACCCCTCACGCTGTGGGGTCACCGTGCCACCCTAGGGCTGAGGCTTCGTGTCAGCTGCCCAATTTGCACTTCACAGTGAAGCCTCCACAGATTTGTAAAAAAGAGGCTCAGGAAATCTACTTAGAAATCAGAGGGGCCACACAGGGAGGGCTGGATGGAAACCCACTGCCCACCGTGACACTGAATGCTTAACTCCAGATTAGTATCCTGTGTGGAGCTGTCGCCGCCTGAATCCTCCTCTTACCACCACCCATGAAAACCTTCAACAGCTCCCACTAAAAATGCAAACGAGGAGGGGAAACGCCAAAGCATCTGTAACCCATCCACCGTATCGCTTCTTCCTCGAGCTGTAAAACCTTTTCTGGTGGAGGAAGAGGGGGGGAAAAAAATCCCCTATGCTTTTTACAAACCCAAATTCAAACCGATCCAGCTTTTCCCTGGGAGGACAAAAAGCCCCTCTTCCCTGCCAGACACACATCCCTTGCGGCAGGCTAGAGCAGGGTCACACACACACTGCTGTGCGTGTACACACACGCTGCAGAGATTTTTCCTGACAGAAGTTTCCGGGAGTCCAGTTCTTCCCCACAGAGGGCTGGGATTTTGACAGCTTGGCACTTTTCGGCACAGAAGTGTTTCATCAGACCTTTCCTGACCAGTTCGGCAGCTGCGTGCCGTACACCGAGCACTCCCTTCCCAGGGAGGAACGGGCCAGAAAAGCTACCAGCCTGCCAGGAAGGCTACCAAAACACTCTCTGCTGCTTCCAAACCAAAAAGCAGAGCTCCCCACAAGAAAGGGCCAAAATGCTCCCGTTCTAAAAGGAAATAAATGAACTAGCAGCGTGGTTTGAGTGGCTTTCGTGTGAAAACCTAACCTCGTTTTCCTGTGTCACGTCAATTCCATCCCAGCACCAAAGCAAAGGCTGCCTTTGGGATCCCAGGAAGGTCTGCAGCTTCCTTTCATTTGGGTAGCGAGTGCCTCCTTCTCTTCAGTCCTCAACAGCACTCACTGTGAAGCTCTACACTTTTTCACAAATGTGTAAAAAAACCCCCAAACCTCAATTTTCAATGAAGTGAAACCAGTGTTCATGTAATTTATTAAAGTATTTCTGGAATTCCTAGCTAGTAACTCACAGAGGAGCTTCTCCTTTCTCCCTTGCCAGCACGGTGGAGGTTTCAGGGGATGCTGGGTGAGAGCGAGCTGAGCTGTGCAGCCTCCAGGAGAGCCTGGAGAACTCACCCTGACAGACTTTCTCTGGTGTTTGAACAGATGAGGCTCCGGCATTGGCAGAGCTGCTACAGAAGGGCGTCCCCACTGAGGGGACAGCTGAGTTACGGTGCCTTGCACCACCACCTCTGAGCCTGTCTGTGATACACGAGGCATTAAGGCACAGCACAGCACCGGGACATGCTGTCCCTGCAGAGCACAGCAGCACCCGAAGGAGAACCAGTACCTGCTGAGTACCAGATGTCTGCTGGGATGTTGTTGGCAGGAGGAAACCAGAAGTGCTGAGCAGCTCCAGCTTAACCCAAGCTCTCCTTCCCCTGCTTGGAAACATGACGCTTTTCCTCCTCTGTCCCAGCTGGAAGCCAAAGTTGCCAGAGGCCTGCAGCACAGCAAGGAGGGGGCAGTGGCAACGTGGAAAGCGAGAGCTCTAAAGAGTGTGAAGCACAGGTGGAAATCACTGGAGGGTCATGAAGTTTTGGGGAATACGAGGTGTTCGGGAGCTGGCCCAGCGACTCCTTGGCACTGTGTTTTGTTCCTGGAGGGAAGCCCCCACCCTACGCTCAGCACAGCGCATGTGGCGGGGATGCCTCAAGACCTGCCAGCGTGGGAACGAAGCCATCTGAGGTGCAGCAAGGAAGGGCCGGCGGACACAAGCCCCGAAGCCATCACCTCTTGCGTCCCAGGTGCGGGGGTGGCCGCAGCAGCCCGCGGTTCGCTCCCTCCAACACCTGCAAGACCGGTCTGAGGCGCGCCGCAGCCTCCCCAGCGCGCTCCGGAGCCAAGCTGCTGCGGTTCACGTGCTGACGAGGCATCTCTGCAAACGGGCTCCCGCGCTCAGCCGGCACCGCCTGCCCTGGCGACGCTGCACCGCGGCCGCGCTGGGAAAGCGCAGGCAGGGGCACGCTCTGCGCTCAGCAGCGCAGGAGGGTCGGGGCACCGGTGCTGGCGCGGCCTCTGCAGAGCGCGCTGCGGTGCCTGCCGGCCCCGGCCCCGCGCAGGACACGCGCCTCCCGCACCCGCTCCCGCTCCCGGGGCTGTCGGTGCTCGCAGCCCAGGGATGCGGACGGAGCAAGGGCAGCGGAGGCCCCTCACCCTGGGGCGGGCAACGGCCGGGAGGCGAAGGGCCGCAGAAGGGAGGGCGAAGGGAGCGGCGCAGGCTGCCCGTCGCTCGCCCCTTCCAGCGGGGCGGGCTGCCCCGCCAGAGCCGCTCCGTGCCATCCC